>JAHRHZ010000049.1:4713750-4724795 GCA_024137785.1 Ginglymostoma cirratum | reverse complement strand
CCAATTTCATACCGAAAAGAAAGCTTGCTTAAAAATTAGAGATAACAGGGTGTAGAACTGGATGAACACAGCAGGCCAAGCAGCATCAGAGGAGCAGGAAAGCTGACGTTTTGGATCTGGACCCGGAAGGCTTTCCTGCTCCTCTGATGCTGCTTGGCCTGCTGTGTTCATCCAGCTCTACACCTTGTTATCTCAGATTTTCCAGCATCGACAGTTCCTACTGTCTCTGAACTTGCTTAAAAATTACCTGTCTGCTTCTGCAATAATATAGAAACCTGTTATGGATCCTGTTGGAATAGATTTTCTGCTTTTTGATTATTAAGCAATGAGAACCTGGCTTTGCTCTCATTAGAAGTTGGCATTTTGTGTTGTATGCAGCTTAATTTGTTTTCTTTCCTTCAGCGACTAATTGTGAAATACTTAGATAAAATTAATCTGTCAGTGGAAGAATTCATCTGTTTAAAACTCAACAATCTTCTCTCTCTGATGTGGCCAAATGTAAGGATTTTGTTAATTTGTTGTTGACACAGCAGAGGAGGGAAGTATCACTGACCCACAGAATCCAATAGCATGGAAGGAGAACATTCAGCCCATTGTGCCTGCACAGGCTCTTCAAATGAGTATATGGAAGAGATGCATTTGAAACTGTTGCCACATGGAAACAGACCACTGAACTACATCAGCCCATCTAGTTTACCTGTGCAACATTTAAAAATTAAACTTCAAAGACTCTCAAAATTGATCCCATTGATTCCGTACCAGACTTTTGAATAACCAATCCCAGACTTTGAGAATAGTGAATTCTTGACAACCAGTTTGTATCTTAAAAAAAACTTAGCAATTTATTTACTATGCAATAACTTTAGTCGAGCAAAATTAAACGAAGTTATCCAGTTGGTCTAAAATATAAATCCAAAAATTTTTGTTTTTCACTCCCATTCACACAAAAGACAAACAAACCAATGTAGTTAAGGAATAATTTTTAAAAAAAACTGGCCAGATTCCTTAAGTGGTTTTCACAATGTATTGTTCCACAGGCATAGATAATGGTTTCTTCATTGATTTTCCGAAGCGGTGGATCATTCTGAACAGTTCTGAAGGAGGATCACTGGGCTCAAGCTGTTAACTACTTTCTCTGCACAAGTCCTGCCAGACCTCCTTAATTTCTCCAGAAATTGCTGTTTTTGTTTCACATCTTAAACATTCACAGTTCTTTGTTTTATTCCAGTAAAAGTTACTCTCGTTGATAATGTACACTTGTTGGAAGGCTATCCCTTTCTGTGATGTGCGTTATATCTAAATAAAGTGATTTTCCATAATTGATTACAGCCCAGTGATGCATCCTATCTTAGATGGTCTCCAAGACAGATGATGCTGTTGTTTTCAGTGAGGTTTCTCCTATGGTTTCCTGTCACTACTTTCTTACCACTGTAGCTTATTGCGATCTCCTACACTAGGATTTTTCACTGCTTTTTCCACTGTCCAAAACAAATGTCTTTTTCCTGTTTCTTTTGCTGATTTGCCACCAAGAGTTCCAGTCTTACCTTTCAGACAAGTGATCTTCTTATTACTACTCTTTTATCCTCCCTCATAGTACTTCCGCATGACAATCTCACTGCTGGCAAATCTCCCACTACTGAAAAGACCAATGTTTAAACAGTATTACTTTCTAGCGTGCAGTAAGCCATCGGAGATCTGCTCATTTTCATCAGCTTTCTTCACAATTCCTATGACGACTCCTTCTTGGGAGGCAAAACAAAGGTGTGATTTGGTCGCCAGGGCTATACTGTCAGTGTTTGGATGGCTTAAGTATTGGAAGGTGTAATTAGTATTGGGCATCTAGTAATGAGCATGTTATCTTCATCCTTAAGTTGCGTTTCCTTCAGAATTATAATCATAGAATCTTAACGCATACATCTTTGGTGTGTCATGTCTGTGCCAGCTCTAAGAAAGAGCTGTTCAATTTAGTCCGACACATCAGCTTTTTCATGACTCAACAAATCAGTGATCTTGAATTATATGGCCATCATCATTTGAAATTTCCTCTGGAATTTTATTTTTGCTTCAGATATGTGCAAAGTAATTTCTGCTTATTTCCCCTCTAGTTTTTTTTTACTCTAGTTACTTTAAGTCTAAGACCTCTGATTACTGACTGTCTTGTCACTGGAAATCATTTCTCCCTACTTGCTGTACTAAAACAACTCATCATTTTGAATCTTTTCAGGAGTGGGAACAATTTCTCCCTACCTACTCTGACCAGACCACCTTCAATTTTGAAAACTGTATCAGTTCTCCTCTTCAAGGAAAATGATCTGAACTTCTCTAATGTATCTTCACAACTGACATTTCTCATCATTCTTGTAAACGTCTTCTGTTGCTCTCCAATGCTTTCACATCCTTCCTAAGATGTGGCAGTCAGGACTGTTTTTAGAATCCAGCTGAGGTCTAACTAGCATCTCATAAAAGATCAGCATAACCTCCTTATTCTTGAATTCTCTGTGGCTATTAATAAAGCTCACGGTACTGTATGCTTTTTAAACTGCCCTTTCTACTTGTCCTGCTTCCTTTCATAACTTTTGCACATATATACACTGAGATTTATTTGCTCCGCATACCTTTTTTGCATGGGACTATTTATTTTATAGCCTCTTCATGCTGTTTGTACTAGAATGTATCACTCCCACACTTCTCCACATTGAATTTCATGTTCCACTTTTCTGCCCATTACACCAACTTGTCAATATTCTTTTGAAGATCTACTTTGTCCTCCTCACAGTTGATAATGCATCCAAGTTCTGTGTCGTTTGCAAATTTTGAAATTGTCTTCTGCCCATCTAAGTTTAGATCATTAATATAATTCTGGAAAAGCAAGCGTCCCATTACTGATCCTGGAGATTTTCACTGCAAACTATTGCCCACTATTTTCTGTTTCCTTACACACAGACAATTTTATATTGACATTGCTGCTGTCTCTTTTATTCCGTGAGGTCCATCTTTTATGTGGCACAATATCAAATTCATTTTGGAAGTTTATGTACACCACATCAACAGCATTATTTGAATCAACCCTCTCTGCTACTGCTTCAAATACTTCCAGAAAGTTAGGGAAACACTATTTTCCATTAAAAAATCCATAATTAATTAATCCTTATCTGACTAGCAATCTAGAAGTATACCCAGGGAATTTATTAATTAATGTTTATGTATGATGAAAGTGCATGAAGAATGATTTCTGTGAAGCGTATCTAATTCAGATGACACTTGTCTTCCTTTTATTTGCGATATCTCTCCTTGATTTATTTTACTTTTTAAAATTGTTGCTTTCCTTTCTCATTCCATTGGCTATCGTAGGCTTGTATCTTGAAAGTACATGTTGATTCAATATTGAGTCATAGGGCTTCACTGTTGAACTTAATGGTCTCTTTGAGCTCCATTCCTAAAATGATCTGAGTATTAAAGGTGAGCATTAGTGTTCCAACTGCAATGATTGGGCTTTGAATTGGAGCCTGTACTTTTATCTGTCTTTCTCAGTTACTCAGTGGAGTTGCTGAAATATCACGACAACCCAGAGGGTAATACCTTTTGTCATCCATTTCCTCTGGTTGAGTTCTTGACCATAAACGATGGCTCAGTGCTTAGCACTGCCTCCTCACAGTGCCAGGGACTCAGATTTGATTACACCATCAGGTGACTGTGTGGAGTTTGCACATGCTCCTGTGTCTACGTGGGGTTGTTCTGGGTGCTCCAGTTTTCTCACGCAGTCCAGAGATGTCTAGTTTAGGTGGATTGGAGATACTAAATTGCCCATAGTGTCCAGGGATGTGCAGGCTAGATGGATTAGCCACGGGAAGCAAAGAAGTTCACTGTGCAGCAATTCACCAGGGTTACCTTGAAACTGTTTCATTGTTCTGTGACAAGAATGGACAAGACCAGTAACACTGTGGATTTTTGTTTTTTTTCAAGTTTCTTTCCAAGTCAGACTGTTCTAATTTGGATGTAGATGCCACTATTCCTTTATCACTTGGTCAAAATTCTGCAAATTCCTACCTAACATCAGTACAATGCTTGTAGTGCTTCAAAAGCGTCTACCATCACCATCTCTGGGCAGCTAAGAATGGGTATTAAAAGTAACTGTGTCAGAACTTGCATAAAAACTTGTACATCTTGAATACTTTGGTGCAAATACTTTCTGTGCTACTGCACACTTCTATCACTTTCGTGTTAAATTTACTTATTTCGATTTTAAAAAAAAGTTTAGATACAAGCCTTTGAAAATTTAGTTTTCAGACAGTTCATTGGATTTGCTTCAGAAACAATCAGCTTCTGTGAATTATTTATTTTTCAAAAAAATATTGCTTTGAAATTTTCATAACATGCTCGGAATTTCTTTGGTTTAAGTTTGAGTTGTAAAAGAAATGCCCTTCTTTCACTTCAGTGACTGGCAATGTAGAAGGCTCAGACCAACTTTGGTTACAAATGGAAAGATGAAAAGCTTAAAATTGAGTGGAAGCATTTTCAATTCCATGTGAGATCTTCACCACTGAAATATTAAAAATTGAAGGTTCTTTTATAGATTTTAAATATGCTAAGTGTTTTGAAACTGCCAAAAAAGCAAAATGATGGTCAAGGAGCACTCACTGCAAAGAATCACCTTGAAAGAGTTGAGTTATTGTCCCACCTTACATGGGCTCATAGAGTTTTGATTAATATAGAATATTCCTCTTCTTAAAGGATCCACTGTAAAATATGTTTCACTAGTCATTTGGGAGGCATCCAGTAAATAAGTTTATTCCCATGAATGGATTATTTCAGTCTTGTTAATGAAAAATAGCCAAAGTAATGTTTTTAGTTCCATCCTTGGCTTTTGACACTTAAAATAAGGTTAAGAGTTATGCCAAAAATATTTTACAAGGCTATTGCAAGTCCCACTGGTGGTTTTAAATTCAGCCCAGTATGAACTGGTCAGTGTGCTGGCCTAATGTTTTTAATGCAGTGAATGTAAATTTGTTGTTTTTTGTTTATTTCCTCCATTCGTACTGTTTGTCACTTATTTCCTGTAATATATGGTTATTGAAAAGAGAGACAGTCCTTGAAACTCTCTCAAAAAAGATTTCTATTGTGAATTTGTTAAATGTCTGCTTTCTAATGTATTGACTGTAGTTGCTAAATGTAGACTGCTGCGAAATACATGGTACTAAATTTTAAACACTGAATTTTTTTGTTAATCTGTACTTCAGATATTAATCTGATAAGAATACAAATATTATATGGCTTATTACTTATTTAATAATTTTCTAATGGCTCATGTAAGCATACACTTCATATCTAGATTCTTTTGTGACTCCATATTTAGACAATGTGTAAACTCCTTCCGTGATTTTAAGATGACGTTTTTGTTAGAGTTGGGACAAAGTAAATACTCATCCAGTGATCCTTGCATTTAGCTATTTTAGTTATTCCAAATGAGATTAATAATTAAACATCGGGTTTGAAGTGCAGACCTCGTATTGAATATCCCAATCAAGCATTCAAAGGAAGCAATTCTACCTACAAAAATGATGTCACTTTAACTTTTGCTACTCAACTGGCATTGAGGCAGAATGGGAAATTGACTGAAATCATTTACTTATTTTTGTATGTTGGAAAATTTAATTCTAATTCATGAACAATTGGTTCTAAATTACTCGTCTGTTTCTTTATGTAGGTAATTTAAATGTTACACTGCAAGTCTGGGATATAGGTGGGCAAACCATTGGAGGAAAGATGTTGGACAAGTACATTTATGGAGCTCAGGTAAGAACTTTCTGATTAATCTCCATAAATACTAAAAGAAGGTAAATATCTAGATTTAACATTGACATTAATAGGTAATAGATGCCTAGATTGTAAAACATTCAAATAACAATATTTGTGCATTTAGAGTCAGAGTTATACAGCTGTACAGCATCGAAACAGACCCTTTCGTCCAGCTCATCCATGACGACCATATATCCTAAGTAAAAGTAGTCCCATTTACCAGCATTTCATTCATAACCCTCTAAATTTTTCCTATTCAAATATACATCAAATGCCTTTTACATGTTGTAATTGTATCAGCCTCCACCACTTCTTCTGGCAGCTCGTTCCATACGTATATCATTCTCTGCATGACAAGGTTGCCCCTTAGGTCCCTTTTAAATCTTTCCTCCCTCACCTTAAAAACTATGCCCTCTAGCTTTGGACTCGCCCATCCGGGGAAAAGACCTTGTCTGTTCACCCTATCCATGCCCCTCATGATTTTATAAACCTCTATCAGCTTACCCCTCAGCCTCCGATGCTACAGGGAAAATAGCCCCAGCCTATTCAGCCTCTCCCTGTAGCTTAAACTCTCCAACCCTGGCAACATCCTTGTAAATCTTTTCTGCACCCTGTCAAGTTTAACAGCATCCTTCGTATGGAGTTGTTGGTTTGCCAAACTGACTGGCTTTTGTGCAAACATTTCATCCCCCTTCTGGGTGACATCTTCAGTGCTGTCTAGTTTCCGTTGAAGCGCTGTTGTTCTGTTCCGTTCTGAATTTATATGGTCTGGTCTGTCATGATGGGTAGGTCTGTTTCTGGTTTTGCTCTGTAGTGGTATGCAGAGGGGATCTATTTCAACATGTGTCATAGATCCATAGAGCCCCTGCAGTGTGGAAGCAGGGCATTCGGCCCATCAAGTCCACACTGACCCTCCGAAGAACATCCCATCCAGATCCACCCCCTACCCAATCTCTGCATTTCCAAGCCTCGACACTATGGGCAATTTAGCATAGTCTAATTGACGTAACCTGCACATTTTTGGACTGTGGGAGGAAACCGGAGCAC
Organism: Ginglymostoma cirratum; assembly: GCA_024137785.1. NCBI lineage: Eukaryota > Metazoa > Chordata > Chondrichthyes > Orectolobiformes > Ginglymostomatidae > Ginglymostoma > Ginglymostoma cirratum. Next base: position 4,717,952 of record JAHRHZ010000049.1, on the reverse strand, counting down.
CCGGAGGAAACCCAAGCAGACAGTTGCCCGAGGCTGGAATTGAACCTGCGTCCCTGGTGCTGTGAGGTAACAGTGCTAATCACTGAGCCACTGTTCTGCCGTTTGTTTATTGCACTAGTGGTTGCCTGGTTTTTGAGGCCTGGTTTTCAGCCACTGGCGCCATAAAGGAACATGTTGAAATAGTCCCCATCTACATACCACTATGGAGCAAAACCGGAAACATAATTACCCACCATGACAGAACGGACCACATAAATCCAGAATGGAACAGAACAACAGTGCTTTGATGGAGGTTAGACAGCACCAAAGATGTCACCCAGAAGGGGGATGAAACGTTTGCATCAAAACCGTTCTGCTCGATGAACCAACCAACAACTCCAGTCACAACCCTAATACGAATCTTCGCTAAAACATCTTTCCTAAAGCAGGGAGACCAGAATTGCACATAGTATTCCAAAAGTGGCCTAACCAATGTCCTGTACAGCCGCAACATGACCTCCCAACTTCTAAACTCAATGCACTGACCAGTAAAGACAAGCATACCAAAAGCCTTCTTCACTGTCCTGTCCACCTGTGACTTCACTTTCAAGGAACTATGAACCTGCACTCCAAGGCCTCTTTGTTCAGCAAAACTTCCCAGGACTTTACCATTAAGTGAATAAATCCTGCCCTGATTTGCCTTTCCAAAGTGCAGCACCTTACTTATTTCTAAGTTAAACTCCAACTGCCACTCATTGGTCCATCTGATCAAGATCCCGTTGTACTCTGAGATAACCTTCTTCGCTCTCCACTACACCTCCAATTTTGGTGTCATCTGCAAACTTACGAATCATACCCACCATGTTCACATCCAGATCATTTCTATAAATGACGAAAAGCAGTGGACCCAGCACAGATCCTTGTGGCACACCGCTGGTCACAGGCCTCCAGTCTGAAAAGCAACCCTTCACCACCACCCTCTGTTTTCTACCTTCGAGCCAGTTCTATATCCAAATGCTTAGTTCTCCCTGTATTTCATGTGATATAACCTTGCTAACCAATCTGCCATGAGGAACCTTGTCGAAAGCTTTACTGAAATTGAAATAGATCATGTCCGCCGCTCTGCTCTCATCAATTGTCTTCATTAATTCTTCAAAAAACTCAATCAAGTTAGTGAGATTTCCCGCGCACAAAGTCATGTAGACCATCCCTAATCAGTCATTGCCTTTCCAATTATGTTTAAATCTTGTCCCTCAGGATTCCCTCCAACCAATTGCCCACCACCGATGTTAGGCTCACTGTTCTGTAGTTCCCTGGCTTTTTTGTAATACCGTTCTTAACTATGTTAGTCAAACTCCAGTTTTCTGGCACCTCGCCTGTGGCTATTGATACAAATATCTCAGCAACGGGCCCAGCAATCACTTCCCTAGCTTCCCACAGACTTCTAGGGTATACCTGGTCAAGTCCCATTGATATATCCATCTTTATGTGTTTTAAGATGTCTAGCAACCCCTCCTCTGTAATATGGACATTTTACAAGGTGTTGCTACTTATTTCCCCACGTTCTCTAGCTTCCATATCCTTCTCTACAGTAAACACAGATGCAAAATACCCATTTAGTATCTCCCCCATCTCCTGTGGTTCCACACATAGACAACCTTGCTGATCTTTAAGGGGCCCTATTCTTTCCCTAGTTACTCTTTTGTCCTTTACGTATTTGTAGAATCCCTTTGGATTTTCCCTAAACCTAATTCCAAAGCGATCGCATGTCCCGTTATGGCCCTCCTGATTTCCCTCTTAAGTATACTCTTACTGCCTTTATACTTATAGAATGTTTAAGTCAGTGCCCTATTGAAACAGAGATTCTTGAAATGATTTGAATTCCTTTTATCTACTGGGACTGAGTTATGCAAGAATATTGTATAACTGAAAAAAAAAGCATGATAGATGAGTTTTATGGAGATGCATTTAAATTGCTGAGTGTTCACAGTAATAGACTGAAATGTGAGGTTGTACGTAGAAGTCAATGTATGATGCAGCAGCCTTCTATGTGTCTTTACCATTGTTGGCAACTGTTGCTGTCAGAAGTGATTTGCATTTGAACGAACATACTTTCCAGTGTCATTTTCTGTGTTGTGCTTTTTTTCCATTTTAATTGTATATATGAAAGCCCTGTGTGCTCAGTGCAACAGGTAAAATAGTATACTTATGATAAAACTAAGAGCAAGATAGATGCTGTTTTGAGTGGGCATAATAAATTCAAATTTAATTGACACCGGACTTAACGTTTAGTTTTAGTGTAATTATTTCACGATTAAAACAGACCTTTACCTTTGAAATTCTTGCATTTTTGTACAGTTATCTTTAGAATTCCAACAGGGTGTTTTGATACTATTTTGGGAATCTAATTTTGATGTCAGTATTTGCAAATGATAGGAATAGGTTTGAAGTACAAAGAAAGTCACAAGATAAAATATGCCAAGGCTGATTTGTTCTTTTCAGCAGAATATAACAAGGTGATAAGATGCATTTGATTGAACCCACCCCTCTCATGAAGAAATGCATTTGCAGGTTTTATGGACTAAATCTTCAGAACATAGAAGTTGTATATGCTTTTCTTTAAAGTTTTTTTTTGTAAGCTTATTTCTTGCAATAAATATTTTTGTTTAAGCCTATATTTGCTTAGCACTATAGAAATTGAGCACTTCTGATGAAAGGTACATGCTGTTAAAGCTTTTTGTCTTGCACTCATCAGAACAGATGCAAGGATATTATATTTCAAAGAAAACAACATTTTCAATTTGGATGTATTCATACGCAGAGACCTGTCCTCTTCAGAAAATCAAAACCAAACTATTAAATATACTTTGGAGTTAAACTTCATTGTTTAAGTGTCTATATACATGTGTGTGTATTGTTATTAGTAAAAAAAGCGTTAAATATGTCAGACATAGTTATTTTGCTTTATATTTGACTGTCTGCCTGCTTTCTGCCCTTGTATTTCTCACTTTATCTGAGTCTCTGGATTAATAGTCCAGTGATACTAATGATTATGTGAAATTTACGAGAATGTGGATTTAAGATTATGTGGAAGGAAAGAACAAAGTAACAGTATCCATGGAGGATCTGATCACAGTGACGGAATACAAGAAAATTCAAGGCGGTTCTCCAAACATAAATTCTGTATGGATAAAAATATAAAACTGAAAAATAAACCTACAGTTAACTGTGTGTAGTACAGACCGTAAAACAATGGAATGAAGTGAAAACATTTATGTGCAAGATAAAATGAAATAATGTTCTGGGGACCTGGGTTTGAATCCCATCATACCAGATGGTGGAATTTAAATTCAATTTCAAAAAAAATCTGAAATTAAGAGTCTAATGCTGACCATGAATCCATCGTCAATTGTCAGAAAAACCCATCTGGTTTGCTATTGTCCTTTAGGGAAGGAAACTGCCATCCTTACCTCGTCTGGCCTACATGTGACTTCAGACCCACGACAATGTGGTTGTCTCTGGGGAATTAGGAATGGGCTTCGCCTGCAACGTCTTCATCTAATGAATGAATAATAAAAAAGTCACAAATGTAGCACAAACTATAAGCATTCAGCCCATCAAGTCTGTGCTACGTTTTGTTTTTATAGATCTATTAAATTAATCCAAACAAAAACAGCAATTGCTGGAGAAATTTAGCAAGCTTGGCAGCATCTGTAGACAGAAAGCAGAATTAATGTTTCAGGTCCAGTAAACCCTTCTTCAGAAATGGCAGAAATCTTAACTCAGACCAGCTGAGTTTCTCCAGTAATTTCTGTTTTTATTTCAAATTGCTAGCATCCACAGTTCTTTGTTTTATTAAACTCATCCAAAGCCCCGTTGTCTCTTCATATTCCCATGATTCTTTTTCAAATCTTTACCCATTTTCCTTTAGAAGGATTACTGTTGAATCTGTTTCCACCAAACTTTCAGCCAGTGAATTCCAGATCGTAGTGGCTTGCTGGGCTATTAAAAACCAAAGAAGGCCTCCTATTTCCGAGATAATAGGTACTGCAGATGCTGGAGAATCCGAGATAACAAGGTGTGGAGCTGGATGAACACAGCAGGCCAAGCAGCATCATAGGAGCAGGAAAGCTTGACGTTTTGGGCCTAGACCCTTCATCAGAAAGGGTCTGATGGAGGGTCTAGGCCCGAACCGTCAAGCTTTCCTGCTCCTATGATGCTGC
>JAHRHZ010000049.1:4691934-4708750 GCA_024137785.1 Ginglymostoma cirratum | reverse complement strand
TCGGGCCTAGACCCTTCATCAGAAAACGTCAAGCTTTCCTGCTCCTATGATGCTGCTTGGCCTGCTGTGTTCATCCAGCTCCACACCTTGTTATCTCGGATTCTCCACCATCTGCAGTTCCTATTATCTCTAATGCAGGAGGGAACTGTACAGCAAATGGCAGAATGCTTTGCAGCATCAACATACAGAGGGGTCTAGGCTTACTGGTCCAGAGTTCCATGAAAATGGCAACACTAGTGGATATGGTGGTTGAGAAGGTGAGAGCATGCTTGTTTGAGGTATAGAGCATAAAAACTGGCAAGTCGTGTTGCAGCTGTATATTCCTTTAGTTGGGCCACATTTGGAACATTGTATACAGGTCTGGTCACCGCACTACAAGAAGGATTTGGAGACTTGGGAGAGAGTTCAGAAATAGTTAACCAGAATATTGCCTGGTTTGGAGAATATTAGCTATAAAGAGAGATTGGACAAACTTAGTTTGTTTTCACATGAACAAAGGGTGAGGGACAGCCTGATGGAAGTTTACAGAATTATGAGTGGCATGGATAGAATGGACAGTCAGAGTCTTTCTCCCAGGGTAGAAATGTCAATTACTAGGGCACATATTTTAAAGTAAAAAGAGGTCAGTTCAAAGGAGATGTGAGAGGCAAGTTTTTTTACATAGAACATAGAACATTACAGTGCAGTACAGGCCCTTTGGCCCTCGATGTTGCGCCGACCTGTGAAACCGATCTGAAGCCCATCTAACCTACACTATTCCATTATCATCCATGTGTTTATTCAATGACCATTTAAATGCCCTTAAAGATGGCGAGTCTACTACTGTTGCAGGCTGGGCATTCCACTCCCTTACTACTTTGGTGATAGTGACCACAATTCGTTCACGTTTACTTTAGCGATGGAAAGGGATAGGTATATACCGCAGGGCAAGAGTTATAGCTGGGGGAAAGGCAATTATGAGGCTATTAGGCAAGACCTAGGATGCATAAGATGGGGAAGGAAACTGCAGGGGCTGGCACAATTGGAATGTGGAGCTTGTTCAAGGAACGGCTACTCTGTGTCCTTGATAAGTATGTACCTGTCAGGCAGGGAAGAAATGGTCGAGCGAGGGAACCGTGGCTTACTAAAGAAGTTGGATCTCTTGTCAAGAGGAAGAAGGAGGCTTATATAAAGATGAGGCACGAAGGCTCAGTTAGGGCGCTTGAGAGTTACAAGTTAGCCAGGAAGGACCTAAAGAGAGAGCTAAGAAGAGCCAGGAGGGGACGTGAGAAGTCTTTGGCAGGTAGGATCAAGGAAGACCCTAAAGCTTTCTATAGGTATGTCGGGAATAAAAGAATGACTAGAGTAAGATTAAGGACAGTAGTGGGAAGTTGTGCATGGAGTCCGAAGAGATAGGAGACGCGCTAAATGAGTATTTTTCATCAGTATTCACACATGAAAAAGACAATGTTGTCGAGGAGAATACTGAGATACTGGCTATTACACTAGACGGGATTGAGGTTCATAAGGAGGAGGTGTTAGCAGTCCTGGAAAGTCTGACAATAGATAAGTCTCCTGGGCCTGATGGGATCTATCCTAGGATTGTCGGGGAAGCTAGGGAGGAGATTGCAGAGCCTTTGGCTTTGATCTTTTTGTAGTCATTGTCTACAGGAATAGTGCCAGAAGACTGGAGGATAGCAAGTGTTGTCCCCTTGTTCAAGAAAGGGAGTAGAGACAACCCTGGTAATTGTAGACCAGTGAGCCTTACTTCGGTTGTGGGTAAAGTGTTGGAAAGGATTATAAGAGAGAGGATTTATAATCATCTAGAAAGGAATAATTTGATTAGGGATAGTCAACACGGTTTTGTGAAGGGTAGGTCGTGCCTCACAAACCTTATTGAGTTCTTTGAGAAGGTGACTAAACAGGTGGATGAGGGTAAAGCGGTTGATGTGGTGTATATGGATTTCAGTAAAGCGTTTGATAAGGTTCCCCACGTAGGCTATTGCAGAAAATTCGGAGGAATGGGATTGAGGGTGATTTAGTGGTTTGGATCAGAAATTGGCTAGCTGGAAGAAGACAGGGGGTGGTTTTTGATGGGAAATGTTCATCCTGGAGTTCAGTTACGAGTGGTGTACCGCAAGGATCTGTTTTGGGGCCACTGATAGATATAGGACAGATGTCAGAGGTAGATTCTTTACTCAGAACAAAGAACATAGAACATTACAGCGCAGTCTCGGTGAGCCGAGGGGCCTGTTCCTGTGCTGTACTGCTGTTTGTTTTAAGCTGTTCCAGTTTAGTTAGAACATTAGCATCTAGCCACTAATGTAGCAAATTTGTCCTATCCACAAAAAGCAGGATAAATTCAACTCGAACAATTCACCTCATCAGTTGATGACTGAATCCTCATCAACACAATCGTGATGGAAAGTTTGAGTCATACCTAGCACAAAAGATGGTTGTGTTTGTTGCAGACCAATCATTTCAGCCACAGGGCATCACTGCAGCAGTTCCTCAGTTCTATACCCAACCATCTTCAACTGCCTTACCAATAATGTACCCTCCATTATAGATCAGAGAAGGGAATGTTAGCTCTTTTTTGCTCCTTTTTTTTGGCACCATTCATGATTTAGGCACTAAAGCAGTCTGGGCGCATGTGTAACAAAACCTGGGCAACATTCACGCTTGAGCTGATATGTGACAAGTGATGTTCACACTTCAAGTGTTAGGCAGTGATTCTTCACAGGAAATGATTCAACCATTGCCCTTGAGTTCAAGTCCCACTTGCCCCATAACAACATGTCTGAACAGGTTGAATAAAAAATATCTATAAATACTTGACTCAGGAGTAGAGCCAGAGGCTGGGAATTCTGCAATTTGCTTGGCTTCTCAAGATGGCCTGTTTGCAATCTATAAAGAAGAAGTTAGAGGTGTAATGAAATAGTCTTGACGAGCCTGGATGAGTGCAACTCCAAAAGCACTCAAAAAGTTCTATCATCCAGGACAAAGTGGCTCACAAACCTTATACCACCTTCAGCATTCGCTCCCTTAATTTCTAATGCACAATTGTTCAGTGTAACTATCTACAAGATTAACTGCAATAATTTAAAAAAAACTCCTGAGACAATACCTCGACCTATGACCCTTACGACCACCACTATGTCAGTGGACAAGGCAGAAGATACATGGGAACACCACCATCTGCAAATTCTCCTTCAGTCCACACACCATCTTTGCTTGGAACTATATTGTTGTTATTTCATTGTCACTGGGTCAAAATCCTGAAACTTTTTTCTTTCCTAACTGCACTTCTGGTGCACTTTCACCACGTGGTCAGTTTGCAATGGGCAATTAATGCTGCCCTGGTGAGTGGAGCCCACATCTTGTAAATAATTTTTTAAAAATCATCTTGGTTTTCAGGAGCTCATTTTTCATTATCCAACTATATACTTGTGTGGTGATTGTAATAAGGTCAGCTCCTGGACATCATAGAATGTGACTTCCCTGATAATCTGGTCCAATCAACGTACTGACATCAGTACGTTGAGTGTCAGGGATACTGACACTCTTGTGCCTGACGCTTTGTCAGGCAGTACTATAGTCAAGGACTGTTCATTTGTTCGTAAAGGGTGACTTGATGATGAAATACCAGCCTCTGTAGAGTTATTTCACTCGCTGATACAGTCATTTAATGACAATAAGTATTTGTGCTGATGTTTGGGGTGCATGGACTTGCAGAACATCAGAATTTCAAAAATTCATCAATAATCTCAATTTCCATTAAACTTAAAGCCACAATAACACAAGGAAAAAACATTTTCCTATAGTATTTAAATTGGCCCACAACAACAGGCATAAGCAAACAACAAAAATTTTATTTCAATATTATAGACACACACAAACCATTATCTGAAACACCTCTTCTAGAGACTTGTGAGCCAATGCTTTTGTGTCGTATATATACATAACTTGAAGATTTTATCCAGGTAGTTACTTTTTATTATTTCATCTCAGATCTCAGTCTCTGATTTAAATTTACCAATGGACAGTGATCTTATAATAGGTTCCACTACATTATTTCCCCCTCATTTAGTAGACTTTGAACACGGGCAGTTTACTTTTCAAACATCTACGCCACAAATTGCCCTTCACAGACTATGTATTGCTGAAGTTAGCTAGTAGTGATAGCCCAATTTCACGTAAAATTCACATTTAGATACTTAAATTCATTTTTTTTTGTTAATTTGTAAAGAAGAAACTTTTTTTTTTAATTGGGACTTGTTCAGTTTTAGCTAAGTGACCTACAAGTATCAATTCAATGTTTTCTTTCTTGCAAATACGAAAAACAGGCATCTGGTTATTTATTGGTGGGTCAGTGTTTGAATGGTCAACAATATTGCAGCTCTGCATTCTATGGGGTTTTTAGTCCTTACCTAGTATAATCTGTTGAGAGTGAGTCTTTATTTAAATGAGTTGTTCCGATATTTGGGGAGAAATATCAACACTTATACTTTCAGTTATTCAACTCTTGACATAGAATAGCACAATTCTACAAATACCCAAAGCTCAGGCAACATATATGGCAAGAGAAGCTGAGTTACCATTTTGGATCGGTGATCTTTTGTCAAAACCAGACCAGGGCCAGATGTCAGAAAAAAATGCGAGAAAGGTAATGCTGGTAATGATTTTGCAATGCCATTTACATTTGTTTACGATCCATATTTTGCTTCTTTATTTGTCCCATTCCCACTTCTGCTTAGCACAACATTTGTCTTGTCATTTTAATCAGCCTTGCCTTCCTTCCCAACACAGTCCTTCCTCTTTGTTCTTAACAGTTTCCTGTTTAGAGGTGAGCTGTAGTTTACTATGAAGCAAGTGAGTGGCTTCCTATTGTGAAGCACAGGCTCTTCAAGCACTATTCTTGACTCACAGTTAGGATTTATTTGATACTACCTCTTTAAAACTCATTGTGCAAAGTGAGGCTTATAGCTCCTAAGTTAAAACAGTTTTCTATTAAACCCTATGCTGAAGCTCTGTTTAGAAGTTTGTTGTTGCAGTTTCCTTGGCAACAAGTTTTCAAGGGTTTAAAAATGGATTTTCAAATATATAAATTTTGTGAATTTTGATGTGTTTGACATTTCATTTCTGAATTTAAGTGGGTAACTTACAAAACACACAGTGTTGATGACTTCTGGAATGTACTTTTTTCAAGGATAAAATGATTCTGCTCAACAAAGGCAGGGAAAAAAAATCTCAGATCAGTTAAGATTTCTAAAGAACTAAGAAAAAGGCAGGAACTGTATTTAAAAGCGCTATTCAAAATTCATTTTATTTTATCTACTTGAGAAAAGTCTTTCTGTTGAAAATTGTACCAATTTTATCATTAGTTATCTGGTTAACTGTTGGTTAACTGTTTGCTTAACAAGTTTGCTTTCAAATGTTAATCTCACAGACCAGGTCTATAATGATACTGTTTCAGTTTTGATGACTGTCAAGTGAGATCCTACAGAGGATTAAGATAGTCCAGTACGTAACATTGTCAAAGAGGGCTTTCTGTTCATTTTTCCTGGATTGTTACTTAAATTTTGTCTAGATCTTATGGCAAGTATTGACACTGTCTTAAATGGTTTGGAGAGTTGGAATTTAGCTGTGAAAGTGATCCAAGATATCTGAGCCAAAATAATCAAGTATAAGGACGTGCAAGAAAACCCTGATTTTTTTTTTGTACTGTTGTAAAAATAAAACACCCAAATCCTCTGGGGAGAAATATACATTTCTTGTGCAATACATGCTGGAGCTTCTAAATCACTTCCTCCCTTAATGCAATGCCTAGTATTGCTAGATGTCGATTTTATAGAGACATGATTACTATTGAGCATAAATTGAGTTTCAAGGATGGAAATGGGACATTTAATGTTAGTGTGTTATTAATAACATTGAAGCATGTGTGCCTGTTTTTAGATTTGTGTTTGCTCTGCTTACCAGGAGTGACAGAACATTGAGTGGTCCTGAAGTATATGGGATTGTGCATAATGGGGAGAAATAAAACAAAAAGTTCATCAGAAAAATCTGGATTATTGTGTAATAATTACAATCTGGAATTAGTTGTTTTACCCAGTAAATTCACACCTTTGTCCTTAATAAACAACAATTCTAATCATTGTTAACTGCTTCATTCTCATTTCTCTTTTACTTCCATCTCACTTAATCACATTTCTCATGTATTCTTAAATGTTGATTTTGGTTGTTGCTTTAATCGCTATTTCTGGCGAAGTCTGTCTGTTATTGTTTTAATGAATGTATTTCATGCCTTATCTCCTAAATCTCTTGTGTTTCATCTTGTATCTATAATCCTTTGTTCCTTATGTCTCAATCAATGGAAACAGACTGTTTCTATCATCTCTGTCACGATGCTTTTTGACTTTAAATATCTCTATTGAATCACTACAATGTTTTTAATGTAGCAAAATGTGCGCCAATGTTTCAGGTCTTTTTGGCGCTTGTTTTCCTTATAGTGAGTGAAATCTTTACTGAATCTGAGTTATGCTGTTGCTGTTTTAAGAATTCTTCCTGAAATGTGGGACCTTAAATTAAACGTAGTGCTTCACCTGTGATTTTAGTAATATTTTGCATGGATTCATGTCTTCATCTCCGGTTTTTAAAAATTCTATAGCTCTAGCCATAAACCCTGGATAAGGCCTTAGCCTTTTGAGCTGCTTTTAATAAATTGTGAACTGGGCTACCTAATTTCCCCTGCTCTTCCATATCTTCCATCTTTGAGTAAAAATGCATTTAACTGCTTTGAATTCCTTCTGCCAAATGTTTTACCAGTATTCTCTTGCAACATTTCTTTGGTTTTCAGAGTGATTTACAATGCCTCCTATTTTAGTACAACTCCCTCCAGACCTATATGAAAATCATTAATGCCCTTGGTGAGCAGAAATAGAACTTTTTTGAACATTGCTAACTGCTGTCCACTGTGCCTTGTTTTATTCTTTCTTGTTTGTCTTTTCTCTGCTTGTAATTTTTCAAATTTACTTTTTCCTGTACTGTCTTAATTCCTGCTGTATGTCATTTATGTATTTCACTTTGTCTGTTTCAACCCTTTTTTAATCTTTGAGTGCTTTTATTTTCCTTGCTTTCTCCTTCCATAACTTAAATGATTCCTTGTTACTAGAACTTTTGTCTGATCATTAAACATTAATTTGTCATAATAGTCTATCATATTCATGGTTACATTTAATAGTGTATCTTGCATGCAAAAAATGTTTACGTCCATATATGTAGAAAAAACTGATCACAAAATGTGCTATATTTTCATGGGAAAGTTGGAGAAAATGTAAAGTTGGTTAGTAGACTTAATAAAAAATTAACTGGTTCATCATGAAGGAAGGTGTTCAGTTACCTCTTAAAATAATTAAAATAGAGAATTCACTGAGCAGAACAAACTTAGAATTATTTAAGTGAATGTCTAACCAAGAGGCAGATAATTAACAATAACATTTCTAAAGTGCAAAGAAGTATTCTGTACTACTATGTATTCCCAATTAATGGACAGTATATCCTTTCGAAAGTTGAACATTGCAGCCCATTTATGAATTACAATGTTTATCTGCCACCATCTTTCACTGGTCCACTTGATAAAAATAGTACCATATTGGTGTTTTTTTTTTTGCCTTGTTTTGGACCAAATGTTTTTTAACTGCATTTGCAAACAGAATCACAAAAGACCCTTTTTCATATGGGAACAGGAAAGTTCCCATATGAAAAAGATTGTAATGGAGTGTAATAGTTTTTATACAGGGGAAGACTAAACATTCATTTATAATTATGACATAAGATGGAATTGCTAAAATGGTATGTGGTGTTATTTGTTTGTGAGATGGGGCAGAGGTGGGTAGAGAGGATGTGGTGGGGGCTGGGTTTGGAGTTTAGGTGGTTGGCTGTGTCTGTTTGTAGGATCACGTGAGCAGGCATGTTTGTGCCCATACTTTCCACCTGTACCTCCATTGGGCTAGCCCACTCAAGTAGGGTAAGAGAGTATAACTATTTTATTGCGTTAAAGCATGTTCAGTTCTGTATCTAGGGATATTTCATTTTTATTAATAGAGTGGACAATAGCTTAGTGATTAGTGATTTTAATAATTTTTATCAATCACTGAAAATGACCTTTTCTTTTAGAAAAACTGTATCCAGCTTCATTGTCGTGCATTAGTCCATTTCTTAGTAAATTAAATTTTTATTGTATAAGCTGTAAAAATACACTTCCCAGTGCCTCTTGCAGTAGAGAAATGAATAATTTGAAATATTTCAAACTCAAATGATCCAAATTCAGCGTGAACATTTTCATGTGAAGGTGTGCCAGTTTTTATGCAATTTATTGTGCAATTATCTAGCATAATTTATTTTTGAAAATGGTATGTGATAATAACTGACTAGACCCAACACTTATTCCTCATCTCTATCTGCCCTTGAAATATGGTGGTGAGATGCCTTTTTGAAATGCGGCTAGTCCCAGCTAGTGTAGTACACCTAGACTGCTGTTTGGAAGGAAGTATTTTAAGAAGGAAGCAATGATTTTTAATACCATCATTACAGACTGCAAAAACATGAGTCATACTCAATGTAATGTGGGCTTAAAATTCTTCAATCCTTTGCAATACTTTGACTCAATTAAGGTGAATTTTTTTTAAACCAGCACAAGCTAGTGAACATTCTAAACTATTACAATGATGCAAGCTGACTCATTTTAACATTAAAACAATCAACCAAAATAATTTTAAAAATAAAACTCCTTTGTAGGTAGGAAGCACATTAGTTTACCTTTTAAGATCACTTAAAGTGCCAAATAATTTTATCTGCAATTGCAGTTACACTCAGTATTAAAGAACTTGCCTGATTGTTATACTTTAAATAAAGCTGGTTATTGTTCTGAAGCTTCCAAGATTGATTTGCTTTTTTAAATCACAAGTATATTTCTTTGTGGAGATAACAAAGTAAGGTTTTATCCCTGATTTTTTGTAAGCTATCTTGATTTTAATTGGTAGGCTGCATCTTTTTCTGACATATATGATAACTTAGAATGAATCACTTTGTGATTCTCTAAAGATATTATCGAAATTGTTAAGGTGCAGAAAGAGACCATTCAGCCCATCATGCCCGTGCCGGTTCTTTACCGAGTGCCAATGTCCCACCTTTTCTCCATATGTTGGCATAGTATTTCTTTGGAACACTCATCCAATGCCATCTTGAATGCCTCAATTGAACCTGCGTTCACCACATTTCCATACAGTGCATTCTATACCCTAACTCCTCACTGTGTGAAGGAGCCTTTTCTTGCTTTGTTTACATATCATCTTAAATATGCCGTTTTTTTTTTCCTTTATAAGCAGGAACAGCTTCTCCCTGAATTAACATTAATAACTTTGATACTGAATGGTAAGTTTGTGAATTTCGTTGAAATACAGTTGCAACTCTTGAGTATTCTTACATTTTAGAAGATTAAATATTGGTGTAGAAAGGGGAGAAATCATTGTTGGATTCAGTGTGGAGTTTGTTAATATGTAAATATGTTTAATTGTATAAGATCTCATCAGGTCAAGTGAGATGAGATTGATTCTTGAGACATTTTGGTTGCCTAATCAACTGCATGAAAAATATTGAATGTTAAAAGGCATTTTTAAGTGACGTCATTTCCACTGTATTATGTATCACGATGATGTTTAAAGTCTGGTGAAAATGTGAAACTAAAAACTAATTTTCATCATGTTATGAATAGTATAATATTATTATTACATACACCGTGTCCTTTTCTTAATTAAGTTACAGTAACTATTCAGGAATTTTGAATGTATATTAACATTGTGCATGCATGCATGCCATTCTGGACCTCCTTGTAATGAATAAATCAGAAAATTTCATTCTTTTCTCCTCAAATTTAAGGGGATAAAATGATTGTTACTAATTAATGATCCATTAAATAATCTGGAAATTTACTGGTGAAAATTAAGACAGCTTAATGGAAAGGTTGTGTATATATATGTTACCTCATTTATTCATCTGTTGATCAGCAATGTCTACATTATGCGATATAATATTAAACATTGTTTTAACAGTTATGATCGTAATGCTATGAGAATACTATAGTTAATCTCATTAGAGTACTTTCTTTAAAAGTCTTTGTTAGCTTACTGACAGATCCTGTGTTAATTATTGTTACTGTAATATACCATACGTTTCAGAATTACTAAAAGCTGAAACTGATGAAACGGGCATGGTTTATCACTAAGGTCAACTTTATAGGTCTAATTATTATTCCTTGCACTAGAGCTATTACTAGTATTACTTTTAACGTGTAGCTTTATTGTTTCCATCCTTCCTCAGGGTGTCCTATTGGTATATGACATCACAAACTACCAGAGTTTTGAAAACCTTGAAGACTGGTATGCCGTAGTGAAGAAAGTAAATGAGGAATCTGAGCAACAGCCTGTAGTTGCATTAATTGGAAATAAAAGTAAGTGATTTGTTAACTTGAAGAACTTTTTTTTATGTCGTGAATAATATTCAAAATCATTTTAAGACTATTCGGCTATGTACGGAGTAGTAGTTGATGCCTTTATATACATAAAGTTCATAGTCAAGAAAAGGTTAAAAGGCTCATTCATGCCTGTCTACTATCAATTAATGCCTCCCACTACTGATTTCCTTAGAACTCATTTCTAGCATGTTTCAAAAAAAAATTATGTACCCCACTTTCTGGATCAGTATCATTCCAGCTCCCTTTAAACTGCCAACTGATCCTAAATTATTGCTTTCTTTCTGTGCTGATACCTGGTATCTACAGCACAGCAGTGAAATAAAAGACTTTTTTCCTTAATTTTACCCTAGGTTAAATTTTGTATTTATGACTTATAACCCTGTGTGTTTTCAAGTTAGACAGTTTGCTTTTATATCCTGAATTAGCATTTGATTCATGTGTTCCCTTAGTTCATATTGTTGCTAGCCATCATAACTTGATCCTTGAAAGTTAAAAATCTCCTGATCAGTTTGCTATCACGTTTTCTAATACATCTTTTGTAGTACAGAAAGCAGATTCCAGAACCCGATTTATCCACTGATGAAGCCTGAAATCTGATAATTACTTGGTAATTTTTTGAGAATGATCAAATAATTTTATATATGCTCAATAGATACTTCAAAAACCTTTTCTTGTAACTGAATTTGCAAAGTAGGATTATTTCTTGTTACACAAATGCTTATTATTGCCTGCTCTAAACCCATTAATTTATGTTAATATCCACAATAAAATCTACTGTGCTATATGTTTGGCCTTTACATTTTGGTTTAATTTTTGTTTTTCTCAATGTGAAGCAGTTTGCTACTGAGGGCAATGGCACATTTTGGTCTTTTTAAAGCTCCCTATCTGTGTTGTACTTGGATATTCGACAGACTCCTTCAGTATTAGTATTTTTCCTATTCAATTTTCTCTCCATCTATTAAGATTCAGGTCCCTAGATGCCTTGCCTACTTGCCATGTCTTTCTTTTGAATTGAAAGAGACCAGCTTATCAGTGCTGCCATGTAATGGGATTCTTTTCCTTGGACAATCTCTTGGGATTGAGGATTACTTACTTTCAATCTGGTTTGATCAAACTTAGCAGGTATTTCAGAACTAGACAACAGCCTACAGTGCTGGCCAGATGTGGGGCAGATGATGTTTGAGAGGTCAGGTAAACTAGTTGTTTGGAGGTTTGAGATAACAACGTGTAAAGCTGGATGAACACAGCAGGCCAAGCAGCATCAGACAAGCAGGAAGGCTGACGTTTTGGGCCTAGACCCTTCTTCAGAAAGGAGGTTTATGCATTCTCTATGATGCATTGGTTTTACTTTTGCCTATTTCAAAGTCCCTATTAGTGCCTTCCTGATTACATTCTGTCCATTTTCGTTGATTACAAGTTGGAACTCTGAGTCAGTGGGGCTCATTTCGTTTCCAAGTGATGAGGTCAGTGCTTCAGTCCAAGCAGTAGGTTTCTGTAAGTTGGCTTCCCTCAGGTGCAGGACAGATAGACTTTGCACATGCTGTGTTGAGAGGCCCATATCTTAATGCACCTGAATTTATGAATAGAAAAGGCTTCCATTCCATCAATGCATTAGGTGGCACGGTGGCTCAGTGGTTAGCATTGCAGCCTCACAGCGCCAGGGTCCTGGGTTCGATTCCAGCCCTAGGTGACTGTCTGTGTGGAGTTTGCACATTCTCTCCGTGTCTGCGTGGGTTTCCTCCGGGTGCTCCGGTTTCCTCCCACAGTCCAAATATGTGCAGGCTAGGTGGATTGGCCATGCTAAATTGACCACCCTTTCTAATCCTCTGATCATCTTATATGTCTCTATTAAGTCACCTCTTAGCCTTCTTCTCTCTAACGAAAACAGCCTCAAGTGCCTCGGCTTTTCCTCATAAGACCTTCCCTCCATACCAGGCAACATCCTGGTAAATCTCCTCTGCACCCTTTCCAATGCCTCCACATCCTTCCTATGATGCAGCAACCAGAACTGTTCGCAATACTCCAAGTGCGGCCGCACCAGTTTTGTACAGCTGCAACATGATCTCATGGCTCCGAAACTCAATCCCTCTACCAATAAAACCTAACATGCCGTATGCCTTCTTAACAACCCTATCAACCTGGGTGGCAACTTTCAGGGATCTATGCACATGAACACCGAGGTCTCTCTGCTCGTCCACACTACCAAGAATCTTACCATTAGCCCAGTACTCTGTATTCCTGTTACTCCTTCCAAAGTGAATCACCTCACACTTTTCCGCATTAAACTCCATTTGCCACCTGTCAGCCCAGCTCTGCAGCTTATCTATCTTGTCTCTCTGTAACCTGCAACATCCTTCCTCACTATCCACAACTCCATCGACTTTAGTGTCATCCGCAAATTTACTAACCCATCCTTCTACATCCTCATCCAGGTCATTTATAAAAATGACAAACAGCAGTGGCCCCAAAACAGATCCTTGCGGTACACCACTAGTAACTGAACTCCAGGATGAACGTTTCCCATCAACCACCACCCTCTGTCTTCTTCCAGCTAGCCAATTTCTGATCCAAACCGCTAAATCACCCTCAATCCCATGCCTCCGTATTTTCTGCAATAGCCTACCATGGGGAACCTTATCAAATGCTTTACTGAAATCCATATACACCACATCAACCACTTTATCCTCATCCACCTGTTTGGTCACCTTCTCAAAATGTTTCTGTTGTATTTGGGGGACCAGATACTTAATAAGGATGGTTACTAAGGGTCAAGGGCTATGCTGTACAGCCATGGCTGACGACTCTGTTACATAATCCCCTGACTGAGGTGGAGTGTAGATACAGCGCTTCCCATTCTTTTACTAGAGCCACTGTGGAGCATGTGACAGGCCTTATGAAGCTGAGATTTCATTTCTTGGATCAATCTTGGGTTCATAGTATAGTCCAGAAAGAATGTGCTGCATAATCCCAATATGCTTGGCTCTGCACAGTTGGAACAGGCAAAGGGAGAATACGATGGACATTAACAAGCTGGGAGCTTGATAGCAGTAATCCAAAGAGGGTCATGAGGATACTGAATAGGGGGGAGCATCACTTTCTGCATGGTAGAACACAGAAGCTTTGGACTCTGTAAGTCAGAGAGGACTTAACTGATAACCAATATCGGTAGAAAAGAGTTGGGTACAATGATCACTCGTTGACTGTAAAATATTGGTGTTCGACATGCAAGTAGTATGTTTCTGTTCTGAGAGGCAGATGCAGCTTCTGATGGTTTGATTTCAGTTCACTTTTAATGTTGCTGAATAAAGGTGAATGTTCTAATCTGTTTGAAGTCTTCCTTGTATGTGATGGTCCCATATTGAACAATGATGTGATGCCTGGTTACAGTGAGTTTCTGGGAAAGAATAACAGTGACTTAGAGGGTTCTAAGAAGAAATGTGGCTAAGAACACGTAAGCTGTGTGACTTGGTGCTTGAATGGTGATTGGAATAGAAATGTGCAGTTCATTGTGCAAGATTGTGTCAGCAGTGCTGCCTGTGTTTTCAAAAGAGGTGTTGTTTTGTGGCTGCTGTGCCACCATGTTGACTGTGAAAGACATCTCTAGACTGCCAATGCTTGACTGAATGCATAGCCAGGAATTCCAGTATATCCCAGCAGTGGTGAATACTTTTTCTTACAGCAAGTGGGAGAGTTGAGCTAGCATCAGATGAGAGGGTTGCAAAGGAGCATGTTACGTTTTGAGTCTTTGTTAAATCTTACCAGAAATTGACCATAAAAGTACAAAGTCTAGTTTAAGACTGATCAATACCTAAAATAGTATCAGAGATAATAGGTACTGCAGATGCTGGAGAATCCGAGATAACAAGGTGTGGAGCTGGATGAACACAGCAGGCCAAGCAGCATCATAGGAGCTAAAATAACCTAGTTAGCATAGTGGAGGAAATGTATTCTAAAATTATTTAGCAGAAATTATTGATTATTTTGTTCTTCAAAGTGCCAGACATGATACAGTTAAATTGTCTATTGATCAGGGCACCATTGCGATTTAACAATTATTATATTTTCATTTCAAGCACTATTAACTATAGTATCTGAATAGTAACAGGCCTGTAAACCCAAAATCTATGTAGTAAAGCTGCTATTCAATGAGAATTTGGTCATATTGTGCAAAGTTGCTTTAATCCAACATGTATTTAACTGTATGGAATTGTTTGCAGCTAAATTTGCAAGAAAATGATATTGAGACTCCAGAAACTCTCTCTTTAATAAAGCAAAATTCCAGATTTAAATTTGAACAGGAGCATCATTTGCCAAGAAATTGTTGAAGATTTTAATTTTAAATCTGCCTTACAATTCATTTTTAACAAATAAAGGCTTAAGCATTTATGTCAACAATTTGTGAAGTGTTAGTTAGCATGACCATTTGTTCAGGGATATTTGTTGATATTATCTTGATATTTAATTATTGTGTACTGTTTTAGAAAATAGTAAAGTGGCATTTTGCTGCAATTGAAGTTCCATAATCTGCAGTTTTGTTTTGGAAATGACTGAGGAAATAATGTACAGCATCAATCAGTTTTAACTCTTGTCGATATTATTACAAATTTTGTGATACTATGATTACATGGCAAGGTACAAATGCTGACATTATTGAAGAATTTTATATCCTTTTATGGGAGAAGCATAACATTCATTATCATTCATTTATATTTACCTGTGCAGCAAATTATTTGAAGGAATTCTGTTTCACTATATGACCAGCCATCTTTTAAAGTCATTCAACTTCCGTAATGTCATCCAATTCTATAGAGGATCCCCCAAGGCAAAACGCTTAGCCGAGTTGGAGTTTGTGTCAGATTTCTTTGCTTTTCCCACCATCTGATTCTTAAATGTCAAACGAACTTTCTCAGTAGATTTATTGTAAACAGAAATTAA
Organism: Ginglymostoma cirratum; assembly: GCA_024137785.1. Taxonomy (NCBI): domain Eukaryota; kingdom Metazoa; phylum Chordata; class Chondrichthyes; order Orectolobiformes; family Ginglymostomatidae; genus Ginglymostoma; species Ginglymostoma cirratum. Next base: position 4,693,302 of record JAHRHZ010000049.1, on the reverse strand, counting down.
CTCAGGTTGCATGGGAGCTGTGTACATTGTGATTTATGACTCTGAAGTGGGTTTGGGGCTCTAGTTATCTGTAACTTCTATGTAGGGGTATGAATTATCAGGCACTAACGTGCTTTAGATGGATGAATGATTTCTGCTGCTGAGACGTGGAGATGTTAACCAGATCTACTCACAAATAAAGACTAATAACACTTATTTTTAAACAGTGTTCATGACAGATGGACGTGAGGAGGAGAGTAGATAGAGTCTAATTAAGAATGTTGACTGTATGTTCTCTTTAGTTGTGATTGATTAGTACAGGAGTGCTATCTCTACACCAGGAAATGATGCTGTGATACATTACTAGGTGAAAGGTTAAATCTCAAAGTACATTCTAATTTGTATGCACTGCTGTTGGTAGTGATGCATTAACCTCAAAATTTACAGTGACACCATTTGCTAGAGCTATTTCTGCAATCTATTTATAAACTTAGTATAGTGGAATACAGTTAATTTCCCCAAGGACAGCAATGGGAGGTAATATTTGTGTATTTTTCTTTTGCATACATGTATCTTAAAATAAAAAGCATGGCTTGATCCAGTAGGTTAATAAATAGCCCTGTGGCACTTCATAAATCTTGAAACATTTATTGATCTTTATTCCACTGAAGAAATTAATTTGGATGCCTTTTGCAAACAGTAGCCATGCTTTTCAATACCTTGAATTTTGGACCTTTTGCAGGTTGTTTCTCATATGTTAGAGTACTTTTACTTTGCCATACAAATTTACTGAGATAAATACTGTAGTGCCAACATTCAATAAGAAGTGTGCATTTTTGTGTGTGTGTGGAGGAGAATTACTTTTCCATTTTCTCCTTTCAGGTGTTTGTATTTCACTTTCCTTGCCTGTTTTTAGGTTGATTGATCTTTAAAATCAATTCATTTAATCTGCCCATTTGGTCAGTGTTAAAATTGACATCCGTGATTTCTCAAGAAGCATTTCTTCACTACATTATATGTTAAAGGTATATTTCATTCTTTTGTTTGCAATCAGTTGTTTCTGTCATCTCTGAAAAGATGTTGAATCTAGGGGAATTGAATTTAAATTAGTGCCTTAACTAGGGAAAGACAACTAGCGTTTCTGCTTCTGATTGTGGTGTGATGCCCCCTTAGCAAATTACTCCAGGATCAGAATTTACTGTAATGGTTGACTGTCTTGCCAGGGTTTACACTAAATAAAAAACAAAAGAACTGTGGATGCTGCAAATCAGGAACAAAAACAAAGTTGCTGGAAAAGTTCAGCAGGTCTGGCAGCATCTGTGGAGGAGAAAACAGAGTTAACGTTTCGGGTCCGGTGACCCTTCCTCAGAACTGTTCTGAGGAAGGGTC
>JAHRHZ010000049.1:4527397-4691534 GCA_024137785.1 Ginglymostoma cirratum | reverse complement strand
CTTTTCCAGCAACTTTGTTTTTGTTGCCAGGGTTTACACTTGATTAAGGTTCTGGAGATTAGCTTTACTCCTGTAATTGTATGAGTGAACACTTTTGAGAAAAATAGAGAGGGTAAAGGCAGGGAATTTAAGGGAAAATACTATCCTTGCTTTGTTCCACTCTTAATTTGGAAAAAGGTAAACTCTGAAACTCACTGGTGTAAACTAATACAGCATTACTTTAGAAAAATTGAATTTTTGATATGGGAGTACAATACAGTGTTATATATGGAGCATTTTCCTATTTAGTTTTAAACCATTATTGGAATTGGATCCTGATGTACTATTTCCATTCAGGTATACTTTATTCATTAGAATCATAACAATGCATAAAGAAGCTATTTGGCCCATCGAGTTTGCACTGACCCTCAGAACAGCATCCCACCCAGGCCCACCCTATCCCCATAACCCATATTTACCATGACTATTCCACCTAGCCTGCACATCCCTGGACACTATGGACAATTTAGCATGACCAACCCACCTAACTTGCACAACTTTGGATAAAGGGATGAAATTGGAGCACCTGGCGGAAACCCATGAAGACATGGGAAGAATGTGCAAAATCCACACAGTCACCAAAGGCTGGAAGGAAACCCAAATCCCTGGCACTGTGAGGTAGCAGTGCTAACCACTGAGCCACTGTGCCATCCTTTATTGAGCCACCTTGCCACCCTTCATTCCAAGCTTGATCCCAACTTCTGATCATCTGCCATTTTAATTCTCCATCTGACTCTAATACCGCTCATTTAGTCACTGACACTGTTCCATGAAGCTTAGTCCAAGCTTGAGAAACAGCACCTCATCTTTTGCTTTGAAACTTTACAGCTTTTGTAACTTAATGTTAAATTAAACAATTACAGAGAATACATACTGCCCCCTTTTGTTGGACAGAAATTGTTTGTCATGATTTTGCTTTTCACATTGATAGTTCCTCTAGACCCATCTTTTATTTTTCTATTTTTCCTTCCCAACCCATTTTGACTAGTGCCATCATCCCTATTGTTATCACTTAAGCTGTATTACCTTTGACCCTATTTCAGACATTCCTTTTTGTTATTTCTTCCTTCCCCCATTTCCTCGTCTTGGTATTTGATCGCAACATACTGCAACAACATCTCTAAATTTTACTAGTTCTGAAGAAAGGTCAATGACCTGAAATGTTAATTTTGTTCCTGTTGCAATAGGTGCTGCCCGACATGTTGTTTATTTTCAGCATTTTCTGTTTTACTTTGGATTTCCAGCAGTATTTGGCTTTTGTATATCATCTGTATTTGAGTAATGCAGCCGGTGGATAATGCTTGCTGGTGTGTACTTTGCTTCAACTGTATTTTATCTTCCCCAGTGCTTATTCCATCTCCTCCTCTTCCGGAAGAAGTTGACTCTCTTGATACAGTGCTTTGGATACTAGTTGAATCTCAAAATGTGCAAATCCTGGTGCGGGGGTTTAGCTTGTGGGTAATTTAGGGACAGGCAGATCTGATGTGAATGTGCATGAACTTCCATCAATCAGAATTGGAATCCTTGGATAAATTGCCCTTCTCCCACGTCAGTACTAGGTGGTGAAGTTAATTGTAATGCCACTGTTGCCGTCCTGGCAGAAATCAACTAACAAATACTGCAAGGGATGAGTGTTGGGCCGAGATCTTTTTGATTGCTGTGATTCAGCTACACATTGGATACACTCGCCGTACCATGAATGAAATTCTGTATCAGCTTGTGTGCTCTTTGGTTGATATTCAATGTTACCATCATTGAATCCAAAACTATCAGCATCCTTGGGGTTACCATTGACCACAAACTTAACTGGACTGACCACATAAACATAGTGGCTACAAGAGCAGGTCAGAGGCTATGAGTACTGTGGAAAGTACCTCACCTGCTGACTCCCCAAAGCCTATCTACCAGGCATAAGTCAGGAGTGTGATGGAATACTCCCCACTTGTCTGGATGGGTGCAGCTCCAACAACACTCAAGAAACTTGACACCATCCAGGACAAAGCAGCCAGTTAGATTGGCACTACAGCCACAAACATCCACTCTTTCCACCATCGACACTCAGTAGCAGCAGTGGGTACTATCTATAAGATGCACTGCAGAAATTCACCAAAGATAGTTAGACAGTGCTTTCCAAGCCTATGACCACTTCTAATTAGAAGGAAAAGGGGAGCAGATACATGGGAACACCACCACCTCAAAGATTCCCTCCACGCCAATCACCATCCTGACTTGCAAATAAATCACTGTTCCTTCACTGTCATTGGGTCAAAATCCTGGAATTCCCTCCCTAATGGCATTGTGGGTCAACCCACAACGTGTGGATTAGAGTCATTCAAGAAGGTAGCCCACCACTCCCTTCTCAAGGGTAACTAGGGATAGGCAATAAATGTTGGCTAGCCAACGATGCCCAGCTCCAACAAATGAATTAAAAAAAAAACTCAGTGGCTTCCCAGTTTAGTGGGAGGTGCCTCCCATTTGGCATCCGTGGCCAATGGAGGGAGCCCCTTGGGCTACAAAAAATGTAAAAATCACCAAGAAAAAGTTTCCTTCTTTAAGTTGGAAATGGAAATTTTTCTCTGAGTATGGTAGTTTTGGAATACACTATTTCAGAGAGCAGCAGGGTTAGGATTATTGATTATGTTTAAGGCTGAGTTGGATTCTTTACTGTCAAGAAATCAAAAGTTGTTGAGATAGACAGGAAAGTAGAGGACACAACCAGATTAACTGTGATCTTATCCAGTATTATATCACACTGAAAGGGCCAAGTAACCCTACTCCTCATTTGTTTATTTATATGAAACTGTGTTAGTCTTCCCATTGCAGGGTGGGTAAATATGTGGCTTCAATCTATTTGGAAGGTGCTGCTGTAAAAACTGGCCGTGACTATGGCAGTGGTTTTGATGATGTTTTGTTTGTGATGTCAGAAGATCCTAATCCTCTTGCTTCTCTTAATTACCTAATTTGTGACCAGCAAGTGAGAATTGTGCCTTCCTCGCTTCTTTAGCAACTCCTGCCTCTGTCTTTGGAGCTGTTGCTGATCCGTTAGCATCAGAGTAACTCGTGTTGATAAAGCTATGGAAGCAGTCACTTAATTGACCAAGAAGGAATTAAGGTTAGTGGTGGAATTAGATCAGCATGCATGCTCACTCTCCGAACAATTGACTTAAAATTGCATGCTGAGCTCCAACCTTATGTGTAGATCAATGTGCCATCTGTCTTCTTGGTCAAAGAGCTGTGAACAGAAAATCCCAGAGAGTAGAGAAAATAGTTTTCTTCCTTCAACATACTCGTGATGGTGTAAAGAAATGTTCTTTGTTCTTTAATAATGAAATAATAGTAATTGGTTTCTTGTAATGTGCACAATTCCACTGTTGAATTATATTCAAATCCTGGCCTATCAGTGCTACTTAGCGGACTTACTATAAATCCTACTGCATATCCACGCCACCAACTTGGTTTCAACTGAAGGGAGACAATATAAGATAAACTGTCTCTTAAATGCTGACATTCAAAGTAAAGTGCTGGATAGATGATTCTCCGAGTATGCAAGACAACAAAACTGTTCCAGGTAGAACACATCTAACATGCCTAGTACTGACTGGCTCAAAATTATGAGGGGGTCTGTTTAGAACAAATTGGGAGAAGCAAATCTACCATGTTCTTTCTCATACCTCGCACTCATGTACCCACACATCACCAAGGTGCTAATGCTCCACAGCTCTCACTATTGCATGTAACATAGAGTCATAGCGTCAGACAGCACAGAAACAAACCCTTTAGTCCAAACAGTCAATGCCGAACATAATCCCAAACTAAACTGGTCCCATCTGCCTGCTCCTGGGCCCATATCCGTCCAAACCTTTCCTATTCATTGTACTCATCCAAATGTCTTTTGAACATTGTAATTGTACCCCCATCCACCACTTTTTCAGGAAGTGGATTCCACATGCGAACCACCCTCTGAGTAAAAAACTTGCCTCTCATGTGTTTTTTAAATCTCTCTCCTCTCACCTTAAAAATGTGCCTCCTAGTCTTGAAATCCCCTATCCTAGGGAAAAGGCAACTGCCATTAACTCTATCTATCCCCTTCACTATTTTACAAACTTCTATAAGGTTGTCTCTCAACCTCCTACACGCCAGTAAAAACGTCCCAACCTAACTGGTCCTTCTTGAAAACGCCAGTCTTCCATACTTGGTAACATTTTGGTAAATTTCTTCTGAACCCACCTACCTCAACCTCCAATACCACTAATCCTGCATGCCTTCTATGCTGCCTAATTTCCACACCTGCACCAAAAGTGACAGCTGTGCCACCTACTTTTTAATATTTCTCTTTCATTCCAGGACGCAAACAGCCCCCAACAGCATTGAAAGACAGAAGATGGGTGGTGGGCTGCCTGACATTCAGCCTCACTGCACACCTGATGCGGACAGCATCCTGACTGCCCCATAACTGACTGACTATTTCCAAGCTCCTGGACTGGTATCAGAAATTTACTGTGCACGGATCCCCTGAATGAAGGCTAACTCCATTGGCTGAGGACTGCTGACAACCATGACAAACTTTCTTCCTCTGTATCTGCGTTAAATGACAAAGCAAGACAGAAGAAATACCACATTAGTATCTTTGCCTGAGGAGACAAAAAGTAAAAGGGAAAGACAAGTCAATACAAGGCAGAGATGGTATGAACAACTAGATAGGCTCAGACTGAGGAATACTATGACAGCGAGATAAGTGTCTTGAGATGTAGACTAGCCTGTCGATGAGCTGGGTGCTTGTTCCTGAGCGCACAGTGTCCATTCTGCAGCACAGATAGTTGCTGGTACAACACTGAAGTCCAGAAGCATCCTGTAAGTGAATCAGAGTGTGCCATGAGCACTCTTGGAGGTTGGCATATGTTGGATGCCAGTGTGTGAGGACACGGGTTGTGTGTGGTCTGTGCCTATGGGGTCTGCCTAGTATCTGACATGAGACCATCTGAAACAAGTGTTGAGCTGAGTTCGTCAGGTATCTGATCTGGTTTTTATGTCAAGGTTTCTTGATGGCTGACATGTTTTGTGAGTTTGTTAAGATGTAAAGCCAAATATTAATGAAGCTTCAAGTGATAATCCCATTTAATTGGCAACTGTGCCATCTCCGGTTACCTTGACTTTGTCTTTTACTCCTGGTCCATGAACTCCCCACCTAAGTCCGGGACACCATCCATGCCCTCCACCTCCTCCAGGACTTCCAATTCCCTGGTCCCCAAAACCTCATCTTCACTTTGGACATCCAGTCCTTGTATACTTGTATCCCCCCAACGCAGATGTCCTAAAAGCCCTCCGCTTCTTCCGGTCCTGCAGGCCCAACCAATCCCCTCCACTGACTCCCTCAACTGCTGAACAGAACTTGTCCTTACCCTTAACAACTTCTCCTCTATCACCTCCCACTTCTTATAAGCTAAGTGGGTGGCTATGGGCACTTGCATGGGCCCGAGCTATGCCTGCCTTTTCGTAAGATTCGTGGCACAGTCCCTTTTCTGCTGTTACACTGGCACTATCCCCAACTTCTTCTTCCGCTGCATTGATGACTGTTTTGCACTGCCTTGTGCTCCTGTGAGGAGCTTGAACAGTTCATCAACTTTACTAACACCTTTCACCCCAACCTCAGATTCACCTGGACCATCTCCAATACCTCCCACTCCTTCCTGGATCTCTCCGTCTCCATCTCTGGTAACTGCCTCAACACCGACATCTACTTCAAGCTCACTGACTCCCATAGCTACCTGGACTACCCGTCCACTCCTGCAAGAATGTGATCCCTTACTCCCAATTCCTCTGCCTCTGCCGCATCTGCCCCCAAGATGGTGCATTTCACTCCCGTACATCCCAGATGTCCTCCTATTTCAAGGACTGCAGCATTCCCCCTCCGATGATCAAAAATGCCCTCAACCCCATCTCTTGCATTTCACGCACTTCTGCCCTCAAACCCCTAACCCCAACAAAAATGTCGTCAGAATCCCCCTGGTCCTCACATACCACCCGCCAACCTCCGCACCCAGTGTATCAGTCTCCACCACTTCTGCCACCTACAGTTCGACCCCACGACCAAAGAGATATTTCCCTCCCCACCCCATCTGCCTTTTGTCGGGATTGCTCACTCCACGATTCGCTCGTGTGCTCCACTCTCCCCACTAACCCCACCACACCCGGCACCTTTCCCTGCCCCACCGCGGAAGTGCTACACCTGTCCCTACACCTCCCCTCTCACCTCCATTTAAGGCCCAAAGCAAACCTTTCATATCTGACAGGGGGTCACCTGTACATCCTCCAACTTGGTCTACTGTATCTGTTACTCCTGATGTGGCCTCCTCTACACCGGTGAGACCAAGCACAGACTCGGGGACCATTTTCTGGAGCATCTGTGCTCTGTATGTGACAAATGACAATACTTTCAGATTGCCAACTATTTTAACTCTCCCCTCCCACTCCCTGGGTGACTTGGTCATCCTGGGCCTATTCCAGGGTCACAATGACAGCATTTAAGAGCAATACCTCATCTTCCGCCTCGGGAGCCTAAGGTCCGATGGCCTTAACGTAGAATTCACCAGTTTTATAATTTCCCAACCCCCAGCCTCATCCCACATCCAAACATCCCTCTCATCCCCACCTCCTTGATCTGACTCAACCTGTCCATCTTCTCTCCCACCTATCTGTCCCACCCATCTCACTGACCAATCCCCACCACTCCCTGCCTGCATTCACCTATCCCTAGAGATAAAAGGTACTGCAGATGCTGGAGAATCCGAGATAACAAGCATGGGGCTGGATGAACACAGCAGGTCAAGCAGCATCATAGGAGCAGGAAAACTTGACGTTTCGGGCCTAAACCCAAGGGTTTAGATCCATCCTATCCCTATCCCACTTACCTTTTCCCAATCCCACCTCTTCTCTCTCCATTTATTTCCCAGCATTCTTCCCTCCCCATTTCTGAAGAAGGGTCCCAACCTAAAACGTCAACTTTCCTGCTCCTCTGATACTGCCTGGCCTGCTGTGTTCCTCCAGCTCCACACTGTTGTCTCTGACTCCAGCATCTGCAGTTTTTGCTATCTCCTTATGGTAAAGAAGATGTAGTGCAGTGAATTGGGTTAAGTTTAAATAGAAATTGGTTGATGGTCTGCCCTGCCTGGCAGCTTTGGGATGTTGCTTGGATGCCTGAATCCTAACTTGGTATAATTTGAAAATAAAAGCAAATTGAGGGGAACAATCATTTGCATCTGCTAAAACTTTTCCATAGTTAATGTCTGTAGTTTTAAGTTCCCTGCGTCAGAATGTTTTTTCTACAGAAAATGCAGTCAGGATGTTTTCATTATAAGCATGAGGTAGCAAGTTCTCCTATGGATTTCGGTTCATCTAGAAAATGACCTGGACATACTGACCAGGAAGTCTTAAGTTGACCTCAGAGCCCATACTGAGCTGGCCTGACTCTAGTATCTCTAGCTTAGACAGGGAAAATAAGTTAACCAATGTTACCATTCTTAATATGTATCCACCACAAAAAAATCTTCTAAAACTCATCATTGATGTTTAAAAGAGTAGAATTTGTAGGAATGTTAAAAAGACCACTCAACTTCTTTATCATGTGACTGAAGTTATGTTTAAGTGTCTGATCTAAACATTATTTCAGTGTGAATAATTTGACTTATGTTATCTGAAGTACCTAATTTGGTGTGTAAATTCCATCTTCACACACCTTCATTTGACTTGTAAATCAGGATGTATCCACATGATCTTTGCAATTTTACTAATTGCTGTAAAGACATGTCTGACTTTATTGCTGTCAACACGGCCTTTATAATATGTAGTAAAATTTTAAGAGGTAAGAGCGTGTTGTTTTCCTGGTAATTTTATTTTTAGTTATTAACTATATTTTAATCATTAAAATCATATGAGAAGGCATCTTAAGATATGAAGAAAGTTAAACAATTGATCTCTGCAGATTACATTTCTCATTAATTAATTTATGTATCAGCTGTTGGGATTCCTTAATATCTAGATTGACTGATTCTTTCTAGTTTGTTGCAATATCTTAAAGTATATGACAATAATCATAGATAAACAATTTCATTCTATTCTGTAGTTAGCGTTCCTTCCTTGGCATTTCTCCATGGATGAAGATTTTATGAAGGTTGTACGCATCAGTTACAGGCCCACTGGTGACCAGTCAGGCCATGACCAGCAGATTGTAGTGCTTGTGAAGGTGTAGTCATTGCTGGGGGCAATTGGATCTATCATTTTTTCTCTTTCATGAAAGTTCTTTGCTCAGTCTCAAAGGTTTCTAAAACACTTCTGATGTAGCATCACGAGGCAGCACTATTCATGATTTGTGCTTTGTGCTAGAGAAGGTTGATTGTGGCACATAGAGGGACTCCTTCAGGATGACTTTGAAATGTTGCTTTGGGCTTCTCTGTTATAGCAACCAACTCAGGTACAACACATTCTTGGGCAATTTCACTTTGGGCTGTCAAACAACATTATTTCAAATAACTTTCATAGTGAACAGAATCTCATCCATACTTGGAACTTGTACCTTAGTTTAAATGCTGCATATTGTTAATCTTAAGCCAGTTTCCACTATTGTTATTTCAGTTTGGTTTAGGTTGTTTTCCATTCCTAAGATTCCATTTGCCTTTCTTCTGAGGTGAGGGTCTGTGCAGCTGACTTCCTTCAGTATCTAAATTGACAACACTCTATAAATTTGAATACATTTGTAAGTCTATTGCATTTTACATTGTTCAATTAAAATCTTTAGACAATATTGATCGAAATGTTTAGCAGAATTTGCTAGGGACTAAAATGTATATAAATAACTTGCTAATTTTTGAAGCTTCTTAATATTTTAAGCATAATTTAGTGCAAATTTATTTTTATATCCATGATAGCACTTATTACTATTGACTTGCTTTTTGCAATATTAAAACATAGTTGATCACTTCAACTTAGGTCTTAGGAGCAAGAGTACATCCACAAACCTGATTGCCCTGGCTGACCCATTGTCTCTGCTTCCTCCTGCCCCACTGAACTCATCGCCACTTACCTTGACTCTGTGTTTTGTCTGCCAGTCCAGGAACTGCCCACCTACATCTGGGACACCACCCATTCCCTCCACCTACTCCAAGACTTCTGATTCCCTGGCCCCCAAACCTCAACATTACTCTGGACATCCAGTCCCTGTACATTTTGTATCCCCCACGCAGATGGCCTGAAAGCCCTCCGCTTCTTCCAGTCCCGCAGGCCCAACCAGTGCCCCTCCACAGACAGCCTCATCCGCTTAGCAGAACTCGTCTTTACCCATAATGACTTCTCCTTTAACTCCTCCCACTTATTACAGACTAAGGGGGTGGCCATGGGCCTGAGCTATGCCTGCGTCTTTGTCCCATCTCCACCTCATTGACCTGACACAACCTGTCCATCTTCTCTCCTACCTATCCACTTCACACATCCCACTGACCAATCCCCACCACTCCTTACTGCACTCACCTATCACCGTCCCACCTGCCTTCCCCAGCCCCGCCTCTCCTCTCTCTTTTTATTTCTGAGCTCTCTTCCCCCTTCCCATTTCTGAAGAAGGGTTCAGACCCAAAATGTCAACTTGCCTACTCCTCTGATGCTACTTGGCCTGCTGTGTTCCTCCAGCTCAATACTGTGTTGTCTCTGACTCCAGCATCTGCAGTTCTTGCTATCTCCAAGAGTAGATCATTTGCCTTTTATGCTTGCTTCACCATTCAATAAGATCATAGCTGATCTCAATGTGGTCTCAACTCTATTTTCTTTTTTGTGTCTCATACCCATGACAATTAAAAATTAATCTGACTCTCCCATGAGTAAGTTCAATGACTCAGCCTCCACAGCTTCTGGGGAAGAGAATTCTACATACCTGCAACCCTCTGAAAGGAGAGATATCCATTTTAAAAAGATATCTTCTTAAAAAATGTGTCCCCTAGTTCGAGTCTTCACCATAAAAGGAAACAACTTCCTGATATCCAACATTAGAATCTTGTCTTTCATTTAGACTTTTCTCAGCTCCAGCGAGTATAAGCCTAAACTATTCAATGTTTCTTCATAGGACAAGTATTTCATCCCAGGACTGAGTGGAGTAAACCATCTTCGAACTGCTTCTAACAAAAAATTATTTCCTTTTTCAAATAAGGAGACTAAAATGTACACACTACTCCAGATGTGGGCTCATCAAGGTTCTGTACAGCCGCCGTAAATGCTGTCTGAAATATTCTATTCCCTTTGTGATAAATGCCGATATTTCATTTACCTTCTGATTATTCTCTGCAATAGCTTGCAAATAATAGGTTTAAAGTAGTATTAAGCATACTAAGCACTAATGTTAAATATTGAGCTGAGTACTTTGAAATTTTGAACATCAAAATTTTTGTAATATTTATAGTTTTTTTTTCTGTGGAAAGTTATGGAAATTGCATTGGTTTATATAAATAGATTCATCTTAATTTTATTTTAATCATTCATAGAATGTGTGTGACTGGAGAGACCAGAATTACTGTTGATTCCTAACTGCCCTTGCAAAGGTGGCGATGAGTTATTGGAACAAAACATTTATAAAAGTTACGTTGCTATCTAATATTTTAAAGATATATAAAAATTTATAAGAAAAAATGTTAAAATGTCTTTAAATGATTTTAAAACACAGCCTTCTCACAACTGTTTTGAAAATTGAAATGACTTATATCAGTGTCCTCAATGACAAATGACCTGGTTTATCAAAATTATTGGCAAAGTGACTCTGTAACTTCTTTCCACCCCAAAACACCAACTCTAGAATACTGTAGTGAAAATACGGTAGTGAAAATTGAAAATGGTTCGTTGTTTGTGGGCATTCATCCCAAATTCTTACCAGTATCGTTTCTTTTAATCTTGATGTCAGTGAATCAAATAGCTAAGCTTTTCAAAACAGAATAGTTTATGATAACTTGTAGATTTATGTGCATTCAGTAGTCGCACAATTACTGGGTTTTTTCTGATACATTTATGGTGAACACTGACAGTTTTGTCATGAGAACTGCAAAATCCAGGTCAAGCATATCTGGTTTTCCAAGGACAAATTTTAGGCAATAAGAAGAGTTTCTTTGAAATTTAATATATACTGGTGGAGCAAAAATAATATGTAACAAATGAATAACAGAGCTGCCATTAAATTACACTGTATTGTAGGGATCCTGGTCAGTGAGAGCACTTCGATGAATATTTTCTTTAATTTCCATATTCTACCCTGAATCTGTAAACGTAAATGATAAATGACTGACAACACACAGCACTACTCTTAAACTTCAAGTAGGCTCAAAATATGTTATGAAACTAACCATTGTACATTTTTTCTATTTTTAAATGAATCATTTCAAGATTGAAATAGTACTGTAGCATTATAGTACTTGAAGAAAAACAAAACGTTAATACTAGTACAATCATTACCCCAAAAAATTACCATCCACTCTAGAAACCCTCTGGGGTCCCCAGAGGCTTCATTTCTGCAATTCGCAAATTTAAGAGATTAAGAGAAAGATTTGCCTCATTGATTAGGATGCTCTTTGTGATCACTGTCCTGCACAAAAAGGTTAAGTATTAATGGAAAATGTTCACATTTTCATTACACAAAGTAAACATGTTCCTTGTAAATTTTCTTTTGAATTCAGATTTACAGTGAAATTCAATGTATTCATTCATTTAGCCATCCAAAAAGCAAATATTGTTGCACGTACTGTATACAAGAAGTCTTTTTGTAACTACTTGTGTGGTATGTCACAGATCATTAACTATGAGTAACCACCTGATCTGTGGCAGTCTGGTTGTACCATTACAGTTAAATATACTTTTATTCAAATAGCAAAGCATGCTGATTTGTGGTAAAGGCTCTGTTAACTACTGTGGAATCTCTTTAGATTGTGGTATAAAATGAATGATCAAGATATAAAATGCTGCAATAATTTATACTAGGTTAATGAAGCAGCCAGGAAAGTCCAGAGATAGTAAGAACTGCAGATGCTGGAGTCAGAGATAACACAGTGCGGAGCTGGAGGAACACAGCTGGCCAGGCAGCATCAGAGGAGCAGGAAAATTGACGTTTTGGATCGGGACCCTTCTTCAGAAAAAAAAGGGTCCCAACCCGAAATGTCAACTCTCCTGCTCCTCTGAAGCTGCCTGGCCTGCTGTGTTCCTCCAGCTCCACACTGTCTTAGCCAAGAAAGTTGCTCTTTTCAAACATGGGGGCACATTGTTTTCACTGGAAATTAAAAATAAAAGCTTTTGTACAATTTATGGATTTTGTATGTGTAATTTGTCAATAGATATATCATTATAACATGTCACTTTATGAACTAATCAGACAATGCATAGTTTTGAAGCAAAAATTAAGCGCAGGTTTTTGGTTTTACATTTGTAAGCATTGTAAACTTGAATTTAGGTTTCTCTTTGAAGGAAACTAATCTAAAGCTACTACTTTTAAATATTCTTTTTGCTTTTATGTTGTCATCCTGTTGGAATACCAATGTGGAATGGTTATGAGTAGGGACTGAATGGATGGTTTAATCAAGCAATACCAAAAATAACACACTGTGCCTGCAGTGATTTTGCCATGACTAGTCCTGAACAGTACGGAACATGACATAGAACAGTACAGCACAGTCCAGGCCCTTTGGCCTACGATGTTGTGCCAAACTTTTACCCGAATCCTAAGGTCTATCTAACCTCCACCCTTACCTTATACTATCATCCATATGCCTATCGAATAGCCGCTTAAATGCCCCTAATGAGGTGGACTCCTCTACCCGCTCTGGCAATGCATTCCACGCCCTGACCACTCTCTGAGTAAAGAACCTACCTCTGACGTCTCCTCATATCTATCTCCACTCACTTTAAAACTATGTCCCCTCATAATAGCTACCTTCACCCTAGGAAAATATCTCTGGCTGTCTACTCTATCTATACCTCTGATCATTTTGTACACCTCTATCAAGTCACCTCTCATCCTTCTTCGGTCTAAAGAGAAAAGCCCTAGCTCTCTCAACCTTTCCTCGTAAGACCTTCCCTCTATTCCAGGCAAAATCCTGGTAAATCTCCTCTGCACCTTTTCCAACGCTTCCACATCTTTCCTGTAATGAGGCAACCAGAACTGGACGCAATATTCCAGGTGTGGCTGAACCAGGCTTTTGTATAGCTGGAGCATAACTTCATGGCTCTTGAACTCAATCCCTCTATTAATGAAAGCTAACACACCATACGCCTTCTTAACAACTGTATCCACCTGGGTCGCAGCTTTCAGGGAACGGTGGACATGAGCCCCAAGATCCCTCTGCTCCTCCACACTGCCAAGAATCTTTCCGTTAACCCTGTATTCTGCTTTCAAGTTTGTCCTTCCAAAATGAATCACCTCATACTTTTCAGGGTTAAACTCCATCTGCCACTTCTCAGCCCAGCTCTGCATCCTATCAATGTCCCTTTGTAACCGAGAACAGCCCTCCGCACTGTCCACAACACAACCCACCTTCGTATTGTCCGCAAACTTACTAATCTACCCTTCCACTCCTTCATCCAAATCATTTACAGAAATCACAAATAAAAGAGGACCCAGAACAGATCCTTGTGGTACACCACTTGTAACTGAGCACCATGTTGAATATTTTCCGTCCACTATCGCCCTTTGTCTTCTAAGGGTCAGCCAATTCTGAATCCAATCTGCCACATTTCTCCCTATTCCATGCTTCCTTACCTTCTGCATGAGCCTACCATGTGGAACCTTATCAAACACCTTACTTAAATCCATGTATACCACATCCACTGCTCTACCTTCATCCACGCGTTTGGTCACCTCTTCAAAGAATTCGCTAAGGTTTGTGAGGCATGATCTCCCCCTCACAAATCCATGCTGACTATCACAAATCAAACTGTGCCTTTCCAAGTGATCATAAATCCTATCTGTCAGAGCCCTTTCCAATAATTTGCCCCCCACTGACGTAAGACTAACTGGCCTATAATTTCCGGGGTTATCCTTATTCCCTTTTTTGACCAAGGGAATGACACTTGCCTCTCTCCAATCTTCCGGCACTATGCCCATGGACAGTGAGGACGAAAAGATCATCGCCAAAGGCCCTGCGACCTCTTCCTTCGCTTCCCGTAGAATCCTTGGATAAATCCCATCAGGCCCGGGGAACTTATCTATCTTCAACTTCCTCAAAATTCCTAACACATCTTCCTTACTAACAGCAACCTCCTCTAGCCTACCAGCCTGTTTCACACTGTCCTCCTCTACAACTAGGTCCCTCTCAGTTGTGAATACTGAAGAAAAATATTCATTAAGGACCTCTCCTTATATATGACAGATGTGATATATTAGAATTTTTACTATACCATATTGAAATCAGTTTAAATCAGTTTTCTTTCCACGTCACCTTTTGTATGGCAGATTGTCGTGTTAATCTTACATTGCTGTTGAGATGAAAATGCATTGCTATATTGTTTGATCACTACCTATTTATGCTTGGTGATGATGCAAAGTCAAACCTGCTTCTAGTTTTGTTAGTTGCAGTAATAATTTAACTGTTTGTCACTGAAACTCCTTTACAAAAGTATACACATGAAAGTCAAGTGGTTTCCTGAGAAATGAGTTGATTGAGCCGAGTGTTAATATGATTATCAGCGAGCATCCTTTTTTCTTCCTTCCAGATTTTCACATTTCTACATTTATTGTAAGCAATCATATGCTTGAAGTTTTTCAGACAATATTTTTGTTCCTTGTACCTAATTTTTCTTTTTTTTTATACGTTATTTTCATGATTGGCCTCTTGTCAGTCAATGCACATTTTTTTGTTGTTCCTGAAAGGTTTGGGGTACTTCCTCCTGAACCAGAGTAATCTTAGTTTGCTAATCACTAAATTTTACTCAGAATTTCTATGCAAAATCCTTTTCTTAATCTTATGCTTTCACAATTATTCTACAAATTAGAGTAAATTAAATGTGACAACTTCTAACTCCAGTGATTGTATCAAGTTCAGGCAGCTGGACCTCATAGAATATGAGTACCCTGATTGAGGCTGTTAATCTGTCCAATCAGGGAGCTCTGGCTGACAGATTAAAAAAGGTAAGTGTCAGAGATACTGACAGTCTGGTGTGTGATTCTGAATGAGGCAGTATTAAATTCAAGGATTGTTCATGTGTAAATAAAGGGTGAACTGTGACGGGATAGCAGCCTCTGGGGAGTTATTTCAGTGGCACCAAGAGTAAAGCACAATCCTCAAGAAACTTGCTTGCAACAGTCATCTTTGAGTTGGGATAAGCATTTCTTACATCATGCCTTTGTTTGGGAAGCTTGACTCGTTCAACCTTGACGTTGAAGACTGGGCCCAGTATGTGGCAAGAATGCATTATTTTTTCTGGGCAAATGACATTGTGGCAGATAAAATACAATGAGTAATTCTCCTGGCAGCCTGTGAAGTGACAGCTTTTTCTGCCATTAGGAGCCTAACCTTCCCTGAGGACACATAATAAAACCTGTCAAGAATTGATGGACCTAGTTAAGGAATGTTATGACCCCAAGTCCCCTCTAATTCTGAGACATTATCGCTTTTACTCGGTTACTCGAGAACCAAGGGAATCCATGTCAGGATTTTTGACTAGGTTAAGATGGCCGGCAGAAGGCTGTGACTTTGGTTTAACCCTAAATGAGATGCTTAGAGACCATCTGGTATGTGAGACAATGACATAACTAACTGAAGCCCAATTGGACTTCAAACAATGCTGCAACTGGCCTTATCATTGCAAAATGAAGCATGTGAAGCATGTGAGTTGCCCAGTATTCCAGTGAAAGTGAACACCCTCGCCAGTTAAACTGAGCCTGGGGAATACCACTTAAGCGCAGGCAATTGCATAGCCTCACTCAGGACATAGCCCGAACAGAGAGACTCTAGGTTGGCTCACAGCAAAACTCCAAAACAAGGCCAAAGATTAAAATTTTCATCAGGATCCAGGCCGGCAAGCGATTGTAGTTGTTGCCAGTATACAGACTTGAGACAGCAAAAGAGTCCTACTTGACCTAAATTGATTAAGATAACTCATAGGCTGATATCCAGGACAGTGTCCAGGAGAGTTCATACCCAAGAAAGTCCATCTGCATCTGGGTTGGAACAGCTAAGTTGCTTAGCAACACCAAGATCAGAACCAATCAAGGTAAACATCTGATTGAATGGTCATCCGGTTCTAATGGTGGTTGATGCCGGCATGGCTGTATCAGTGATTGCAGAACCAGTTTTTAAGAAAATTTGCTCCAGACTCCACCCCTTAACTTTGCACAAGATGTTATCTAGACTGAGAACCTATACTGGGGAAGCTTCACAGATTAAGAGTACAACTTTGGTTCTGGTCTTTTATAAAAAGCAGCTGGTTCAGTTACCAGTGATTACAGTAAAAGGTGCAGGCCCAAGCTTGATGGGACAAAATTGGTTGCAAGTGTTTCACCGAGACTGGTGCAACATTCTTCAATTGGAAAAGGGATGCCTGAGTGAAGTCCTAATTAAATTTCCGGACATCTGCCAGGAAGGCCGAGGGACTGTCAAAGGAGTCAGGCTACCTTTGTTCACGAGAAAGCAACTCTGTGATTCTGCAAGACCCGCCCAGTGCCATTTGCCTTTTGAGGAAGAGTAGAGGCAGAAATTAGAAGGCTGGAAAGTGAATGAATCATCAAAGCAGTCTAATTTGCAGAATGGGCAGCACTGATTGTACCGATTTTGAAGCTCGAAGGGTCAGATTGCCTTGGTGGGGATTTCAATCATACAGCTTTACACAGCTGGATAAACACCCAATTCCTCGGATAGGGGATTTATATGCAAAGCTGGCAGGCGGTGCTGTCCTTCACAAAGCTGGACATGAGCTACTCTTACTTGCAATTGCATTTAGAGCATGATTCCCAGAAGTATGCTCCAATTAATACGTATAAGGGCTTGTACCACTATATGAGACTGCCATTTGGGGTATCATCAGCCTGTTCAATTTTTCAGCGTTGATGAAGAACACTTTGCAAGGTCTACCTCAGGTTCCCATTTACCGAGATGAAGTCCTAATAACAGGGAAGACCAATAAGAAACACTGAGAGAACTTGGATATGCCCTAAGGTGGTTTTCCAAGGCAGGTATATAGCTGAGAAGGGAAGAATGTGTGTTCCAGGTCCCTCAAATGACTTACTTGGGATACAGAGTTGACAAGACTGCGTTACACCCATTAGAAGATAAAGTGAAGGGGGTCAAAGGTGCATGGGCTCCCACGTTGGCCCAGGAGCTTAGGTCATTTCTTGGTCTGGTAAATTGTTATGGAAAGTTCATATATAACCTGGTCTCCATTGTAGCACTTTCGCATCAACTCCTAAAAAACGGTCAGCCTTGAAAATGGTCCCATATACAAACCCTAGCTTTCAATGAAGTAAAGGTGCTGGCAAACTATGATTCCAAGAAAGCTTTGCTATTGACATGCGATGCCTCCCTATGTGGCACTAGGGTAGTATTAGCTGATAGGTGGCCCAGCGGAGAGGAATGCCTAATAGTGTATGCATCCATTATTTGGCTAATGCAGTGTGTAAATATGCCCAGATAGAAGAGGAAGGATGTGGAGGCAGGAAGTTCCACCAATATCTTTAATGATGAAAATTTGTGACAATAACAGACCTCAAACCCCTCCAGGTTCTGCTGAATGATTACAAGGGAGTGCCACCGATAGTTTTAGGCTGCATTCAGCGGTGAGCTGTAATGCTAAGTGCGTATGATTACCAGTTAGAACACAGTCCGGGAGGCTGAGTTGCAAATGCGGATGCATTTAACCGCCTCCCATTAGTAGATACACCACCAATGGTATCCCTAATGGAAGAACCTGAAACGATATTAATTTTTCTGGACACGTTTCCAGTCACAGCTGACAATATCAGACTTGGGGGAAACTAAATTGCTATCACAACTAAAATTGAAACCTTTTTGGACCTGGAGAAACCAGTGTAAGGTAAAAGATGGTATATTGTTATGGGAAGCAAAAGTGATTGCCTTGAGCAAAGGTCACCCTCAAATATTGGCTAAACTCCGAGGGGTCTGCAAACTGAAAATGTTGGCGAGAAGTTATTTCTGGTGGCCAGACTTAAATGCAGACATAGACGCTTTGCTGGGGCAGTGCCCAGAGTGTCAACAAAGACAAAGATTACTTCCAGCAGCTCCCCTACATTCATAGAAATGGCTGGGTAAACTTTGGACTCAGTTGCACATCGTCTATGCAGGTCCTTTCATGGGTTCAATGTTCTTAGTCAATGTAAATGTCCACTCAAAGTGGTTGGATGTGCATAGGGTCCGTTCATCAAACACAGGCACAATAATAGAAAAACCATGCACATCTTTTTCAATACACTAAGTCCTGGAAGTGTTGGTCACAGATAACGGGCCATTGTTTACCAGCAGGGAATTTGGTTATTTCTTAAAGCTGAATGGGATTCGACATAGAAGAACAGCTCTGTATCACCTATCATCCAATGGCCTGGCAGAAAAGTAGTTTAAACTTTGAAGGCTGGCTTGAAGATACCTCACTAGATACCAAGCTGTCACAGTCCTTATTTCATGATAGGACCAACTCAAATGCAACTCCAGGGATAACACTGACCGAGTTGCTAATGGAGACTTCACACTGGGTTAAGTTTGATCTTCCCAGCCCTGGAGGAGAGGGTGAAACGGCATCAGGAACTTTAATGCTGGACTCAAGACTCTGCTAAATGAGAGAAACATTTTGATACCGGGATAAAGTTTGGTGTAAGAATCATGGAAATGGCCCTGTATGGGTGAGAGGCATGGTCGACGTGATGTCAGGACTAGTGATGAATGAAGTCTGGGTAGGTATGAACAAGCATATGGACGGTATGAGAGCTGCAAATTCACAGACGGTACAGGAGCAAAACGTGCCCTGTCCCTCAGAACAGTCAGAAAGGATGTCAGAACCCGTGGATTCACCGACTTTGTCATGTGTTGTTGAGTCCTTTGAATCAGAGATGGACATGAAGGATGTAGCTGCCTCGATGTCTTTGCTGCCAGAAGAAGAAAGCGAAATTCAATCAAGGTGCTCCTGGTGCAAGAGGCAAACTCCCATGTGTTTCATGCCAACCATTATTGGATGCCGAGTCGGAGGAACCTGACCCAATGCTAAAATGCCGCAGGAGGCTCTCCAAGAAATAGTATTGGCCTATGTCCTCATTCTCAGGGGGAGGGATGTGAGTAGAATATGACAGAATATGAGTTCCCTGATTGAGGCTGTTAATCTGGCCCAATCAGGCAGTCCTGGCTGACATATAAAAAGGGTGCTCTGCTACCTGACTCTGAATGAGACAGTACTAAAATCAAGGACTGTTCATGTGTAAATAAAGGGAGACTTGGTGATGGGATACCAGCCTCTGTGAAGTTATTTCACTAACAATGGATGCAACCCAGTTCTATTGAAAGGTCGTCAGCCTGAAATAGTAATTCTGTTTATCTATCTTCAGATGCTGCCAGATTTTCTTCTGCTCTTTTTCAAATTTCCAGCATCCAGGATATTTTACTCTTTGCCGTTTTTAATAGTTCACATTTAATAATCTGATCATGTTAAATATTTATTTTGAAGGAAATGTCACGTATAATGTTAAACCAATGCATACTTAATAGATTTTCAAGCTACTTAATATTAGAAACTACGTTTCACACATTTTTAAACTATCAACATCCAAGTCGTAAAGACAAGTTTTAAGAATGTAGTGCCATTTTGGGGACAATTAAGTTGGACAGCTATTAGAATGATAAGACGCTGAATTCATGTCCTTGTGGTTCTGTGGGATGTTGTTGATAACATTGTAAATTTGCTTGACTTCAGCTGGAGTATTGTATGTCGTTCTGGGTGCCACTGTCTTCAATAGGTTCACATCCTTCCTATGCAGTGGCACCCAGAACGACATACAATACTCCAGCTGAAGTCAAGCAAATATACAATGTTCCAGGGGTGAGAAATTTCAGTTGTGAGGGTAGAGTGAAGCAATTGGAACTATTCTCATTGGAGAGAAGAAAGCCTCGAGGAGATCTGATTGGAGTTTCAAAATCATGAACAGGCTGGATACAGTAGGTAGGGAGAAACTGTTCCTGTTGATAAACGGAACAAGGACAAGAGGGCATAGATTTAAAGTGATTAACAAACGTAACAAGAGTGAAGTGACGGCACAGCGGCTAAGTGGTTAGCACTGCTGCTTCATGGTGCCAGGGACCCAGGTTCAATTCACCCTCGGACATCTATCTGTGTGGAGATTGTACATTCTCCCTGTGTCTGTGTGGGTTTCCTCTGGGTGCTTCAGTTTCCTCCCACAATCCAAAAATGTGCAGGCTAGGTGGATTGGCCATGCTAAGTTGCCTGTAGTGTTGAGGGATGTATAGATTAGGTGGGATATGGGTGATGGGTCTGGGTGGGATGCTCTGAAGGTCGGTGTGAACTTGTTGGGCCAAAGGGCCTGTTTTCATACTGTAGGGATTCTGTGAAATGAGGGGAAAATTTTCACACATTGCGCAGTTAGGGAAATGCACTGCCTGCAATTGAGGCTTTCAAGAGGCGTCGGATGATTATTCGGAATAAAAATAATGTGCAAAGTTACGGAGAAAAAGCAGGAGATTGGCACGAGGTAACAAATTTTATTTAACAGGCTGGTATAGGTTTGATGGGCTAAATGATCTCCTCCTGCACCATAGCACTTCTGTGATCTCTAATTGGTTAAGAAGTTTAGCTTCAAGCTAATTTCATGTATTTCTTCACAATTGATCCCTGCATGCAATAATATGTAGGAGCAGGTTGCTAATTGATCCTTCTGTACAAGAAGGTTACTCAGCATGTAAGAAATTGGGATGGAAGAAGACTGTATATATATATAAAAGAATATTATGTATTTATACATTAAAACTACCAGGCATTAGTATGTTAGGACTGTTTTAGTTAGTACAATTAAATTTTGTGCCTCACTCAAGTTTGCCAAGGATTTGATTATAGGACCTTGCCATTTGGAATACAATCACAAATAACTATTTCTGTACCTTTTTATACAAGAGTAACTCATGCACTCTGAATTATGTTTCACATCAGCAATGGTTCTAACTTAAAGTGAGAAATATATTAAGTTAAAGCTAGTGACATATTGCCTGGAATTTTGCCTCCATGGTGTGGTATGATCAAGGGCAAGAAAAGTGGAAAAATGTGATAAGAATGAAAACAACAGATTTCAACATCACAAAAACCTTTTCCAATTTTCCACTTTGGCTTTAAATATTGAAGTCAGCATCTCACCATTGAAAGGCAACTCCTTTATTTACATTAATTTTCATATCATTGATGTCCCAACTTTCCTAATTTATACATCACTGTCCTGTCCTCCATAATAAATATATGGCACAAATTCCCAAAAAGTAAATCCAAGATGGTACTTGGTAGCCGCACTTTGCTGAATGCATATTGTGGTCCTCATGCTTCACCAGAACAGTGGCCAACATGTATACCACTTGGTATTGACAGATCACCAGCTTAGCTGGATCATCATATCTGCCCTTGAACCAACTCTCATCCTTTCAACCCTTCGCCACTTTGCTTCGGAACTCATGAGCAATTATGACTTGCATGTCTCTGCTAGGTGGCTTTACGCGCAGGAATAAGCAAACATTTCATGTATCTACACAAGATTCTTTCATTCTCGCACGGACACATGCATCTCATGGCTCTAGGCTTTCTTTCTTAGTGCTCACTACTTGACCAAAAGTTAAACATAGAGCAGTTGCTAGCCTTTGTTTACTCTGGGGAGGCAATGGACTAGTGATAGTCGCTGGACTGTTAATCCAGAGACCTAGGGAATGTTCTGGGGAACTGGGTTCAAATCCTACCATGGCAGAAAGTAGGATTTGAATTCAATAAATAATTAAGACTCTAATGATTACCATGAATCCATTGTTGGGAAAAACCACCTGGTTCACTAATGTCCTTGAGGGAAGGAAACTTCCATCCTTACTTGGTCTGGCCTACATGTGACTCCAGACCCACTACAAAGTGGTTGACTCTTAACTGCCCTCTGGGCTATTCAAGATGAGCAATAAATGCTGGCTTAGCCAGTGACGCCCTCATCCCATGAATGAATTAAAAAACTTGCTTTTTTAGTGTTCAGGTCTTGTGCTTCATTACAGGGACCAGTCTCTCTGGTTTATGTGGTTTTTAAGCACAGAAGAAAGGCTGGCAACTTGTGACAGTGGGCAGCAGCAAAAGGTTTTAAATCACTTAAATATTAGCTGGGATAATATTAGTGTAAAATAATAGAGTGCAGGCATAATTCTTGGTGCATTCTGGAAACTTTCTTAAAAAAATCCAGTATTTATTAAGCCCCACAAAGAACAGATTTAGTTTCAAGGAATTAAGCTGGAGAGTGAAAGGGGTATCAGTGGAAGAGCATTTTGATGATGATCCTCGTTTGATCAGATTTGTGTTGTGAAAAGGCTAAGGGACAGTAAATAGAGATACAATACTAATTATTTAAAAAGCCATTTCAGAATACATAGAATAGTTTTCATTCCAATGAAAGAGGAAATCCCCCCATCTTGTGTGATTAACTTGAATATTTAAAGACACTGTCAAACCTGAAATTAAAACATAAAATTGTGCCAAGATAGGTTGCAGGTGAGAAGACTGGACATAATATAAAAAGCAGCAAAAAATACTAAATTGTCAATAAAAAAAGGGGAAAATTAAAGTACAACAGAAAGCTAGCTAGAAATGTAAAAAAAATGTTTTTTTTTAAAAATGTTTCTTTTGTTTAAATGTTTCTTAAGATATTTTAAAAAAAAACTGTCCTATACAAAATTAGTTTGGAGAATAACTAATAAAAAATAACAAGATGATATAACAATTGAACGGGGATTTTTGCATCAGTCTTAACCTCTAGAGGATATAAGTAACATTCTCGTAAAAGTTGTACATCAGCAATTTAAGGAATGGAAAAATCCAAGAAAATTGCAAGGGAAATGGTACTGAGTAAAATCTTGGAGCTGTAGGCTGACAAGGCTGATAAGATGCCATATCAAATGTTACTTGGAAAATAAAAGTTTGTGATGTAGGTGGTGAAATATTGGCAGGTATACAAGCTTGACGAGCTAACAGGAAACAGAATATTGGGTCCGGCCGCATCCACACAGGTTCATCATTGTCCTTCCAGCTTGGTAACTTGGTCACTTTTGTTTGGCTTTATCACCCTGGGGCATCCTCCTGCAGGAGGCCGCGGCTTGCGTATCTCCATCTCTGCTCCATCTTGGGTGGTTGTGTCAGAAGATGAACCAGGGCCCCGTTGGTCTACTTGGAAACGGGATCTGTTGGTCAATGTCCAGTGTCGGAGGAGCTGTAGGACCCATGCAGCGTGACGGTCTCCAGCTCAGAGACAGCGGATGCGGAAGCAACGGCACCAGTCGCGGCAGAAAAGGAACACATTGCCAGGACCTCGGAATGATGTCAGGTGGCAGTGACTC
Source organism: Ginglymostoma cirratum (assembly GCA_024137785.1). Taxonomy (NCBI): domain Eukaryota; kingdom Metazoa; phylum Chordata; class Chondrichthyes; order Orectolobiformes; family Ginglymostomatidae; genus Ginglymostoma; species Ginglymostoma cirratum. Next base: position 4,667,913 of record JAHRHZ010000049.1, on the reverse strand, counting down.
AAGGAGCAGAGAGGGTGAAGGCTATGAAAGATGAACTTTTGAAGCTGTTTCAGTTTCTGTAAGATCAATTTAATGTCAATTTATTTAGTATTTTACAGTTTAGACAATTTATTCATTAATTTATTCAGTAATTTATTTTGTAACCCAAGATGGTGCCAGAGCATGGTGACATTATACACTTCACTGTACCTAGGTGCAAGTGACAATATTAAATATATCTATTTAATGTATTAAACCTAGTCATAAATACACCTTTTTCTGGTTGCCAAGATGTGGCAAGTGGCGTGCCACAGATCAGCGCTGGGGCATCCACATTTTACAGTTTTTATGACGGATTTGAAGTATGCCCACTGTATTTGCTGATGACAAAAAGATAGTTAGGAAAATACGTTGTGAAGAGGATATAAGGATGCTACAAAGACACATAGAGAGGTTGAGTGATTGGGCAAAAATCTGGCAACAGAGTATAATGCGAAAACTGTGAATTTGTCCTTCTTGGCAGGACGAATAAAAAAGCATATTATCTATATAATGAGAGATTGCAGAGCTCTGAGATGTAGAGGGATCTGGATTTCCTAGTACATGGATCACTAAAGCTACTGCAAGATATTGAGGAAGCTAATAGAATATTATTGTTTAGCGCAAGGGGAATTGAATACAAAAGTAATGAGATTCTGCTTCAGTTGTACAGGGAATTGGTGAGACCACATTTAAAGTAATATGTACAGTACTGATCTCCTTATTTAAAGAAGGGTATGAATGTATTGGAAGCATTCAGAAATCAAAAGAAGGCTTACCAGACTATTACCTGGAATGGGTGAATGGTGTTGTGAGAAAGGTTGGACAGACTATCCTTTTATGCACTGGAATTTAGGAGGGTAAGCAATGACTTGATTGAAACATACAAGACCCTGAGGGGTCTTGACAGGGTTGATTTGGAAAGGATGTTCCCTCCTGTGGGAGTTTCTGGAACTAGAGGTCACTGTTCCAAAATAAGTGTCCAACCATTCAAGACGAAGATGTGGAGTTTTTTTTTCTCAAGGGCTCTTGAGTATTTGGAACTTTCTTCCTTAAAAGGTAATGGAAGCAGAGTCTTTGAACCTCTTTGAAATAGATTCTTGATAAGCAAGGCGGTAGAATGTCAATGTAGATAGGCCAGAAATAATCAAATCAACCATGATCTCATTGAAAAGTGGAGCTGGTTCAAGGGGCTAAGTGGGCTACTCCTCCTAATTTGTCTGCTCACGTATATGAGAAGTAAATTTTACCGAAATGTCACTTAGCAAAAGCCACCTGGAACGGCTACTTTAAGGTAAATCAGTTTCAGAGCAGTAGGAGGCTTTCAAGGAGAAAATGAAGAGGATTTAGAAGAAAATCATTGCCACAAAGGGGACTCCCAAACCAGCCCAGTGCCAATACCAAAGAACTTACAGGACAAGACCTAAAGGATACTTGAGATACTAAGAGATCCATGGTCCAGAAAATCTAGAGGAATTTCAACAGTAAAAGGACGAAATTTAAAGAAAAGGAGAGTTGGCATGAAAATATTGGCAAGTTGAAATAAAGAAATGCCCAAAAGGTGCTTCCTAAATACATTAGAAGAATGAGGGGAGATCTTATAGAAACACGTAAGATTATGAAGGGAATAGATAAAGTGGAGGCAGGGAGGTTGTTTCCGCTAGCAGGTGAAACTAGGACTAGTGGGCATCGCCTCAAAATAAAGGGAAGCAGATGTAGGACTGAGGTCGGGAGGAACTTCTTCACCCAAAGGGTTGTGAATCTATGGAATTCCCTGCCCAGTGAAGTGGTTGAAGCTACCTCACTGAATGTTTTTAAGGCAAGGCTAGATAAATTTTTGAACAGTAAAGGAATTAAGCATTATGGTGAGTGGGCGGGTAAGTGGAGCTGAGTCTCAAAGATCAGCCATTCTTGTGTTCTTGTGTTCTTGTGTTCTTGTTATGTGCTAGTGGATAAATAGCAACACCTTGGATTTATGTAGCTATGACCTAATGAAATGTCCCAAGATGCTTCACCAGATCATTATAAAGCAAAATATGAACTGAACCACAAGGAGAAATTAACTGAATCAGAAAGAAAATATTGATTCGGATGACGATAGGGGCATCTTAAAGAGAAGAATTCAGTAGAAAATCAGAAACGTTAGGGAGAGTATTTTGGAGCTTGGGACAAGGCACCAGGACACATTAAAATTGCAGATGTGCTAGAGGCAAAAATTATAGCTTTAGCTTCCTAGTATTTAAAATATTTATTTGTAGTTTTCGATATTCAAAATTTAACTGAGGAAAGAGGAGGATTGTTTGATAGACAAAAAAGAACAAGTTTGGAGATCATTATTCTCACAATAGAGAGGAATTATGTGGACATTACATTTGAAGTTGAGTATGAAATATTGTATGATATTAATAAATGGAGAGAGCAATTATAACGGAGTTTAGCACCTTTTGAAGGCCTAGCTAAAGATGTTCTTGGCTCCTATTAGAAACAGGAGGAAATAGCTGGGTCTTTAAACAAATTTTCAATCCTCTGTGGCTGCAGATGTGCGGCTGGGAGACTGCTAACAGTGTTCAATTATTTTGGAAAGGAGAGGTAGAGAAATCGAGGAACGACAGGGTAATTAGCCTAACCTTGGGCGTGTCATCGGAGCAGCTTCTGAGGGACAAGATAAATCACCATTTAGAAATACATGAATTAATGAACAACAGTCAGCATAAATTTATATAGCTTGTTTAGTGTTTCATTTTGCAGTTCTACCTAACTAACTTCATTGATTTCTTGGAGGACTAACAAGCAGGACCAATGAAGGTAGTGCATTTGATGTTATTCATATGGATTGTAGTAATGCCTGCGACAAAATCTCACTTGGTAGACTGGCCAGCAATGTAGCAGTCCATGGGAATACAATGGCAAATAACTAGTTGGATCCAAAACTTGGATCCAAGTTGCTTCACGGCCGGAAGCAAAAGGAAATGTAGGTGTTTCTTGTAAATCTGTGCCACACTCTCTTGAAGACCAATATATCCTTTGTTGCATTCTCATTGGAAACTAGTAATTTTTTTTTAAAGGGTAGATGAAATTCAACTCCCCAGTTATTTTCTAGAAGTGTAAAGTTGAAAGATTCCTCAGTTAAAAGCAGAACAACTTTTTCCTATGCATGACTGAGCAAATAGATCACACTATCTCTCTTATATTCTAACATCTACAACTAACATGAGTTCATAGGTATAATATAAACTATAAATTACACCTTTAATGGCAGATAAATAAGTCAGGAGTGTGATGGAATATTCACCACTTATCCAGTTCAGTGCAGCTCCAACAGGAGCCAGCCCGCCCCCAGGTGAAAAATACTTTCTCTCAAATATGTTTTCTTAAAGCCTTCTGCCCCTTAGCTGAAATCTATGCCCTATTATTGACCCAACTACAAAGGAATAAAAACAAAGTTGCTGGAAAAGCTCAGCAGGTCTGACAGCACCTGTGAAGGAGAAAACAGAGTTAACGTTTCGGGTCCGGTGACCCTTCCTCAGAACTGATTTTTACGTTCCTGATTTACAGCATCCGCAGTTCTTTTGGTTTTTACAAAGGGATAAAGTTCGAGTACTTTCCGGGTCCTGTGATTCACCTCCTGAAATGCAATTCAAAATGCGTCACCTCGCATTGTTCTAGATTAAATTCTATCTGCCACTGTTCTGCCAATCTGACCAGGCCATCTGTAGCATCCTGTAATCAGAAAGTCTTCTCGTCACTAGTTTACTGCAGCACCAATTTTTGTATCATTTGTGAATTTACTAGTCAAGCCTTCTACATTTGTGTCCAGATCACTAAAGTACAATAAATGTTCTCCAAAAGTTCAGTCATCCTTCTGTATTCCCTTCCTGCCTTTGCCCAAGTGCTGTTATTCAGTGCTATGCAAAGATATGCAAAATAGATGGCAGAAGGCTGCTGATCTTTAGTTGAAACTGCAAGATTGCATTGCAGTATGTTCTGGTCCTGGATACCTCTGTTGCAGATTAAGCTAAACAAAAAAAACCTGAAAGAATTGCAGATGCTGAAAATCTAAAACAAAAACAGAAATTGCTGGAAAATCTCAGCAGGTCTGGCAGCATCTGTGGAGAGAAATCAATTAACATTTTGAGTCCAATGACCCTTCTGCAGATGAAGCAATCTCACTGTGGGTGGTGGCCTTCCGTACTGGCTGCCTGATGGGCAGCAATGAAGGCAGTGATAGGAAGACAAATCCTGTCTATTCAGAAAGGACAGCAGTTCCATGCTGCACAAAGTAGTCACAATTCTCCTGGCGCTTCAGCGGTCTTGGTCATCTACTTGTGGACAGATAGCCAGTTCCTTTTTTTTTAAAAGAATGGATATTTCTGTAACGTAGAGATTTTTATATTGTTTGGAGGGGGTGGGTAATTAAACTAAATAAATGTTTACAAAGGCCTTTGACAAGGTTCCAGAGAAGAGATTATTAGGCAAAGTTATGTGCTGTGAGATTGTTTGGCTGATAGCACTATGGGTTAAAATTTGATCAAAAAGAAGCAAAGATTTAAAAGCAGGTGGAAGTGATAGTGATATCCCAGATTATTCTAACGTAATTTGTTTGCTGTTTGTGTCAGTGATTTGCATATATGCTTAAGGAAGTGGTGTCAAATTCTGCAGACCATGCCAATGGAGCCAATTATTCACTAAGTGGACATTGAGCAGCAGTGTATTCACTGCACCTGATATCCTGATGTTCTTTGCAAGAAGCCAAAGCCATTCTAATTACCAGATCTCGTTTGTGCTTCAAATACTGCTCACAAATAACTATCTGATTGTAGCACGAATTAAGGAATCTGCTGTTCTTTGGTGGAGCAAACTAAAAACAGAGTACTTTGAGGAATATGTGGTTGGGGCATAGACAATTGCCACTGGGTGAGAAGGGTCTTCATAGATCATAGAATCCCTACAGTGTGGAAACAGGCCCTTCGGCCCAACAAGTCCACACTGACCTTCAGAGCATCTCACCCAGAGCCGACCCCCTATAACCCACCTAATCTGCACACCCCTGAACACTACGGGCAATTTAGCATGGCCAATCCACCTAGCCTGCGCATCTTTGGATTGTGGGAGGAAATTGGAGCACCTGGCAGAAACTCATGCTGTCATGGGGAGAATGTGCAAACTCCACACAGACAGTCGGCCAAGGGTGGAATCGAACCCGGCTTCCTGGCGCTGTGAGGCAGCAGTGCTAACCACTGAGCCACTATGCCAGTTCTGGCTTTGGAATGGCCTGAGCAATCCATTAGACTTTGCAGTTTGAAGATGCTGTATGTATAGATCAAAGGGTGGAGTACGTTCAGTATGCATTTTGACTAATGTCCCTCAAAGTTTGGTCTGATGCATGTCATAAGATTCAAATTTTCATTTTACAAGTAGGCTCCTGATTGAGAAAAGCTGGCATGTTGGGAACAGGAATGGGGTGGTTAATTTCAATGCCAGGATGTTTGTAGCTCTGAATGCCTGGTTGAGACTCTGGCCCAATATTTTGTAAGGCCATAGAGACTATTGATAAAATAAGGAATGGGCTAAAATATGGCAGAATTCAATGTTGTTGTGCATCAGATTGATTGAATAAAACACCATCATTAATCGTACTCTGAACGGAAGTGACTTTACTGCGAAGAGCAGAAATAATTGTACAAACAAAATCACAGAAGGCAGCACTTTTAATTGCAGAGGATTGGGTTGTATACATTACTTAAGAAAGAGCTCTCAGAGTGCCACATGAAGCATTGACTTCTGTGCTTACATACTGACTGTTTAAAATTATGAAATGATAGGAAAAGATAGAATAGAATATTTCTACTAGTTGAGTTGAAATGAGGGATCTTGAAGGTTACATACATTGCATTAGAGGAGAAAGCAACGTCTTCCATTGAAACTTCAATCACACAACTTCCAAAATTTCTGATTGAGGTAGAAACCACACCAGCATTCAAGGTTATGTTAGATTAAATGAAGGTAAAGAGTTTAAATAGATATGAGACGAGGGCAGATAACTTTGATCAAAACTACTTGTTCATGTGAAAGATAAACACCAAAAAGAGTTCATTGATTTGAATGGCCTGTAGGAATCTCCATGTATTTTTCTATGATGCTCCTGCACTTAATACGCCAGGAAGTATTTGTCCATAAAAATATTGCATACAGCACATTGCAATCCAGGTGCCTTTTGAAGGTCTCCTGGCAGCAATATTATGACATATGTTCCTCTTCTGTTTTTGTAAGCCTGGAAGAACAGCCTGTTGCTCTGAACATGCCAATATTCTTTGCATGCTGCGTCACTGTCACCAACTGTCAGTGCTACACAAAACCCAGAGGATTTGCATAGTGAGGAGATAGTACCAGTTGTATCACAGTACAAAGGTGAAGAGAAGCAAAGGTAGTAGTTGAAAAGGAGCTGGAACATCCTGTCCAAAGGAACAGCTCTGTTTCTTCCTCAGTTGTAGTTCTAGATTTTGGTTTCCAAATAAAACAGGTTGCAGTCATAACAGGTTTGTCTACAACAGTCAATTGAGCCTGTTCAAAATACTCTCCAAGATCTGAAGTTGTGGATGTGTTCTCAGTGACATCTGCACCATTGTGGATGAAAGATTATATGCCAGCTCTCTGCTATGGAAAATGGGTTAAATCTACTGGCATCTTCACCAAAGCTTCTAGTGGCACAGGTGTGAAGTTGAAGTATGTTATTTCTCAAATTGTCTGATCTGCTTTTGATGACTCCCATCAAAAACCAGTGTGTGATATAGGAGTTAGATTCAGGGACATTAGCACTATCTTGACCATAAAACGTTTCAATAGTTGTTCCTTTGTTCAGAAATGACTGAGTAGACATCTTACCCGCTGTTGCTTTGTGTTAATTGGGTTGATTGGAATGTCTACACAGCGTAAGAATATGACAACCGCAGATGATGAGAGAGCTTTTAGAAACAGGAGGTTTCTAGAAAGCACATTCTGTGGTTGATAGCAGCCATCCCACGTCCAGCAAGAGTCTCTTTTAAACTAAGAAAAATGGGTTTCGAAGAAGAGATTTAGGGTCTCTTTATACCTTCTGGGTGTGACACAAGACTTAGACACTTTTCCTAAAAATGCTTCTTTAGTCAACTGTTGACAGAATTAAAACCGAAAGAACTGTGGATGCTGTAAATCAGAAACAAAAATAGATATTGCCTGAAAAGCTCAACAGGTCTGTTAGCATCTGTCGCGAGAAATCGGAGTTAACACTTCAGATCAAGTGACCCTCCCTCAGAAATTTCATTTAACAAATTATTTCTCAAGCTGTTAAATAGAACACCCTGTCGTTACACATTAAGCATTCCTTTACTTTTTCAGATAGAAGATTAACTTATACTGCTTTTTTCCTGCACTTGCCTGGAAGGAGCTGTTTGCATAAAAAAAAGTGATCGGTTTGACTGCAAGTGGCATGACAGTTCTCGTGGAATTGGTTGACTGCAAGTCACTTTGAAGCAGAATTTTTAAAATTCATCCATGGAATGTGACTAGGTCATTATTTATTGCCCATCCTTAATTATCCTTGGGAATGTGGTGGTGAACTGCCTTCTTGAACCACTACAGTCCTTTGGTGTCATGACAACTGTTAGCGAGGAAGTTCCAAGATTTTGACGCTGTCACAACGAAGGAATGGCAACCTAATTCCAGGTTAGAATGGTGTGTAGCTTGGAGACAAACTTTTAAATGGTGATATTGTCATGTATCTGCTGCCCTATTCCTTGTAATATTCCTTGGTAGTATTCTTGGGTTTGGAAGGTGTTGTCTAAGGTGCCTTAGTGAATTTCTATAGTGCATCATGCTGATAGCACAATCTTCTGCTATTGAGCAACTGTGGTGGACAGGGTGAATGTTTGTGGATGTGGTATCACTTGGACATGGACTACTTCAGCAGAAGGAGTAGTAGTGAATGGTGGTGAACATTGTGCAATCAGTGAACATCTTCTGACCTGAGGGTCATTAATAAAGTTGGCCCTAAAGCCTGAGGAACTCTTGCAGTGATGTCTTGGAGCCGCAATGACTGACCTCTTCTTGTGTGCAAGGTGTGAACCTACCCAGCAGAGAGATTTCTCCTGCTTGCTGCCACACTCTGTCAAATGCTACCTTAGTGTGAAGGATGACCATTCTCATCGCACCTCAGGAGTAATGAGGCAGAGAGCTGAGTGGGCCTGCTGAAACCTAAACTGAGCATCACTGAGCAGAGTATTGCTAAAAAAGTGCTATATGAAAGTACTGTTGAAATCCCTTCCATCCATTCACTGATTTTCGTCAGTATACTGATCGTGTGGCAATTGGTAAGTTTGGTTTTGGCCTGCTTTTTATGTATAGGATATACTTGGGCAATTTTACACATTGCCAGGAGGATGCTAGTGTTCTAACTGTATGGAACAGCTTGGCTAGCGATGCAGCTAGTTCAGTGCTGTTGCCAGATGTTTTCAGTGCCTTTGTGGTATTCAGTGGTTCAGCCATTTCCAGCTATCATGTGGAGTGAATCAAATTGGGTAAAGACTGGCTTTATGATGCTGGTTGAAATACTGAGTATTTTTGACTGAAAATTGTTGCAAGGGCTTCAGTCTCATCTATTGTACATCATTGAGTATGGGGGTATTTTTATAGATCCTCCTCCAGTGAGTTGTTTCATTGTCCACCATCATTCACAACTGGATATGACAGTGCTGCAGAGCTTAGATCTGCTCTGTTGATTGAGAAATCGCTAAGCTGTGCCTATCACTTGCACATTAATAGTGCAATGTTGAAGCTTCAGAAAGTTGACATCTCGTTTTTCGGTATGCCTCGTGCTGCATCTGAATACAAAGATAGGTGGAAGAGGGAGAAGGGTGCAAAAAGTCAGCAACGGGATATGGGTAGGCTAAATGAGTGTGGAAGAAGATGGCAGATGGAGCACAATATGGTTTGTAACTCTGTAGCAAGAAAAAAACAAACAATATTATTGAAGTTGATGAGAAACTACTAGATGTTGGTACTCAGAGGAATTTTGGTGTAGTTGTAAAAAGAAATACAAAGTAAGCTTTTGAGTACCAGAAACAATTTGGAAGACAAATAGTGTGTTAACCTTAACAGAAGGAAGTTGGATTGCATACAGAAGAAAATCTTGCTGAGATTGTACAGAGCTTTAGTGAGACTTCCCCTTGAGTTATGTGTATGGTTTTGGCCTTTGTTTCTAAGGAAGGAAATACTTGCTTTAAAGGGAGTGCAAAGTTTGTTGGATTTGTCCTGGGTTGAGATATTTGTCCGATGAGAAGAAATTGACTAGAATGGGTCTATAATACCTGGAATTTGGAAGACTGAGAAGTGAAATAATTGAAACAGTCTGAGAGGGCTTAATGTCATAGAATATTGAGAAATTATTTCCTCTGGCTGGAGTGTCTTGAACAAGAAGGCATTGTCTCCAGATAAATGTGCAGCCATTTTTAACTTGAGATAAGAAATTTCTTCACTCGGGTTTGTGAATCCTTGGAATTCTCTATGTCATAACATTGTGGAAGCTAGCACATTGCATATATTCGAAGCTGAGGTTGTTGTATTTTGGTCTTTAAGGGAATCTTGGTTGGAAAAACAAAGCTATGATTTTGTTAAATAGGAGCACAAGCTCAAGGCCTACTCCTATTTCATTTGCACCTACATTTAGCATGTATGCAAAAGAAGGATACTGACAATTATAGATCAGCTGAGCCTTTTAGGGTTTCAAATACATGAATTCCTTGCAATTAAGCCTGAGAAATGCTTTTGGTAGTGACTAGGAAACATCTATTTGACTCATTTCTCTCGTTGGGAAGAAGGGGGCAGTAGCAACAAGGAGTCAATGGTATCAAAATGTCACAGATGGTTGGGGGTAAGTTTGGAGAAATAGAAATGGGTTCCTTGTGCATCGAATATTGCATGAAGCATTTAGGACCATTGCATCTTTTAGAGGAACATTGGATAATTATTTGAAATAGTGGAAAGTACAATGCTATGAGGAGAGAACAAGACTTTTCCTTTGTTATAAATTTCTCTTGTTCTCTTTTGTATTACAGTATCTAGTGGGCCAGAGATTTAGATTTAAATTTTGCTTTATTTTCAAATGGATTGGTGCACATGTGCCCAACCAGAAAACCACGTATAAAAGAAAGCTTCAATTTTGCTAAACATTGTGTAAAGACTGGCCAGTGAGCTGGTTATATCTTCATAATTGCTGCTTCTACAAATGTGCTTTTTTCTTCAGATTTTTAAATTCATCCAATTCAGTCACTGAATAGAAAGGAATCACTTCTCAGAATGGAATATGTTGCATGTATGTGCTACGGACCTTTTTCAGTATTTGCAGTGTTACAGTATCAGAACAGTTAAGTATGTGTTTCCAAGTGTTATATTTGTCCTTTCTAAAATGTATTTAGAAATGTATCTGAATCTAACATCTAATGTTCTACTCAAACAAGTCAATTCACTGTACTGCCAGATTTGAAAGCAAGTAAAAAGCTTTCCTTGCAAATTTACAAACTGATTAACAATGGCATTAATAATGATTTCAGTAGCAGATACCCGATTTCACCTGTGCTTCAGGTTATGTTAGAGGTGGAAATAGCTGGTAATGATGACTTTGTTGAAGGAAGTGCAGGTTGAAATTGTAGATGTTCTTGACACAGTCTTCACAGTCTTACAGTTGCCTTTGGATATGGTGCCAGATAATTGGAAGATTGGAAGTATTTTATCTGTTTCAGATGTTTCAAAAAGTGGTGGGGATAAATCTGACTTACAGCAGTGGTAGGGAAACTTTTAGAGACAATAATCCATAGCAATATTAATGACAATTTGAAAAGTATGTGTTTAGAAATGAAAGCTAATATGTTTCTTTTCAAAGCAAATCATTTTTGGCTGACTTGATGCAGTACAGAGGGTTGTTGAGGGCAGTTCAGTTAATGTGCATGTTGACTTTTAGAAGGCAGTTGGTAAATGATCATAATAAACTTTTTTTAGCAAAATTGAAACCCGTTGCATTAAAGGGACGTTGACTTCATGGGTACATGATTCACAAAGGAACAGAAAACGAAAGCAATGCTGAAATATTGTTCAGTCATGTTCCATGAAGATTGGTATTGGGAGCATTTTTTTTAGATATGTATTAATGACCTAAATTTCAGTATACCAAACATAATTTCAAAATCTGCAGATTACAGAAAACTTGGAAATATGAACCATGAAGAGGGAAGTGGCAGTTTATGAGAGGAAGTAAACAGATGAATTTAATGCAGGAACATGGCAAAAAAAAATCGGAGGTGACTAAAAGGAAAACAATTATGCTGTGAGTCATTATGATCTAGAATATGTTGCCTGAAAAGCTGGTGGAAACAGATTCAGTTACAGCTTTGAAAAGTGAATTGCAGTATAAAATTGGAGTAATCTGAACTTCTAAAAGAAAGTAGTAGTGCTGTGGGGAAGAACGGAGGAGTATGTCTAATTGAAGCACTTTGAAAAGGCAGTATAGGCAAGATTGGTTGAATAGCTGTGCTCTATTGTTCTTTGATCCTATGGTGCAGGACAAATATGTTGAAATCTTCAAAATGATAATAATATGGTCAGGTTTTACAACCATTGAGTGTATAAAATACATGAGAACTTTGTGACACAATGTGTTGTGCAACCTGTTAATGTGCTGACCATGAATTCACATTTAGTCTGCTAATGGTAATAAAGCTATCTGATGTGAAGAAGCTTAAGGCTACTTTCCTCCAGTCAAACAATAATGTACCTATCTTTACCAACTGTATATTTTTCAAATTTATATGACTGGGTATTACTGTGCCTCCTGTTTCATTAGCTTGTACTATTTAGTGTTAACGTTGCTATGCACTTCACAATATTGTACATAAAGGTACTTTAAGATAAACAAATACAGGGAATTAAATAAATGTATTTCATCTGTTAGTGACTAATAGCAGTCTGTCAGAGGCATCTGAGTAAAGGCATAAACAGTTTATTTTGTGTTTGGAATTACTTCCTGGGGGTAGTTAATGTGACACATAGTTTGTCAGAAATGAGCTAAACCAGATCAGTGAACCAGATTCTTGCCTGATGCAGCATAATTACAAAGGATAAAAAAACTGTGCACAAACTAATTGTATTCTTTTGCTTAAAGGAACTAAACACGACCACCTTGTGTAGGAAGATTCTTTGTTTATACAATTCATTAAAAAATCATTTTAAAGAATTTACAGATCTTGAGTCTTTCTCTGGTGGCAGTGTTATGTGAACATTGTGGTTTAATCAGCAACATACACAGCTGTAAACACTTTACAGGGAATGCCTTGTATTTTGAAATGAATTGTAACCTCCATCCTGGTATGGCTTCCATCATATTAATATCCATTAGTCTTCACGAAATGTTGTTTGTAAGCAATGGCAGAACTCCTAATAATTACTACTAAGTGTCTTCTGCACTAGATTATACTGACTCCCTTTTGCCCTCCTTTCTTCAGTTTTGTGAAAATGTGTTTACTTAGCCTAAACAAATTTTGTTCTTCCTATTCTGTCTCACCCTTATTCAAATGAATGGTCAGTTAATTGGAATGTAGTTGATTCACTCAACGCCTAGATTAAAAGCAAGCTAAAATTATGTATGATGAAAATCTTTGTTTTTCGACACAGAACGTGAAAGTAGTTCTTGTGGTTGATAAGTAAACAGCTAAATGCACAGCGTTCCTATTTGAGCTTGCCATGACTCTTTATTTTGCTTCCTTCTCCCTGTGAACCCAGGGAAAAGAACATTACTGAGCATCTAATGGAGGGTGGTTTCTCTGCTGTGATGAGCAGAAAATCTCGATGTGCATGAGTTGTCAACTTCGGCTCAATTGGTAGCATTCTTTCCTTTGAGTCTGGAAGATTATGATTTCAGCTTGCACCTCAGACATCTCAGCACAGTTTAAGTTGAGATTTCAGTGTGGTATTGAGGAAATCCTTTATCATTCTTCAGATGAAATGTTAAATTGAGGCCCTTTCTGCATTCTTTGGAGAATGTAAAAGCCCAATGCATTATTTTGAAACAGCTTTTCTTAGTATCTGTCAGCCGACATTACTGATTATTTGGTCATTATTAATTGGCCTGCATTGACTGTGAAACCAGGAGTTGGGAGAATGAGAGGAGTTGGATGAGGAGGGATGCTATAAATGAATTGAAACAGATAAATCTAGTTAGCAGAAAAATTGCAGTACAAGTGTTATGTCACAGCTGTAGCATGTGGGAGCTCATGGATGCCAAGGGCAATCCACAGCACCCATATCTTCAGTAAATATCTGCAGATCTGCAGCATGAGGAGCTTTGCTTCAAAATTTTGAGATAGAGTTTGGAGCTATAGTGTAACTTTTTAAAAAAAGTTACTTCATTTTTGATTGTGGACTTCAATGAAAAGAAAATGAACTATCTTAAAACAAAGGACTATAGAAAAAAATTGCTGCTCTTTCAAAACCAAGTTTCTGAGACTCATTGCATGTGGTGTTTACACTGCTGCTTTGTTCAAGCAGTGGGGGAAGCTGTTTGTAGACAGGCCAGCCTCTTGAGGTATGTGCAACGTGCAATTCAGTTGGCAACAGGTTAATGATTAGTTTGTGGAATTGAGAAAAGTTGTGATGCTAAAGGTTATCGGTCTGATGACAGCTGTCTGTTTGTCTCATAGCTAAACAGTATGTGGATTTGAATGTGACAGAGAGAATTCTTTTAATCTGCAGAAAGGAGAGCCGGTGACCCTCTCACTCTCTATGGTAAATGTACCTATTGATGAAAACCAGCTATTTTTCCCCACTAGTTGCTGTAAGAAATGAGGGGCAAGCTGGGAGTTGAGTTTTAACTAATAGAGTTATATGTCAACAATTCATATTTATTTACGTGCGGTTAGAATTTGTTTGTAATATGTAGTAGTGCCTGTTAAGTATCCAAACTTAATCCATGTTTTCCGTTATCCTGGATCAAGTAAATTGGAGACAATTTTTAATACAATTTTGATACAATTATTAACTTTCGTAAAGACTCCAGAATAGCAGAATTTTCAGCATGCTAACCAGTGAATTGTACGATCCATCAGGGAGGGGGAAGTTATCTGGGTGCTTTGTTCAAGAGGGTAATCACACTACTTAGATTAGCTCATCTAATTTGGTCAGTGGTCAGGGATAGAGACAAGTGACTGAGTCAGACAGACGAGGGGATTGAGATGGTGGGAGTGGAGGAGCCTCAGCCGTTGCACTTGTCCAACAGACTTGTGGTTTTTTCAGCTAGTATGAATGAGTGTGAAGGCGAGGGAGGGCGAGCAGACTAATAATGGTATTGTGGTACAGGAAGCCATTCAGGTGGGGGGACTTAACAGACTGTTTGGTTGTAGGGAACAGCATTTTCATGGTGATAGTCACAATTCTCTATCACCAAGAGCAAATATCAAGCTGGCTTGTTGCTTGTCCGGTAACAGGGTTCGGAATATCTGCTCAGAGCTATCGAGAACTTGCAGTAGAAAGAGGAAGATCCAATTGTCACAGTCCATGTAGGTACCAATGACATGGGTAGGACTGTTCAGGGCAGGCAGTTCTGCATAGGCATATGAGGAGGTAGGCACTAAATTAAAATGTAGAGCATCAAAAGTAATAACAATCTGAACCACATGCACATTGGCATGTTGCAAAAAAGATTAGCAAGATAAATCTGTGCCTCAAAGACCAGTGTGGGAGACATGTGTTTTGACTTGAGGGGCACTGGCACCAATAATGGGAAAGTTGAGGCTACTCTGTTGAGACAGACTTCATGTGAATTGTTCTATGGCTACTTTTCTAATGACTCATATCACCAAGGAACTGGAATGGGATTTAACCCAAATTGAGGGGTTGAAAGGGATTCTGTTGAGGAACAATGAGTACATTAAATGGAAAAAATAAGGCAATAGACCAAGAATTTACAACCCCAAAATTTCAGTTCATTGCTCTACTCTGGCTTCCAGTTAGGGAAGCCCTAATCTAATACCATCTTCAGCCAATCTGTTAAACCATTGAGGATCTCTTTTTCCTGTGAGATTTATTTCTAAATGGATGACAGATTCATTAAGATTCATACAGGGATTGATGAAGTAGATACAGGAAGAATGTGTACTTTGCCTGGGTCGAGTAGGGTGGGTTTCATAACTGAGGGACACAGGCTGTGAGTAGGGGGAGGGACATTTAGAGCTGGGATGAATAGGAATTTCTTCATTCTGAGAATTGGGAGTCTTTGAAATTCTTTTGCCCTGTGGCTGTGGAGGTTCAGTTGTTGATTATGTTCGAGATTGTGATTGATACATTTCTATACATCAAAAGCATCAAAGGATAAGGGGATGGTGGAATAAAAGTAGATGTTGGAGAGAGCTTAAGTAGCTGAGTGGAGCACTCCTGCTCTTACTCTTGCATTATTTATGAGTCCTTGTTGTCAAAAAAACTAGCTTCCACATTTTCTGCATTGCAACTAGCTGCACTTAAAATGTACCTAATTTGCTACAAACCTCCAGGCCATCAAGATGAGTTTGCGATATACGTTGATACAGTTCCAGATTTATGTCGAGATCAGAGGGATAGTTAGGCAAAAGTCATTGGAAACTTTCTTTCCTGGCTTTGAGGTTGATTGGATCTCAAATTTATTTTGCTTTACAGCTGGGATATTAATCTCCCATCTTTGTATTCATACCACCCTATTGTTCTACTATCATTAAAGGACGTGCTGTCATATTTATAGAAGATGTTGCATCACATGTATCAAGGTCTCTTGTTATTTCTACATCCTTGGGAGAAGACTATGTATCACTTGCTTCTATTCTTATGTATCTACTTAAGATGCACACTTGTGTGTAAGGTATGGAATTTTACAAGCAGAGGGATTAATTTGCTTGTGATAAGTAGAAAAATGTGTACTAGCCTGCATGTTATAAGGATCATTGATGCTTCTAAACTTTGATTTTTTGGTGTGAGAGATCTATCATGTCATTTCCGAATTTCTGGACTACTCTCTAGAAAGTGCAGATTTTGAATCATAATCAATATGTTTTTGGAAGTATTGAGCCTTAGCCGGATTTCATTTATGAATTTATTGGATGCTGTGTCATAGTTAGTAAAAAATCTAAAATACCATTTGTCTCCATATTTCACTCTGTTTTCCTCCCTATTTTGAAAGTCTGGTTTTTGTTTCCAGGTTCCCTCAAACTATCTGTAAATAGCAATAGATTCTTTCCATTGGTCAGAGAGGTAGTAATTGGAACACAAAAATTTGACATCACCAGAAAATAAAGGGGAACTTAAGAAAAATGTAAGCGATTGTTAGAATGTGCAATTATTTACCTCTGGCTGTTTTTGAAACAGAGTGCATAAATTCTATTAAAAGGTTAATTAGGCAGTTGTTTGCATAAAAAAGTGGGATGTTACAGGATCGATGAGTACTGTGAAATATAAAATGTGAAGAGCATTGCATCTTAACAGAATTGAAGGTAATGTCAATGATTCAAGCAAAGCAAGCCATTACATCAGCTGTGGTGAATTTGTTTTTAGGAAGTGTCATGGAGGCAGGGAGATTATAGCACTGATGAGTGTTTTCAGTGACAGAAGCAGAGAATACTAGCAAAAAAGATACACACACTGGGTTATGCAAAAGCTATCGACCAGGTAAATTGGAAGAAGCTGTTGAAGATGTTGAAGATGATGAGAGTTTATTAGAGAGAAAGAATGGTTGTAGCTATGTAACATGGTGAAGGCTGCTACAATCAGGACAATATTCGGTGCACTGAACCCCGTGTGATTGGGCGTGTTGTGAGACCAAACTGTCGACAAAAATTGGTCTTTAGCATCTAATCTATGATTAAAACATCAGACAACATCTCGAAAGGCTTGTAAAAAGGCCAGTTGTGAAGGCTGTAAGATCAAGTCCTTATGGCTTGCAGAACTAAAGATTGACAGATACTAATGGGTAGAATGAATGCTGTGGTAAAAATATATGGAATAAAAATTAATGTAAAAATGCTGAAAGTGATGCAAATTGTCATGACGCTAAGGTCAATAACAAGAACAGGTATTACAGTTCAGATACTCGGGAAACGTTGGGAGTGGAATAGCAATGGCAAAGAATGCCATGATGTCTTATTATGAAGAATTGTTGAGCATAAGATTGAGTAAAGATCTCAAAATAGTTATCAAAATTGAAGTGTCTTGTTGCACAGGTTTTGAATGTAGACCTTTTGAAAAGTAAAGACTAGGGCATTTTGAAGTGGGAGTCTGGAGCAGGATAGAGCGGGTCAGCTGGAGAAAACACAAGTAACACTGAAACTCAGGGTAGTGAAAGGGAGAAAAACATTAGTAATTGTGATCAACTGAAGGTAACGTGGTTGAATTGGCCTTATAGTATGCCATGTGAACTTGCTGAAGGAGGTGACTCAATTACAGCTGCAGGAATGTCTTGCTGCAATCGTACAGTGGGTTGGTGAGACCGCACCTGGAGTATTGTGTGCAATTTTTGTCACCTTATCTGAAGAAGGAAGTTCTGGCTATGGATGAAGTGCAGCAAAGGTTTACCAGAGTGATCCCTGGGATGGCAGCGCTGAGGTATGCAGAAGGGATTGGTTAGGATTACATTAATTGCAGTTTAGAAGAATGAGGAGCGATCTCGTAAAATAAAATTCTGACAGGACAAGAAAACATAAATGCAGGGAGGATATTCCCAATGACCAGTTGGACCAAAGAGTCTGTTTCTGGGTTGTAATGACTATGACTGTATGACTGTGGAGTCCATAACCAGAGGTTACAGTTTAAAGACACTGTGCAGGCCATTTAGGACTGAAATAAGGAGAAATTTCTTCACCCATAGTGTGGTTAGCTGGTGAAACTCTCTGTCACCGACAGCGGCTGAGGCCAAAATATTGAATGTTTCCAAGGAGTTAGATATAGTTCTTGGGGCAAAAGGGATCAAACGGTATGGGAGGAAAGGAGGAACAGTGTACTGAGTTGGATGATTAACTATGATCAGAGTGAGAGGCAGAGGAGGCTCAAGGTCAAATGGCCAACTGCTTTTATTTTCTATTTCTGTTTCTATCATTGAAGATTAGAGGAATGTAGATCAAGAGGAAGAACTAGAATTATGCTAAAGAACTTGAAACTGAAAATGAAAGACTTCTATAATCAAACAAAGAAGTATGTCCATCTGTGAAGAAATGAAGAGAGGACTTACCCTAATGTTGATCTCTACCTTTCAGAAGTAAGCTGAAGGGTATAATTAGGGTCTGAGAAATTCCGGAAATACTCAGAGGGTCAGCCTACACCTGTGGGTAGCAAAACAACTTGATGTTTCACGTTAATGACCTTTCGTCAGCACTGTTACAATGACTCTGATTCCTGACTTGCATTTTCTGTTATTCGTTCACATTCCTAGCATCTGCAGTTTGAATTGAATTAGGGTGATTCTGGAGTAAAATAACTGCAAATTTAATGGCTGGAAAACCTACTTAATTCTGTTAGGAGTTTAGAGGTAATGGATGGAAATTGAAATGATTAAATATTCTGAGGTATGATGCCTTCTGTGCTACCGAGGCCAAGGAGGTTATTCATTGTGGGGTGTGGTTTTTCCCTGTTTATAGATGGTCTGCTCATGTTTAATACTAGATACATTTTGAGGTTGGGCACTTAGACATTGTCTGAGTAGTGCAGTGTTTATTATGCATAGATGCTTTATCCTCCTACAGAAGATTACTAACAAGGATCAATTCTCAATGTGGCCTGACTAAGAGCAATCCATTTGTCATACAACGAAGCAGGCTCCATAAACAAACTGCTAATGAATCTGAGACCATTTTGACTTTTCTGTAAACATGAAAATTCTAACACTCACAGCATCTGTCTCTGGCCAGCTTCAAAATGAACCAATACTGAAAGCAGTGATTGAGCAAAATATATTATTAAATAAATTTATTGCTTGTAGACCTGCAAGTATACAGATTCATGCGGCACTTAATCTGCTTTCGTCTGGCACGATTCTCTAGGGAATAAAACATTGCTGAGAAAAATGTACATTTCATGTAATTGAATCCAATTCTAAAAGTTACGCCAGTCATTTAATGTACATTTAAAATGAAATAAGCAACCCTTTTCACTACTGTTGCATCACAAAGCTGTGAATTATGTGTATGTATTGCTTAAGCAGTAGCAATTTTGAAATGTCTGTCAGAACAGTACTCCCATCTAGTGAAAGCTACTGTATTTGCATCCATGACATTGATCCTGACCTGCAATGAACTTAATAGTGCTGTGTAATGGATTTTGTCTATTTCACTTCTGCTTAGCATATTAATATTCAATATTCGGACTGTCTTTCAACTTTGTTGCGACATGGAGATGAACAGTCAAGTCAAATCAGCCTCCCTATCTGTGCATCTGCAACAAGATAAAATTAAAACACTCAATGACCTGTAAAATTGCCACAATTGTTTCCAACCAGATTTTTAAAATAACCAATAGCAGACTAACTGATACCAGACATTAAGTTTGTAGCATAAACAAAATGATTAACAATTTATTAATAATACTGAAGTTTCAGCAGAGTAAAGTTAAACGACAAGGTAATCTAATTAATGTCTATGATGAGGTGCATGAAGACTGGAGGTTGACTAACATGGTGCCACTACTTAAAAAAGTAAAAGCCAGGGAACTAGAAACCAGTGAGGCTGACATTGGTGGTGTATAGGTTGTTGGAAGGAATCCTGAGGCACAAGATTTACACGCATTTGGAAAGGCAAGCACTGATTAGGGATGGTCAACATGGCTTTGTGCAGGGGATATCATGTCTCACTAACTTGATAGAGTTTTTTGAAGAAGAAACAAAAAGGATTGGATGAGGGCAGAGTGGTGGTTGTGACCCATATGGACTTCAGTAATGTGTTCGAAAAAGTTTCTCATGGTAGACTGGTTAGCAAGGTTAGATCACATAGAAGACGGGGAGAACTAGCCACTTGGATACAGAGATAACAAGCATGGGGCTGGATGAACACAGCAGGTCAAGCAGCATCATAGGAGCAGGAAAACTTGACGTTTCGGGCCTAAACCCTTCATCAGATACAGAACTGTCTGGAAGGTAGAAACAGAGGGTGATAGTGGAAGGTTGCTTTTCAGACTGGAGGTCTATGACCAGTGGTGTGCCACGAGGATTGGTTCTGGGTCCACTGCTTTTCATCGTTTATAGAAATGATTTGGATGTGGACATATGGGGTATGGTTTGTAAATTTGCAGGAGACACCAAAATTGGAGGTATATTCGACAGTGAAGAAGGTTACCTTAGAATACAATGGGATCTTGATCAGATGAGCTGAAGAGTGGCAGATGGAGTTTAACTTAGATAAATGTGAGGTGCTGCATTTCGGAAAGGCAGATCAGGGCAGGACTTATACACTTAATGGTAAGGTCCTGGGAAGAGACCTTGGAGTGCAGGCTCATAGTTCCTTGAAAGTGGAATCGCAGGTAGATAGAATAGTAAAGTTGATATGCTTGCCTTTATTGGCCAGTGCATTGAGTATAGGAGTTGGAGGTCATGTTGCAGATTTACAGAACATTGGTTAGGCCACTTTTGGAATAGTGTGTGCAATTCTGGTCTCTCTGCTGTAGGAATGATGTTGTGAAACTTGAAAGGGTTCAGAAAAGAATTACAATGATATTGCCAGGGGTGGAGGATTCGAGCTCCAAGGGAGAGGCTGAATAGGTTGGGGCTATTTTCTTTGCTGAGGGGTGACTATGTAGAGGTTTATAAAATCATGAGGGGCATGGATAGGGTAAATATACAGGATCTTTTCCCTGGGGTGGGCAACTCCAAAACTAGAGCGCATAGTTTTTAATGTGAGAGAGGAAATATATAAAAGAAACCTAAGGGACAACATTTTCACACAAAGGGTGGTGCATGTATGGAATGAGCTGCCAGAGGAAGTGGTGGAAGCTGGTACAATTATTACATTTAAAAGGCGTCAGGATGAGTATATGAATAGGAAGGGTTTAGAGGGATATGGGCCAAATGCTGGGAAATGGGACTAGATTTATTTAGGATGTCTGGTTGGCTTGGATGAGTTGTGGCTATCGATGATACAAATATCTCAGCAAGGGGCCTAGCCATCACTTCCATAGCTTCCCTCAGAGTTCTAGGGTACACCTGATCAGGTCCTGGGTATTTATGTATGTTTATGCATTTTAAGCCATCCAGCTGCTTTCCCTTTGCAGGCTAGATTTTCTGCTGTCCAGGCCCCACATGAGCCATAGTCACCATCCACGAGCCAATCAAAATGTTGCCAAGTAACCATCACTTCACACAATCACCTTGGTTGAAAACAGTATTTTCCTTTTATTTAGTCCACAGTCGAACAACAAAAGAAATAAAAATATGTAGATTTTATATACTACACCTTCAAATGCTTCGATGGAGACAAAACGCACAACAGTGACAACTGCACAGTCCTTGAGTAGACGATGTCTCACCTTTGCATTGAGAATGCCTTCCGTTGTATTGTGTGGTACTGCCACTTGCTGAATGCGATTTATTTTGAACAGCTATGACAACTCAACTGGGTTTCTAAAAATGATCAGCAGCAGCAGATTTGAAACGTTATGTTCTGACATATTCCCCGATCTATTATTGCTATCAAACCAAGGGATCAACCCTGCTTTCAGTTTCTTTTTGATTCTTTGCTATTGACGCAAGGTTGATTGCACACCATACAGATGTATGGGAACACCACTGTCTGCAAGTTCTCGTCCCAATTCAGAATGACTTGGGAGCACTTTAAAAATGGCACACACAACTTAATTTTGACTTTGATGAATAGTTTTGCTATTTTCAGGAGCTCCTTAATTGGGTGTCAGCTAGCATGGGATGTGAGAGAAATTTCCTAGTCCTCTGCTATTTAATTGAGTCATTCCAAATTTTCAGAGAGTTAAGGTTAACTGAACCTCAGGAGTTATAAGCTATGATCTGCATGAGAGAATCTTTTGGAAGGTAAGTTCAAAACATTTTTCACATGCCAGCTACGTCACTTCCATGGCCATTCACCCATCATATACTGCATAGAAACAATGAATCCAAGTGTGACAATAAGAAATTTTTAAAAGAAAGCTTTTGTGTTTTACCTTGCCAATTTCTTTAAAGATCTCCTTTCCCTACAAATCAAGTGTCAAACATTCAGATCCTTTTCAAGTATTAAAAGCTGTAACTGTAAGCAGTTGAAACATCTTAATCTTTTATCAATGTTTATTTACAAAGACAGCCAGAATTGTCAATCAAGTAGTATTTTCCCTGGGGCTCAGCTGTTTCAATGGTTTAGAGGATTTTTGGGCTGTCAGCCAGGTCTCATTATGAATTCTTAGCTGAGAGCCATGTTATTGATGAGTCGAGAGAAACGGGAGGCTGGAAAAACACAGCAAACCAGGTTGCATCTGGAGGAAAGGAGCAGTCAGTGTTTTGGTATTACCCTTCTTCAGGACTCGAGAAGGATAATACCCGAAATGCTGACTGCTCCTTTTCTTTCGATGCTGCTTGGCTTGCTGTGTTCTTCCAGCCTCCTGTTTGTCTACCTTATTAACGTGATTGTCGAACAGCTGCAAAATACTACAGAATGGTAAGGAAAACAAAAATACAATTTTGTTTTTAGTTTTGTTTGGTTTTACAATCAATTTAATTTCTCATATGAAACATTATTTGGGGCGGCACGGTGGCTCAGTGGGTAGCACTGCAGCCTCACAGCGCCAGGGACTCGGGTTGGATTCCAGCCCCAGGTGACTGTCTGTGTGGAGTTTGCACATTCTCCCCGTGTCTGCGTGGGTTTCCTCCGAGTGCTCCAGTTTCCTCCCACAGTCCAAAGATGTGCAGGCTAGGTGGATTGGCCATGCTAAATTGCCCATAGTGTTCAGGGGTGTGTGGGTTCTAGGGGGATGGGTCTGGGTGGGATGCTCCAAGGGTCGGTGTGGACTTGTTGGGCCGAAGGGCCTGTTTCCACACTGTAGGGATTAAAAAAAAAATTATATATGGTTAAATGTTAAAATACATGAATTGAATACAGAACAGTATTGTATCTCTTTCCCCCCAGTCGACTTGGAGCACATGCGAACTGTGAAGACAGACAAGCATCAACGATTTTGCCAGGAAAACAACATCAGTGGTCATTTTGTGTCTGCCAAAACTGGAGATTCTGTGAGTTTGAACATTTAAAGCAGTTTGGAACAGTGTGCTTATATTAAAATAATAGAAGTGGAAAAATGGTAAAAAGAAACCAATGATATTGAAGCCAGATATGCAGAGAATCAGTAACATAGAAGACATTTCCACCTAATTAATTTAAGGGTTGTTTTACTTGGTTACAGTGCTTAAAATGCTATATTTTTCTTGGTCAGGATATTAGGTTTGCATAAGTAAAACGAAAGTGCAAGGATGACCTGGATTGATGGCAAAATGCATATAACCCATGACAAATGAAGAGGGGAGGATACTTCTGATAAATTGTTGATTAATATTTGCGGCAGTTGAAGAATTTATATTTCTATTTTAACCATTATCATATTATACAGTAACTTTCAAAAACACATGGGCCCAGACTTTCTGTTGGCCAGCCAGCCATCACTCATGCGTGGATGGGAGTTGAAAGTAGAGTCCTGCAGAATCTCCATCGGAGAAGACTCTGAAGGAATTGCCTGGGAGTTTAAAGATTCTGCAGGGCTGGTCCTCTACATCTGGAGCCCTCTTTAAGTCTCAATTTTAGTCGAGAATTCAGAATGTTCCAATTACATTCAGTAGAAGTTAGAGTATTAAATATATAGTCTAACAGTTACAGAGAGTAACTGTTCAAATGACCCCATACCTTAGTCACGTAGACCCTCATCTACATCTTCCCCAGACCATTTACGCTGTCAAGACACTGACCTGACAGCCCTGATCTCCTGCCCCATCATTTTCTGCCTCCATACCCTTGCCCCTTCTTCACCCCCTCTGGACACAATCACACTTATCCTGCTCTGAATTTGACCCTGCTTCAACCCCAGGACACAGCCCACCTGCTTCCTGCTGTCGGACCGAACCTATCCTCCTCCAGCTATGCAGCTGACCCAATTTTCCTGCCAGTCGACGCACTCCCCTTTTCTCCTGCTTCACAAATAGCCTCTCTTCTACCACCAGACTCAACATCCACCCTTTCTACTTCTGTTGGACCTGATTTCTCTTACCCACCTCAAACCCACTAAACACTACATCATTTACGTGTTTCAGAGATAGTAGGAACTGTGGATGCTGGAGAATCTGAGATAACAAGGTGTAGAGCTGGATGAACACAGCAGGCCAAGCAGCGTCAGAGGAGCAGGAAATTTCTCTGAGGAAGGGTCTAGGCCCGAAACGTCAGCCTTCCTGCTCCTCTGATGTTGTTATCATTTATGTGTTGTCAGTTGGCACCCTACTTCCTTTCTTCTTTGTGTCTAACCCCTATTTACCTGGCACCCTACCCTTAACATTACATTTTTCTTATGTACTTGCCATTTGATAGCAGTTGCCAGTGTGGCTGACTGGATCTTTAATTGTCAGAATGTGGACAACGACTGCTGTGAAAAGAGGAGTGGTCTGCAATTCTGCAGTTGCAATTCTCCAACAATTCAGCATTTCAAAACACCTGTCAGAATGGAAGTACGGCGCTGCATTTCTGAAGGAACCCTGATCAAAATCTCCTCTCAGAAATGCAGAGGCCCCTCCTTTTATGAAAAGGAGCTGAATGGCAATTTGCTTAAAATTGCCACTCCTCAGAAATTGCAGCCCTTATTCTAACAAGCCAAATGCTAAATGGCTGTTTGTCCTTTGTAAATTACAGGTGGCCTTAATTTTATGTCACCTTGTTAAATACCATTTCATTTGAACATTGTTTTATTTCATGAACGAGCAATCGGATCATCCATAACCTGATAAAGATGGGGCCAAATGAGTAAAATGGTTGATATTCTATATTCTGAAAATATTTTATCTCACCATTTATAAAACTGATACTTTTCAAGCTGGCGAAATAAATTCTCCAAATGATTTTAGAAATTTCATCGCATCAGTTAATACAAGTTGTCTTTTATTAACCTGTACTGAATTTCTGAACTATAACTACAGCAGTTTATTTCTTAAATAACCTTTGTGAAATCCTTTAGTTAAACAAAATTATCTTTATTGTGCTAGAATTACCTGTAGCAGTGAATGGCTTATGGTTTCTTGGAGTCCCAATTTTTTTATATAAGCAGGTACATTAGTTAAAATTGCATTTGCATGATTTTGCATTAAAAAATGTTGCATGTTCTAGTCACAATGCTGGTTTATAGTGTAAGATTGAGCAAAAATCCCAATCATTTAAAATACTGGTCCAAAACCTTGGACTTTTCAAAACCTTTTACAAGTGACAAAAAGGCAGCTGGGCTGAGGGCTCTGGGAAAAATACACAGACACAGAGATGGCTGCTTGCAATCATTGTTCACCTTAAAATCCAATTCACACCTCGAATCCAAAAGAACAATTAACCAGACCTAACACTTTAGACTGAAACTAACTTTTACCCTTTGAGCTACCCCAACCCAGACATTATAGAGCCTATACAGATAACAACACATTCAACTTCAATCAATATTTATGCACAGAGATACCGGACATTCCATTTAATCAAAATACATTCACACCTACTCTCAACTATTAGGAAGCCAACTTCCTCAAAGCGAACACCATTAACACAATGGCAAGTGCAGATTTGGCGTGAAGAGGTCCGCAATTAATATAATTGCAGATCCCGACCTCACCTGAGACAGCGACTTGCCCCAGGAGCTATCCCCACAGTTACTATCAGGAGAGGAATCCCAACATGTGTGTTTTTCCCCGAGAACTATCTGCACAGCTATCTCCGGAAGAGGGATTCTGATGGCAATCCTGAAACCTACCGAAGCAGGCCTGCTCCGTACCAGGATAGCCAACAGCGACCGACCGCAACCATCAGATGTGACAACTGACGACCTCCGAAATCACTGACCCAACCAACTCCACAAGGCCTCAGACACACCCTGAGGTGAAAACCAGCTCGCAGAAACCACCACAAACTAAGGAAAACCAAGTGCTGACCCAGTAAATCCACTATGCATCCTACCGCATCAGCAGACTCAACCCAGACTGTCAAATGTCTTTATCGAAGCACCGGCCATAGCAAGTGGCATCCACTAGCTTTACTTCCAAATCACGTTTATACCCAGTGGTGAGCTTATAGTCTCAAGATCCCTAAGTATCCAACATAGATAGCAGGGAGGAGAAGGTGTGTGGTTACACTGCAGGGAACCCAAAGGTACGAAGCCTGACAAAAGTTTCTGTGATTAAAACCCTGTTGTTTAGCTCTAATAGTGTTTAACCTGTATTTGATTTAATAGTGTTTAGTTACTGTCCTCTGTATAATTGATAGTGTCAATTTCACTGTTTGTTGTATTTGCCTTTATTTCTTGTAATATACATACCTTTTGTACTTAATAAACACAGAGATTCTTTTTCCCCCGAAACACCTGTCTACTGCCTTATTCATTTCACATTCCTAAATAAGGTCAGTGTCAGAACCAGGGATCTGGGGGTGATTCGAACACCTAAAAATCAGCAGATTGCTGATCGCAAACCAGAACCACTTAATAATAGTGATGATGAGTTTTACGATTTGGTATATAGTTTTACAACTGGGTACCATTTTGTGTACAATGCCAATTGGTAAAGTTAGAGCTTTATTTTTCCCAACCCACTCCAGAAAAATATATGTCAGTTTTTTAATTCAAGTTTTTTGTCATATTTATTCTGTTTTGATTTTCATCAGTTTAGTTAGGACCTGGATAAGATACTTTATATAAAATACAACTTACGACAAACTTCAAGATGTGGGTAGATCTAGTTTAAATGTCCAATGATGGGATGAAAAAAGGATTAATCTAGTTAGTTTAGCAGCTGTGTATATTTGCTTATTTCTTAACTTTTAATGTGTTCTCTTTGGTAGGTATTCCTCTGTTTTCAAAGGTTTGCAGCTGATATAATCGGTATCAAGCTAAATAAAGCAGAGATTGAGCAATCACAGGTATTGTAAAATCACTGAATTTGATTAGTTTATATTAATTTATTAAGATGTTTTACTTTAATCAACATATTGCTTTCTCTAAGGGTTTTATAGATCAATTAATGATTTAATGAAGAAATAAATCAGTATGTAAATTATGCAATGCTATTCCAAAATTTATTCAAATCAAGAGTACATTTATGAAAAAAGAATTTCAGGCAGCAGTGAATTACTTTTAAAACAGTTAATATCCATTTCTACAGATATTATTATAAACAAAGATATTTTTCTTCTTTTATATCCATGAAATAAATGGTGATATCACTTCTGTTTTAAATAAACAATGCATAGCTTGGAACTAAACATTCTCATTGCCACCCAAAAGCAACAAAAGATTAAGGAATATATGAGCATATGAGTAAGAAGCATAAGTAGACCATTTGATCCATTGAGCCTGCTCAGCCATTTAATAAGATTGTGACTGATTTGATTGTAACCATAGATCCACATTCCTACGCATCCTAATAACCTTTTATTCCCTTGCTTACCAAGACTCAATTCACCTCTTCTTCTGTAAAAATATTCAAAGACTCTGCTTCCACGAGCTTTACAGGAAGAGAGTTCCAAAAATATATGAACCTCTTTGAAAAGAACGCCTCCCTTCTGTTTTAAATGGGTCTTTAATGCATTTTTAAACAGTAACCCCGAGTTACTGATTTCCAAGAACAGGAAATGTCCTGTTCACATCTAGCCATCATATACTTGCATGTTCAATCTTATATATTTCAATTGAGATAAAGTAGTAAATTGAATATAGAATCATAAAAATCCCTTTACTTCCATACGTTTATTCTCAGAATGTAAGCACATTGCACTCATTACCTATCGTAACATACACATTTCAATGTATTAAGGTGCTGCAGGGTGAAACAAGGTTCCTGAACTCTTCAATCTTACTCCAGCAGTTCATTATTATCTTTTATATTGTGCATTACTGCCTTTTAATAAGAACACAAGAAATAGGAACTGAAGTAGACCGTATATCCTCTTGAGCATGTTCATGACTGATCCGACTCAACTTCACATTCCTGTCTGATCCTGATTTCCCAATCAAGAACCTTTCCAAATCTCGAATATAATTGTGAGATAGAACGTTCACAATTCTAGGGTAGAGAATTCCAAAGGTTTACAGCCCTCTGAAGAAATTTCTCCTTATCTCAGTACAGAATAATCAATCCTTTACTATATGGCTATGCTCCCATGTTCTACATATTTCAACTAGGGGGAAACAACCTTTCTGTGACTACCCTGTCAAGCTCCTACGGAATCTGTTTCAGTAAGGTCACGTCTCATCTGAAAACCAGAAAATACTCAATTTATTCAGCATCTCATCATAGGAAAACCCTTCCATTCTAGGAGCCAATGTAATAAACGTTTGCTGAAGCAGATGCAAAGTAAGTATATCCTTCATTTGATATAGAGAGAAAACTGTGCACAATGTTTCAATGTGGCCTCACCAAAGCACTATAAATTGTAGCAAGGCATCCTTATGAATTACACAATATGTCAAGGCTTGTAACATGCAACAATGATAGCAACTTACGTTTACATAGTGTCTTAATATATAAAAATGCACCAAGATAGAAGTGCTGCCAAAAAACTTTGACATCAAACCACAAACCAATATATTATGACAGATGATTAAAAGCTTGCTCAAAGGCGGGTTTTAAGAAGTGTTGAAAACAAGGGAGAGGAAAAGTGGTGGAGAGATTAGGGAAGGAATCTCTGGTGTATAGATTAGGCAGCTGAAGTTACAGCCATCAGTGGTGGGTGATTAATATCAGAGGTGAATGAAAAGCCAAAATCGATGCAGTACAGAAGATTGTAGAGCTAGAGGAAATCCTAGAGATGAGTTGGGCAAGCTCATGAACACATTGAATTTGAGGATGGAAATTATAAAAAGAAGTATTGCCATTATTGCTGGAACAGAAACCAATGCCAATCAGCAAGGACTAATGAACAGGGCATGCAAGTTATATTTAAATTCTAATAGTTTGATATTTAAACACAGACTGCATTATTACTTTGAAATCTTCTGTATCAATCATGAGAATTATCTCACAAACAGTAAAAGTAGAAAATAAGACAGTAACATTAATGTTAGATACAATAATGATTAGCACAGATTGTAATTCAGGATGATCACATATTTTTGCCAATGCAAGGCATGTTTTAAATAACATAGATGTGGAAGTCTTCATGAAACTGAGAGGGATATGATGTGATAACAGTCATGGAGACTCTTCTGCAACGTAGACAAAGCTGAGACCTAAATTTAATAGAATGTCCTGCTGATTTCCCCAATTTACAATTCACGTTGTTTGTTAATTCTAAAAAGTGTATTAAACCCTTTAAAAATCAGACTTCAAGCATGTATGAAATAAACTTAAGTTTGATTGGTTCAGTAGTGTTTGGGAGATTTATACCAATGGGAAATGTTTAAGCTCCGGCTACGACCAGATGCTAGTTCTGTTGGCAAATTGAGTTGCCAGACTCTAGGCATGAAACTCTAGGTCAAATCAGAGGTCATTTTTTGACTAGCAGTTCAGTTAACAAAGGATAAATGGGAAAATGTCACTGTCTGATGGTCCAACAACTGATAATGAAACTTGAAGTTTTAAGTCAGGCAGTTTCCTGAAACTTAAGTTTCATGAAAATTAATGATCAAGAAATGGATTTAGCCTGATAAAAGGGCTCGTGTGCTTTGTTTTGTTTTATGTTGTGAAATAGATTAAAGATCACAGCAAATATTTTGTTTATTCATGAATTATTGGTAAAGTAAATTGGATTACAAACTTGTATAGTAAATATCATAAGGATGGTTCAGAAACCCTGCTGGTCCTTCAATTCAAGCTAATTAAAATAGTTAGAAAAGCTCAGTAAGAGCTTTTGATGAGTTGCAGTTCTGATTTGAAGGGGTGGCCATGTTACTCACACCTTCAGAAACTGACCAACTGAAAACAGGCTGGTATATGCTGGTCAACTGCCCAAGGGTGTCACCCTGACTCTGTAATACTTTCAGTGGTGCAGAAGGAGACTGGATAAGAGAATACCTTCGCACTTCACATGTGCAGGGGAAAATGGGTACTAATACCAAGGCTTGAATGTGATCTGTGTTAACGTGGCATTAGGGGTGGGGGCCAATACTGCCAAGGAAATTTGGGTGGCTGTTTTCAACTTAGAGACGTTCCAGCTGGCCACAGAGGCGAAACTCTCAGATTTTGGGCCTAGTGGTGTTAAGCAAGAACATCTTTCCTGGGAAAAACTGAACTCTGGGCATTGAGAGGGCACAGACAGAAAATGGGCAGAAAGGCGACAGAGTTGAATTTCCTATACTGATTTACTGCTGAACTATTTGGAGATGACTGAGAAATAGTGCTGCAGGAGGATATAACTTTCTAAGCAAATCATCTAGGATATCTGTGCTCCTCGTGCAGAAGACCTTGCATCTTGTGATGCTGGTCACTATGACCTGCTAGCAACCATCAAAATCAGCGTGATCTTGAATGTATTCACTTTTGGCTCCTCCTAGTAGTCAGCTCAAGAGCTTTGGCCTCCTTCACTAGATTCTCCCAAATGCAGGATATAACCAGTTGCACCTTCTGGCAGTCGAGGCACCGAGTGACTGGACAGTGATATCCATTAGCAGGAAAGATGCATTCGGTCAACATCCGACAGGTCTCCAATCAAAATAAAAGTTCTCCATTTGTCAGCAAGTTTTCCTGCTAGGTGCCACAACTGCTTTATCTTCTGTTGTTTCATGCTGCCTCAATCTTCACTTCCAGCCTGTCAATATGTGGATAGATCTTAAGGGATGAGAAATTCCATGAAGAGGTAGCTACTTACTCACTTGTTAACAGGAGCACCAGATATATGCACGAAAAATGATAAAACCAGTGTCACCAGTTTACCTCTGAAATCACACTTCTCTCTGCTGAAATAAGGAGCTTTGGTAAAAACTGTAAATCTGCCCCTTAGGATAACAAGCAGTGATAGCTTCCATGGGATGTTAATGTGAGTGCCACACTACTTCAGACCCAGTATCTACCCCGCTGACTGTAAGTCGATGGAAAAATACGATGAAGGATTTCCTCAGGCAAAGGTACGAATTATAGTCAGTTTCCTGCCAGTGCTAGTTTCTGTTCCCAAAACAAACCTGACTTCAGTTTCCTACCTTCATGTGGAAAATTCAGTTCTAGAAGTTTTAAATACAGAATAATTACTAATCAGTCCAATAACAAAATAAGAACAATTTCTTTACACAAGACAATGATTAGACTTTGAACCTGTTACTACTAGAACTGATTAATGTAAGACGTTTAGGTACTTCCAAAAGGAAGCTAGACAAATGTGTGGAAGAAATTGAGAAAATCTGAAATGTGGAAGATAGAACAGGAAGAGTGTCATGTAGGGTAAACACCAGTACAGGCCAGGTGAGCCAGGTGGCCTCACTCTGTGATGTATATTCTTTGTAATTTTTTAGTACGACCCCTAGGACAGGCTGTAAAGTGCCTAAATAGAAAATGAGGTGGTATTCATTGAGCTCGTGTTGTGCTTCATTGGAACACTGCAGCGGGCTCAGGTTAACATGAGAGCGAGGGGTGGTTTATTGAAATGGCAAGCAACTGGAAGATGGGGGTCATTCCTAGGAACAGATCAAGGGTGTTCAGCAAAGCAGTCACCCAGTCTTCCCCTTGTAAAGGAGACAATATTGTGAATAGCATTTCTAATAGACTGGACTGAGGAAAAAGTCCAAGAGAAAGGCTGTTTCAGAGATAGTAGGAACTGCAGATGCTGGAGAATCTGAGATAACAAGGTGTAGAGCTGGATGAACACAGCAGGCCAAGCAGCATCAGAGGAGCAGGAAGGCTGACGTTTCGGGCCTAGAGGGTTACACCTTGTTATCTCAAGTGAAAGGCTGTTTCATTTGGAACGTATGTTTGGGGACTTGGACACTGAGAACGAAGGAGGTGAATGGCCAAGTGTTATACCTTATGCAATTACATGGGAAGGTGCCCTGGGGGAGTGAGGAAGTGTTAGGAATGATGGTACAGTGGACCAGGATGTCATCAAGGAAGCAGTCCCTGCAAATGCTGACAGTAGAGGGAAAGAGAGGATGTGTTTGGTGGTGGCATCCTGCTGAAGTGGCAGAAATGGTGGTGGATGATCCTTTGAATGCGGAGACTGGTGAGGTAGAAAGTGAGGGCAAGGGGAACCCCATCATTGTTCTGGGAAGGAGGGGTAGTGAAGGTGAGGGCAGAAGTTTGGGAAATTGGTCTGACCAGGCTGAGAACCCTGTCAACTACAGTGGAAGGGAATCCTCAGTTGAGGAAAATGGGTATCATGGTGGAGGCACCCTGGTGGAGGGTGTCATTATTGGAACAGTTGTGACAGATGTAGAAACTTACAGGAAGTAGGGTGTGAGGAAGTGTAGTTGTAGTAACTGTGCGAGTCAGTGGACCAGTAATGAATATTGGTGAACAGCCTATCCCCAGAAATGAAAACAGAGAAGTCAAGGAAGAAGAGGGAAGAATTAGAGATGGACCAGGTGAGAGTGAGAGCAAGCTGAAGATTGGAAGCAAAATTGATAAACTTTTCCAATTCCACACAATAGGAGGAACCAGCATTCATGTTGTGAGTAGAATCCAAGTAGGAAGGAATATTCCATGTTGTCCACGAAAAAAACAGGCATAGCTGGCACCCATGCTGGTACCCATATTCACACCCTTGACTTGGACAAAATGAGATGAAGAAGAAGTTGTTCCAAGTGAGAATAGAGCCCTGCCAGACAAAGGAAGTTGGTGGTGGATGGAGACTGTTTAGACCTATTTTCAAGGAAGAAATGGAGACCCTTCAGGCGATGCTAGTGGGGGATGGATGTGTTGAGAGATTGCACGTCTATGGTGAAGAGAGAAGGCTAAGGTCAGAAAACTCGAAATTGTGGAAAAAAATGTAAAATATCAGAAAAATCACAAACGTAACTTTGAAGAGATTAAACAAGGGGGGAATAAATAGAGTCAAGATAAGAAGAAATAATTTCAGTGGGCATGAACAGGCTGAACCAATGGGTCTGCCAGGACAGTCCTGCTGTTAGATTTTGGGAAAGAGGCAGAAGTGGACTGTGCATGGTTTGAGGACTATAAGGTAGGAAGCTGTGGAGGCATCATTTTCAGAGGAAATGAATTCTATGACAGTTCTCACAATAACAGATTGATGTTCAGTGGTGGAGTCTGAAATCACAGAGGCCTGTATCCCATCACCAAGTCATCTTTATTTACTTGTGGAAAGTCCTTGACACTGACCCAGCTCCCTCAGAGCTAGTTCTCAGACTGTAAGGATGCCTGAC
Source organism: Ginglymostoma cirratum (assembly GCA_024137785.1). Taxonomy (NCBI): domain Eukaryota; kingdom Metazoa; phylum Chordata; class Chondrichthyes; order Orectolobiformes; family Ginglymostomatidae; genus Ginglymostoma; species Ginglymostoma cirratum. The sequence continues at coordinate 4,634,343 of JAHRHZ010000049.1, read as the reverse complement.
CCTCCTGTTGTCACCTGTCAGCTTGACTGGATCAGATTAACAGCCCCAGTCAGGGAGCTCATATTCTATGAGGTCCACCTGGCTGACCTTATTAGAATGAAGACCTGATTACATTACAGGCTGGTGATCCAGAGGAGTTGGGTGGCAGTTTCTGAGAGTTGGCACTCAACCCCTGTCAGGTAGCAGTCAGATGACAATAGCACCAGCCTTATCATCAGTCTTGATCATCAAATTGAGGTTGGACCTGAGAAAATGGAGTTTGGCAAGTTCACATGGAGACAGGTTAGCATGAATGAGGACCATAGATAAATTAAGTCAGCTGATATCATGTCAGCAGTTGAAGAAAACAAGTGGAAGTCAGAAGATTGAGAAAGAGGTCCAGAAGGAGGAAGAGTTATTGGAGATGAATGAAAGGGCCTGTATGATGGGGAAGGACTCCTGTTGAAAGAAGTGGGCATTGGAAGAAGAATTCAAGGTCATGTCATACCTGAAATTCATTGAGGGGATAAAATTAAGCTCTTTGCTGAGCACAGGAATTCGTAAAGTCACTTTGATTGTGAATGTGCTGAATTTGCTACTTCAGCTACAGTAGAGGAGGTGACACATTACAGTGCTTGATAAGGGGAAAAATTATCATGATTTTGCTTCTGCTCGTTGTTGATTGAGATCTGATCAGCTCTGTTTGAAAGATCACAATTCAAATTGATAGTAATGTTCTTCCGCTATTATTCTGAAAAAAAGAGCTGCTGACCTACAGTTCATCGACTCAACCACAGAATTGTTTTTGGGCAAAGTACAGAGACTGTGTTACTAACCATTTCCATTATTAGCTGTCAACCTCTGGAGAGGAAGAGAGAAAGGAGGAATTTATAACACCAGCCATGGTAATTTTATTAAGTTTAATAGTAAAAGCCATTTGAAAATCTTAGAATAGTGATTCAAGTGAAAACTTTTCAGTTGTCTGAATATTAGTAACTCATATTCCTTTGAAAAAAATTGGAAGAGCTTATTCTGAGAAAAAATAAATATAGGCTATCTCTTTTTATTACATTTTCTATAAAGATGTAGTTTCAGTAGATAGCAAGAAAAGTCTAGTATTTTAATGAGATGTTGATTTTAGGTATGTACAGCACTGACAAGCATTTACTCCCAAATAGATACGTTATCCAGACGTTTGGGACCTTAGTGATAAGTTTCCCTAGCTTCCTAAAAATCCATTAGTCTTTCTGTAGGATTGTTTTAGTGGAGACATGTTGGCTGTGGAAAATGAGGGGGTGATTCAGTGTATTGTCATCTAACCTGACCTCTTCACACCCACAAACGTTCTTATAAAATGCCAGAGTCAGCACCTCACTTTGGATGACGAATTACCTGGTTGTTTTATTTCAGCCAAACTGTTATCTTGGCACTGAGAATTTCATTGCCAATCAACAGTAGTGAATTTGTGTGCTAATAACTTATTAAATGATTTTCTTCCCTACCCCGTCTTGTTTAATTTGTTTCAAGCTCCATCCACTCCTCCACTACCTATGTTAATAGAGTATTACCCAGCAAAGTGGGTGGGCAGATGATCTGCTCCCAGCTCTCTGACAGTAATAGCCTTGAATTATCTGCAAAGAAATGTATGTGAAATGCCTAGGTTACATAAGATTACGTATTTTATTTGTTGCCCAACCTTTAAAGAAGAACTTGTACTGCTTAAATGTTGTATATTATTTTGTTCCTATGCTGTGCTTTTTACCACCAACAAGTTAATTACTATTTAGGTCTGAATTCTTATTCCTTACTTAACGTTTCCCAATGTAACGTCTTTAAACAGAACTAAAATTTGTTAAAATTGATTTTGTACTTCATAATTTAACTGGTCTATTTCATCCTTGCAGCAATATTATAGTTACAGGTAATCATGTTTGCAAACAACTTAAAAATAACTGCATTTTTTACTTTAGTAAAAAGACCTTCAAATAGAAACTGGACAAATGTAATTGCTGAGATTTGGCTTTGCCTTATTTAGTGTATTATTTTGTTTAGAGAGTTGTAACTTAAAATATTGCATTCCAATTATATTAAATACGTTACAAAATACTTATTCTGCTTAGTCTATGATTTCTCCTAAAGGGAGTAATGTTTAAATGAAACAATATTGCTGTGCTTATCCAGAGTGCTAGGTAAACAATAGTAGCTTAAAGATGTCTTATTGCGTGTAATCTTTAAAGAAAAGTATGATACTTTAGTAAGATAACTTTCCTAGTGGCTGTGAAATTTGTATAGAGCTATCCCTGATGGTCTAGTGAAATTTGTATACATTTCTTTGGGCGTAAACATATTTTCTTTCTTTCATTGTATTCCTTTTATTATTATTTCACTTCTGTGTGCAGGGCAGATGGCTACATTTTATCATTTTTAAAATTTATTCGTCGATGAAATGTGCCCATCACTGGCTGGACCTGCATTTATTGCCCATTTCTAATTGCCCAGAGGGTAGTTAAGAGTCAACCATATTGCTGTTGGTTAGAAGTCTTATGTAAGCCAGGCCAGCTAAGAATGGCAGATTTCCTTCCCTAAAGGACATAAACCAGATTGTTTTTTACAACAATTAACACTGGTTACCTGGATGCCGTTAGAGTAGCTTTGCTTTACAGAACTTGATTCAATTCAAATTTCATTCTCTGCTGGTGGTGGGGATTCAAACCCATATCTTCAGAACATCAGTGTGGAGCTCTGGATTGCTAGTTCCGCACGTTAACACTACATTACAACCTCCCCATAACTATAGTGGGGTAAATATATGAGACTAGAGTTCCGTCTGTAACTAAGACAGAGAGGTACCATCATGTATTTTGACAGACTGATGAAATTTAAATAAGATCTGTAGAAATGAGCTCTTCCAGATTCATAGAATCCCTGCAGTGTGGATTGAGGCCATTCAGCCCATTGAATCTACACTGACCCCTGAAGAGCATTCCACCCAGACCCACCCTCCCAGCCTATACTCGTAACCCTGCAATATCACTGCCTACCCACCTAACCTGCACTTTCCAGGTGATTAGGGAGCAATTTAGCATGGCCAGTCCAACTAACCTGCACATCTTTGGACTATGGGAGGAAACCAGGGCACCTGGTGGAAACCCATGGAGACAAGGGGAGAATCGCAAACTCTACACAGATAGTCACCCAAGACTTGAATCAAACTTAGATCCCTGGCATTGTGAGGCATCAGTGCTCACCACTAAGCCACCATGCTGCCCCATTCAGGAGCTTTTGAAATTTCTAACATAGGTTATTGAGATGTCCACCAGCATCCATCGGACAAACAATCCCTTGGGGTCCCAGGGCTGGCAGACTGTCAGAAATTTTAAAATGAAATTTTAATTTAGGCAGGGTTTTTTAAAATTTGTGTGTTGGGTCTCCAAGACCAGCCCTGACTGATTGATGGAAAATGCAGTTGTAACGTAGAAATATGGAAGATAGGAACAGTTTTGCTCAGTGGTTAGCACTGCTGCCTCGCAGCGCCAGGGACCCAGGTTCAATTCCACCCTCGGGCGACTGTCTGTGCGGAGTTTGCACATTCTCCCTGTGTCTGCGTGAGTTTCCTCTGGGTGTTCTGGTTTCCTTCCACAGTCCAAAGATGTGCAGGGTAGGTGGATTGGCCATGCTAAATTGCCCATAGTGTTCAGGGATGTTTAGGTTAGGTGGGTTAGTCATGGGAAGTGCAGGGGTAGGAGAATGGGTCTGGGTGGGATGCTGCTCAGATGGGTAGTGTGGACCTGTCGGGCTGAATGGCCTGCTTCCATACTGTAGGGATTCTATGATTCTATGAGGAACAGCAGTAGGCAATTTGACCCCTGTGATTGTATCTAAAGGCTTGTGGTTTGGAATGATTTGATTTCATAAATTGTATTAAAGAAAAGATGATTGCTTCTGTTACTAACTGGCATGTTCTTAAAATTAGGTCTCGTAATTTAAACAAATATTATGGAAGTTAGTTGGGGTGGATTACATATTTTTCTGGATGAATAGATCAGGTGCTTTGTGGAAACTCAGGCCAGATGACCTTGCTTGGAAGACAGTGACTTTTTTTTTGTGATCACATCGACAGGGAAGGTTTGATTAATTCAGACTTTTAGATAAAATGAGGTGAAGATGATCAATTGAAACCTTAGCAGAGCACTCATTAGCTAATCGTCATGCTCAAGATCTGCTTTTTATAATACTCAACTCTCACCATTCTAAAACTATTTTCTAGTTTTATGTTTATATCATTTCACCTGACAGAATAATACGCCAAGCATCATTCATGTTGACATGGCTTCATTTAGAAGTGACTATGATGTGTTTTGAACAGATTTACATCACTTGTTAGTGGATGAAATTACTATTGTACACTAGCAAATACATACTTGTCCACTGTGAACCATTAACAGTCAACATTTTGCCTTTATACAAAAACTTATGTTTTAAAAGTAATCAGCTGCTTGTATTTTTTTTTGCAGACACTCAGTGCTGCTTAAAGCAATGTGTGATGCCAGGAGGGATTTTAGGAATTAATCTCACCCTTAATTCAAATTTTTGTTCACATTTAGCAACTAACCAAAATTTACTGTTTTAAAATGTTGCTACTATTTAAAAGAGTAAGTTAAGTTCATATGAGCATATAAAATAGGAGCAAAAGTCAACAATTCAGTCCTTTAAGCCTTTTCTGCCTTTCAATCAAACCATGGCTGATTGGTATGCTTCAAATTCCATATTCCCATTTACCCCATATTCATTAATTTTGACTAACGAGAATCGATCCACCTCTGTCTTCAAAATATTCAATTATCCCATCTTTAGAGTCTTCTGAGGCAGAGTTCTAAAGTCACTCAGCCCCCAAAGAAAAAAATTCTCCTCTCTGTCCTGAAAGGACAAGCTTGCTGCAGTGTTCCAGCAAAGCCCAACGCAAGCTGGAGGAATAACACCTCATTTTCCACTTGGGGACCATACAGCCCTCCAGATTCAATATTGAGTTCAATAATTTTAGGGCCTAAACTCTCCCATGTCCCAGCCCCCTACCCCACACACCAGGCCTTGTTACCACATAGCCTGCCATTACATATCCCCCATTGTTAGTTACTAACAGTCCCCATTAACAACTATTCACCCTCCCAGCCTGATCATTGGTAACTCCTTTGTCTGTCGAACTGTCTTTCTCTCCCTTTGGGCTCTATCCTTTCATTTACTCCCCACCCTACCCCACCCACTTCCCTATTTTCTGGATATAAACTGACGCTTCCCCAGCCACCATCAGTTCTGAGGAAGGGTCACTGGACCCGAAACGTTAACTCTATTTTTCCCTTCGCAGATGCTGCCAAGCCTGCTGAGCTTTTCCAGCAACTTTGTTTTTGTCCCTCATTTTAAAACATTGCCTCTTATGCTCAAACAGGGATATACAGGCTCTCTGAAGCTCTTACTAATTAATTAGCTGACTATCTTGAGCAGATTTCTCTACTTTAGCAGAGCTGTCTCATTGGATAGTGAGATAGCAATGTGCCACCAGATCTCTTAAGGGTTTTCCAATGCTGATAGCCTGTACAGAATGTGAAGCCAAGCAAGGGTGAGTGTGGGAGCTATAAATTTATTGACACAAGTGAATAAGATTTGGTGGTTGTTTGAAAGTGGGGAGCGGAGGCATCGGGAAGATCTTGGCGAGGTGTTCGTTGTCATTGATAATGTGTTGAAGGCTGTGAAGAACATGGCGTAGTTTCTCCGCTCCCGGGAAGAACTGGATGATGAAGCGAACCCTATTGAACGTATCCGGTGTCTGTCTTCTGAGGGAGTCATTACATTTTTTTGCTGTGGCACGTTAGAACTGGTGATCGATGAGTTGAGCATCGTATCCTGTTCCTATGAGGGCATCCTTCAACACCTTCAGGTTTGACTGGTCCATGGGAGCTGAGTTTCTGTAAGAAATCTGTAGTATCGTGACAGAAGCTGGGGGTTCCGTGTACACTGGGTTTCAAGATGCCCTCGACATAGCCAGAGAGGTTCTCATTCAAGGTCCCATTTCCTGATACAATGGGACATCCAGGTATGTTGGGTTTGTATATCTTTGGAAGGCAGTCGAAGTCCGCAGATGGGAGTGCATAGGGTACTCTGAAGGGCTGGATCAAAAGTCTTGACCAGTCTGTTCAGTTGACGGGTGCATTCTTTGGTCAGATCAGCAGGTAGTTGATTGTAGTGTTCCTGGTTGTGCAGCTGTACACTTCCTTGCAGTAGTTCTTTCTATTCTGTATGACGATGGCTCCTCCTTTGTCTGCTGCTTTGATGGCAGTGTTACGATTGGTCTTGAGAGGACAGATGGCGTTGCTTGTGCCTGGGTGATGTTCTGTGCTACCTTATGAGCGTGGTTGATGAATCAGGCGTCCAAGCATTCTCTGATAGCTTGAGCATACCTGTCAAGCCCTGGGTTGTGGCCCTCTGGAGTGTCCAATTTGACTCCTTCTTTGTGCGTTCCCCAATGGATCTCTCTGTCAACTGATCTGGTTTGTTGGCTGCCTCATTTGGCAAGCTGCTGACATCTTGGGAGAATTCCCAGAGTCTCATACGTCTGATGAATTCCTTTGTGTCTGCTGTGTGACCAACGGGGCCTGTTTTGGCAGTGGGGCAGAGATTGAGTCCTTGGCTGAGAACTTTGATCCCGTCTGGTTGAAGGGTGTGATCAGATAAGTTGACGATGGATTTTCCCCTGGTGGTACCGCTTTCATCTGTGGTACCAGGGGAGGCTTGGTTGTTGCTGCTGGGGATGCGTAGTTCCTCCAGCTTCATGTTCTTGGTGTGCATGTGGGTAGTGTAGTTCCATTGCCTCATCTGTTTTGCAGTGTCTTGTAAATGTACTGCTGTATCTTGGGCACAAGCTGAGAATATGGGCTCTTATCTCGATTTCAAGGTTGTCGCGCTTGCTGTAGAGTCGGTGTATGAGATGATTGAGGAGTTTGCGAGAGGTGTGATGGCAAAGTCTGTCAGTGTAATCAGTGTTGTAGGTCGACTTGAGTGCGTTTGTAATCTATAGTCATGTCGGGATCTTTTGCACTTGCTTGCATTTCTGTAGAAACTTGATGCCACTGTCAGTATATGCAATCTTCTTGGAGATCCTCTTCACTTTGAGCTAGCAGTTGGTGTTGTGGATGGTAGCCATGACGTGCAGGTCCTGGTGTAGGACTGGGGCGGACAAGGTCAGAAATCACATGACGCCAGTTCTAGTCCAACAGGTTTATTTGAAAACACATCAAACCAGCAGACAATGGAGAGCCATCGTCATACAGAATAAAAAGGACTACCGCAAGGAAATGTACCAACAGCTGAACAACCAGGAACACTATAGACAACTACCTGCTGATCTGACCAAAGAACAGACCCGTCAACTGAACAGACTGGTCAAGACTTTTGATCCAGTCCTGCAGAGTACCCTACAAACCCATCCCGCATATCTCCCGTATAGGGGACTTTTGCGGCTTTCCAGAGATACGCAATGCGAACACATCTGGATGTCCCATTGTATCAGGAAATGGGACCCTGTGTGAGAACCTGTCTAGCTATGTTGAGGGCATCTTGAAACCCATTGTACAGGGAACTCCCAGCTTCTGTCGCGATACTACAGATTTCTTACAGAAACTCAACATCCATGGACCAGTCGAACGAGGAACATTCCTCATCACAATGGACGTTTCAGCACTCTACACCAGCATCTCCCACGACAATAGCATTGCTGTAACACCCTCAGTACTCATTACCAGCAACTGCCAATTTCCAGACACCATGCTATAACTTATCCACTTCATCCTTGACAACGACGTCGTCACCTTCGACAACCAGTTCTTCATCCAGTCACGGAACAGCCATGGGGACCAGATTTGCTCCCCAATATGCCAGCTTTTTCATGCACAGATTCGAACATGACTTCTTTGCTGCACAAAACCTCCAACCAACGCTATACACCAGGTACATTGACGACATTTTCTTCCTTTGGACTCATGGCAAGAAATCACTGAAACAACGACTTAATGATATCAACAAGTTTCAGCCCACCATCAGATATATCATGGACTACTCTTTAGAATCAGTTTCATTCTTGGACCCACGCAACTCTGTACGACACTCTACCGCAAGCCTACAGATAACCTCATGAAGCTGCATTTCTCTAGTTTCCGCCCTAAACATATTAAACCAACCATCCCATTTGGACAAGTCCTACGTATACATAGAATCTGTTCAGATGAGGAGGAGCCAGAAGACACCTGAAGGTGTTGAAGGACACCCTCATAGGTACAGGATACGATGCACAACTCATTGATCAACAGTTCTAACGTGCCACAGCAAAAAACTGTAATGACCCTCTCAGAAGACAGACATGGGATACGTCCAATAGGGTTCCCTTCATTGTCCAGTTCTTCCCGGGAGTGGAGAAACTACGCCATGTTCTTCACAGCCTTCAACACATTATCAATGACGATGGGTACCTCGCCACGATCTTCCCGACGCCTCCACTCCTCGCCTTCAAACAACCACCAAACCTTAAACAGACCATTGTTCGCAGCAAACTACCCAGCTTTCGTAACAACATCGACCACAACACTATTGAGCCCTGTCATGGTAACCTCTGTAAGACATGTCAGATCTTCGACATGGACACTACCATCACACGTGGGAACACCACCCAACACCTGCCCGACAGATACTTATGTGACTGGGCCAATGTTGTCTACCTCATACACTGCGGGCAAGGATGCCCTGATGCATAATACGTAGGCAAAACCGTACAGATGCTACGACAATGGATGAGTGGACACAGCGCAACAATCGCCAGACAGGAATGCCCCCTCCCAGTGGAGGAGCACATCAGCGGTCAAGGACATCCGGCCTGGGATCTTTGGGTAAACATCCTCCAAGGCAGATTTCGGGAAACACAACAACGTAGAGTCACCAAGCAGATGCTGATAGCAAAGTTCAGTACCCATGAGAACGCCTCACCCGGGATCTTGGATTTATGTTACAGTACAGGTGACCCCACCACAGTATACACTGTCGCACATATGCATACGTAACTCACAGTCGCTTACACAAACACACTCGCAGACACACACTCTCACACAGATCATCTCTCATTCATCCACTGTCTCTCAAGCACACACACACGCACACTCTCTCTCATTCTCGCTCTCACTGTCTCTCACACACACTCTCTCTCTTTCCCACACACAAACTCTCTCTGTCTCTCTCTCTCCCCACACTCACGCACACACACGACACTCTCTCTCTCTCACTCACTCTCACACACACGTACGCGCACACACACATGCGAATCTATCAGACGAATTTGTATTTGCAGATACATTCTACTTTGTTCGAAAGCACATAATTTATAGACAGTCAGTCAATGTGGCATTTTATAAATTCCTACTTTAGAAATAAAACCAGTCTGACTCCAAACCAAAACACAAACAGATTCTAAACAAGGCCTCACACCTAACATGCATTGTCTGACCTAAAATGTCACCTATTCTTTACACTGATAAAACCTTTAGTTCTCTCAGGACAGTGACTTCAAAGGAATTTGGGGATTTACATATACATATTAATCATTTAAAACCTTCTAACTGATTAATGATTTAACGGCATCTTAGATTTATTTAGAACATCCTCATCAGTGGTGTGACCCTTTGATCTTTTACTTATAAATTCTGTGTCTGATACTATCCTCTCTCACTAACACCTGAAGAAGGAGTAAGACTCTGAAAGCTTGTGTTTTCAAATAAACCTGTTAGACTGTAACCTGGTGTTGTGTGATTTCCAGCCATTATAGAGAGACATGGCTGCCAGGAGACCAAAGCAGAGAGCTGATTATTCAAAGGTACATGATATTCAGGAAGTGAGGAAGTTGGGAAAAGGTGGTGTAGTAGTTCTGTTAAGAAGGCATTAATATTGTAGTATGAGATGACCTTTGTTCTAAAGTTCAAGATGCAGCATCAGTTTGGGTAGAACCAAGAAACACTAAAGGGCAGAAATCTTTGGGATGAGTTGCTTATAAGCCACCATGCATACGTAATGTAAATCACAGTATAAATGTACAAATTAGAGCTGTCTGTAACAAGCATAACACAACAATCATGGGGGATTTCAAACTACATATAGGCCGGGTAAACCTAATCAGTACAAATATTGTCAAGGGTAAGGCTGTTTAGCATTGTCACTCGTAGGGTGGTAATCATTAAAATTCTTTGCTAAGTTGTTAAATATGCTCAAGATTGAGATTGATAGACTTTTACATATTAAAAACATCAAGAGATATATGGATAACGCAAGAAAATTATGTTGCAAGAGAAGATCAGCCATGGTGTCATTAAATGACGGAATGTCTCAATAGGCTGAATGACCTAATCCCTGTTTCTTATGTTCTTATGATTTTTGTGTTTTACAACTCAGTATGAATTAAATGTAAGTGAAATGGGCACAATTCTCTTGAAAATCTTGAGCGCATGTTAAGAATTGGGATGTGGTGATTGGGTCTATGGATCAGGGTCTGGTAATGTTTAAAGGCATAGGACTGACATCCTTTGAAATTGAATTTGTTGTTGTAGTGCATGAGGATTTCACTCTATGTGGTAATGTCAGGGGCTCATTAAGGATTGGGCCCTGGTGGTGGTGAACGAAAGTTGGAGGCCTTCATGGGGAAGGTCATTGGATTGGGGAATTTAAATAATGTTTCCACTGTTTCTGAAACACGGCTAGAGAAACTGAGGAAATTGACCCCCTTGATGTTTAACAGCAGTCTAATAGTCCTCTTGTGAAATCTTGCTTAAAAAAAAATGCCAAGATCCGTAGAATAAGCTGGGCACTGTCAGTTTACAGTGAGCTTCTTATTGCAGCCTGAGAACAGCAGTGTTTACAGGTGGAGTTTCAGCTCTTGGGAACTGTCAGTTCAATTCAGCCATCTCAAAGAAGTGATTATTTTTATTGGCTTATTTGAAAGTCAAACATGATTTTATTCATTTGGTACTTTATCAAAATGTAATTAATCTAGATGAAGATATTATGATTTCACTGGTTGGACAATTGAATTCAAAACAGTCAGTAGAATGACTCCTTACAGATGGCTGTTCATGTTGATTTTTTTTAAAACACATGATAACAACTCAAATGTCAAATTTCCAGGTCAATATCTTTGCAGTCACTGAATAACAGAACTAATTCCAGTCAGTGCTGTTCACGAGGCTTTTGGAACAACCATCAAGTCAGTTTGGATTTTTTGTGTGTTTGATTACTTATTTAAAGTGTTAAAATCTCCACATAGGTGAGATCCCAGAGCAATACCCGGTTTGACAGGTCACGTTTCATTTTCTGCAGTTGGTTGACACAGTGATAAGTCGTTGAGACATTTTGCCATGAGGCTGCAAATTTTCTTAAACAACAGAACACAAGTTTATTACATGAAAGAAGAAATAACAACCAAAAGCTATGGATCTATGTTTAGACAATAGTTAGAAAGATCGTAACAGAAACATAAAAACAAAGTTTCAACCTGTTTCTCTACACCACCCCTTACAAACTCTCAATCCCAGAGAACGATCATTCCTGTCTCGAGTTTTTAAATCTTTACTGAACCGACATTTTCCAGATTCTTTCCTATGGACTTTTGAGACCGTTTTTCATGATTCCTTTCTGAGTCCACTGACATGAACTTCTGTCAATCCTGATGGCCTAAATTTCTTCAGTTCTAACAACTTGAAGATGTCTGTCCAAACTTCTCCTGACTTGGATGCTTAACGTTAGTGCGTTGAGTTAGCATGACTCTTTCCCCTGAACTAACTTGATTCTCCTTCTTGGAGAAAATCTTCTACATTTTGTTCTGTTCTGAAGTAAAAACGAAATTAATTGCCTTAATGTGTTTGCCCTGCCTGACATAAACCCAAAGTATAAACGTTTAATCCATTAACACCACAGGTGTTCTCCCAGGTACTAAACTGCATCACGTGCTTTCTTAGAACTGAATTATTTAGGTCACTATTTCAAATTTACTTTGTGATCTCTTTATAAAATAGTGAGGTTACAGAATTGACCAAAATTCATCTGTCTTTTCTAATATATGTTATCATTCTGGGATTTTTTAAAAAAACTTTCATCACATTGTCCTGTATTCAAAGCATTTATGCTGTCCTCTTGCATTTAAAATTTGTGCTATCACTCAGATTTCCTAATGTAATGTTTGTACTTCCAAACTAGAATTTATTAAATCTGCCAGTTTTCTACTGCTTAATGTTTCCAATCTTCCCGCAGTCTCCTAGAGCTTCCAGAAGTGAAAGATTATGTTCCTGGTTGCTGCTGTGAGCAAATCTGGATGGGTGGCATGGAGGGAAGGGGCTACGTAGGAAGATGAGCTTTCACTTTGCATCCACAGAACGTGTCCAGTGCAAAAGTTTATGAGAAATAAGACCAGGGGTATTCCTTGTCTGCGCTTCGATTCAACAAGATCACAGCTGAACTTCACCTTTATCTTCCCATGCAGTCTTCAAATTCCTTAATTCCCTTAGTATACAGAAGGATGATGAAGTTATTTGGACCTTGAGGCCCAGGCTAATGTGCTGGAGACGAGGCTTTGATTCCTGTTGCAGCAATTCAAATTTGTATTAAATAAAACAAAAGCTAGTTTAATACTAACCATGAAACTATTGTTGATTGTTATAAAAACCCACCAGGTTTAATTCAAGCCTTTAGGCAAAAAAATATCTGTAGTCCTTTCCTGGTTTGGTCTGCATGTGATTCAAGATTCACAGACATCTGGTTGATTCATAACTGTAGTGGAAGTGCCTCAGTTATATCAGACTGCTATGAGGTGTAAACATAGAAATGTCCACTTGACATCAGCTTAGGTTCTGGAAACAACAGTTGAAAAGTGCTTTTAATTAATATCTGGAAACGTGTTAAAATTGGAAGAACTGTCTTGCAGACTAGTAAATCAACAGCCTAACATTGCCTGGAAGGTATGATGCCTTGAGTATGGTGATGTCCCAAGCTCCACCATCAACATCCCACAAGCAGGATAGACTCACCAGAGTAGTTGCAGAGTGATGTATGTTTGGGAGGGCATTGTCCTCCGAATCTTCAGAATTGACCATGAAATTTCATGGTATCAGTCAAACATTGGCAAAGAAACCTCATGTTTGTTACCATTTACCAAGCTCACTTGTATGACAAAGTAATGCTCTTCCATATTGAGCGCTCCTTGAAATAAGCACTGATGGTGGGAAGAGCACACAATGTACACTAGATGGACTACATCACCTTCACTCTTTCACTAAAAGTGACCCAGTAACACCAGTAATAACCAAGCTGACCAAGTTGTAGACTGGATTGGCAGAAAACAATGAGGGAGCTAACGAGGGGAAACCAACCAGACCTCGTGGTCACCAATCTGCCTGTCACAGATACATCTCTCCATGAGAGCATTGATAGAAGTGACCATTGCACATTCTTTCTGTATAAAATGTCTCATTCTCACATTGAGGATAGCCTCCATCATGTTGTCTGGCATGACAACTACACTAAATGGGTGTGACTTTGAAAAGATCAAGGAACTCAAAACTAGACATCCATGGATGATGTGGGGCATCAGCAGCAGAATTTGGAGTGGGAGGGTGGGTTATAGAGCGTGTATCTTATCCTGAGATTGTGACTCCCAATTTCTAGATTCCACTCAGGATCTACCTTATCAAACCCATCAACAATTTTACAATTTAATGAGATCAATTTTCGTTCTTCTACACTCTAGAAAATGTAGGCCTAGTTTATTCAATCTGATCTCAAATAACATCTGCTTATCCCTGGATTCTGTCTGGTGAACCTTCAGTGCATTTTCTCCAATGCTTATATATCATTTGTATGCAAGGAGACCAAATCTGTTCATGTGTACTCCAGGCCTGGTCCTGTACAATTTCAGCAAGATTTCTTCACTCTTAGCCTTTATTAGAAAATGATTGGTGTGTAACGTATCATTTGCCTTTTGAGTTCCATATTGTAAGCAAGTTAATTTTCTGTGATTCATTCATATTTCTCACTGTATCTTGCCAAACTTGTCTCATTGACTAACTGCCCTCCCTAAGCATCCATCACATCTAATTCAGTTCCCACTTTACTGCACACTGTTCCCATAAATTGTTACTCTGCAGATATCTGCCAGAAGTACACCATTTCTTGCACCTGAACCATCTTTGGAAGGCTGCTGACTTTGTAATGGCACAGCAGCCAAGCTATTTATGGCATATAGCTGATATCAACCATAACCTCACAACCTCAACCTCTCACCCTCATTGCTGTTAAACCACTTAAGCACAAAGTTTACTTGTTCTTAGCTACATCACATCCCTAAGTCTTAATAACCCCCTGATGTCGGCGCTACTGTGTCTCCAGCGCCCACTGTAGATTGCATCTTGTCCAGGAGGGGAACATCACATACAGGCAGATAATCGTACAATTCCAAACATTAACTTCTATTGACAGCCAGAAAAATGGAATATAAACAAAACCTAACAACTATTTAACATTCCATGATGGTCTGCTGGAACCAGTTCTCATCCACTGGAATCAGGTGTCAGTCAGCTTCTGTTTGGCCTGTAGTGCCTGATGTTAAGCTTTGTCATGCACAAAAGAGCTTCCTCCTTCCCAGTTTCATTTTCCTCCACAGAGATTGGGCAAACTCGACCTTTAGATGTTTGAAAAATTGAGAGATGATCTCATTGAAACTTATAAGATACTTAAAGGGATAAACAACATAGATGCAGGTAAGATATTTCTCCTGACTGGACAGTCTGGATCCAGGGGACACAATTTAAAAATAAGGGAGAATGCCATTTAGGACCAAGTTTACGAGAAATTATTTTACTTAGCGTAGTGAATAGAACAAAGAACAAAGAAAACTTACAGCCCAGGAACAGGCCCTTCGGCCCTCCAAGCCTGTGCCGATCCAAATCCACTGTCTAAACCTATCGCCCAATTCCTAAGGATCTGCATCCCTTTGCTCCCCACCTACTCATGCATCTGTCCAGACGCACCTTAAATGAATCTACCGTGCCTGCCTCTACTACCTCTGCTGGCAACGCGTTCCAGGCACCTACCACCCTCTGTGTAAAGTAAATCTGTGTAAAGAATCTTTTGAATTCTCTACTGCAGCGGTGGTGGAAGCTCAGTCTTTTGAGTATATTTAAAGTAGAAGTTGATAGATATTAGATTGTCAGTGACGTGAACAGTTATGGGATAACGTGGGTAAATGGTATTGAAATGTTCGATCAGCCACGATTGTAATAAATAGCGGAGTCGGCTCACTGTGTTGAATGGCCTACACCTGTTCCTTTCCTATATCCCTAAGGGAGGGACGCAAAGAACGTCTCCATCCAAGCAGGCTAAATAGAAGTAGCAGAGGAGGTCAGTAGTTGATGCATGACTCCTACAAATTCAAGACGCTGCATGAAAAGTATCGCTATCTCGGGTAGGTGGAGGGGGTGGTGGTACAGGAAAAGTGAATAACATTTTTCAGTGTCATTTTCATGCGCGCATGATACTCAACCTAGCAGCGGCATTGGCCGCAAATGCAGCCTGTGGGAAAACAGGAGACAGAAAAGGACTTCAATGTAGTTAACCTGTTTGTCTCATGAAACAATGGTTCAGTTAGCATCTGTTTTACTTTGTGTGATAAAAAGAAAGCAAAAGCCAACTTATGCAGAACCCTGGGAAGAACACTAAAATACATCAGAGACAGTTCTCAGCCAAAGGGAGCACAAGGAAGAAAGCATATAGAAATCAACTGCTGTTTTGCTGAATTGCTCCAGGTAATCTGCAAGTACTGTAACAATAGAACCAGTGAGGAACAAGGAACTTTCTCTCGCTCTCCAGAATCCTCCTGACCTAAGTCCACCTCTATAGGCAAAGTCGGAAGCCATCACGGTTGCTGAAACTGACTTCAAGTTTCAATTACTTCATTTGGGGAGGAGAATCTTCAAGATTGAAGCAATCTAAGAGGCTTTCATCTTCACAAGTATCTTTTATCCTTACCTACTTTCATCTTTGTGAATTTTTAGGTAATAACTTTATCAATGTTATGTGTTTTCTTTTGTGCTGTAGTTTTACAATAAAGTAACCTTTATCTTTAGGACTTCCTTGGTGATTATTTTTAAGTGGAAATTCTCAAATTAAAAGGAGACTATGTGAGCTGATACAAATTCTTAGTTCAGGAATTACTCTGAGGGCATGATTGATGTTGACAAGACAAGCCATTATGAGTACTTGCATTTCTCTACTTTCCTTCCTTGTAGGAGAAGAGAGAACGCAATGTGTTGATAGTGTGGTGTGGAGTGGCTGTGTGGTGATGGACACCTTACTGACCACTAGAAATGTGTGTGCTTCTATTCCACTTGGAAAGAGTCTTATTCCAGAAGTTTATGGATGTCAATAGTGATCTGTGTGAGAACCAGAGCCTTTTGATTTGCTGGTGCTCAGGAATGTCTATCTAGGAGACTATGTTTTGGGGGCTCACTTCCATTCAGCCTGTTATCAGTGTCAGTTCTGTCCAGTGGAGAGACATGTGGCTGAGGAAAAGCCAGCTGGTACTGCTGCTGGTGGTGTTGCTTTTTGTGGTAGTTTTGGTGATGGTGTTGCTTTTCTGCTTGTCCCTTATCAAAGGTGAAAGAAAGATGATGTGCTGTTCCAATGCAATGATGAAACCTGGAGCACGAAAGTACAGCCAAAGCTGAGTATGTTAGGTAGATTACAACGCATCCCCAAGAAGTGGTGGGTCCCAACCCAACATCACGTTTTGGGGGATTTAACTCCATGTGCAAACCTGCAATATGTTGCTTTTTGTTAGCCCAGTAAAATACAGTTATATTGAAGAATTGCATTATTTGCAATGCTTTTACTGTTCAAACAGTATTTGACGTGCTCTTCATATTTTTATATAAAGATAAAGTGCATGATTATGTAACACTTTAAGTCATATGTTATGCAACCTAACTTTATGTTATTAACTTTCAGGTTAAATTAGTTCTTTATTCTGCAAAGGAAAGTTGTTCTGTATGGGTTAATTCATTTCCTATTCTGCCCTGTATATTTCCTTCATTGTAGCCATACATTTCAGTTTGAATTTATTGATCATCATTATCTTAACATTATTGGTAATCCATGTAAAGTAAATGCATTACTGGTGGTATTAAAATCACGTGAGAAACCTGTGCTTCACTGTTTTAATTTGCTATATTTGATGATCAGTTTAGTTGTTACCTATACCTGTGAAACATTTCAATTCTGTCTTCATTTGTTCTTTTCATTTTTTTTCTCTGCTCCCTCACTTGTTTGCGTTTCTGGAATCTTTTTGTTGACAGCGTATTGTCAGGGCTGAGTTGGTAAATTACCCACATGATGCGAAACTATCACAGGGCTCTGCACAATTCCGGAGTAAAGTGTGCACGATGCAATAATGCAGGTGCTACAGCAGAAACTTGAACCAGTTAGTTTCTCTTTGAAAAAAATTCATCAAATGAAGGACAAAAATGTGGTTCATTTATAAAGAGTTATTTTAACATAAAATGATAACTTTATGTATATTTATCCCATTCTATATTACTTTTACATTCACCTAGCAACTTTATAAAGAGATAAAAATCCATAATGTGTAGTTGACACATTATAGTACGTTCTCTCCAGTCTTTTGTTTACTGAAACTTAACTCACGCAGAGTAAAGGACAGTTTATTAAGTGTTGTATGTCTATTTTTGTGGAGTACTAAGCTAATTCTACATTTATTGCCTTACTGTGCTCAGCAATGCAATCATACATTATTTATGTTCTCAATTGAAAATTTTACTGATCTCATATTAGCATACTGATCATCTCTAATAAATCTATTTTGACATATTTTATGTTTAATTTGTTGAACAATCCATAATATCTCTCCTTTTCTCTTTTATGACAGCGTGTAGTGAAGGCAGATATTGTGAATTACAGCCAGGAGCCTGTGGTGAGAACCGTGAACCCTCCTAGAAGTTCAATGTGTGCAGTTCAGTGATCCCATCACATCCCCATATTAGTACATTTGGCAATCCTGCCTCGCTCACACAGGCCCATTCTTTCTCAGGAACTTAGTTTTGACAGCAACCATCTCGGTAACACAGTAAAAGACTTCACGGGCTGACTGCATTACCGTATGCTGAGAAATACAAGGCAGCCACTGTCCACTGCAGAGATGCAAGTGGTTGGACCACACATTTGAGCATAATTTTCAGAATTGAGTTACGAAAGGATTTGCACCATTTTGTTTAAAATGATGGTGTAACTGCATCAGATACATATTTTGTAACTACCAAAAACCTAATTTATTCAGTATTGCAGTTAATGTATATCGACATTTACAGAAAATGCTTTTAACTCCCAGCAAATTCGCTTGAAATAACAAGACATACAGGTTTAAAGACCTAAAAAAATCCAGCACATTTTTATTATAATTTTTTAGTAAGAAAATTGGGCTTTGTAGCAGATTGCCATGAAGATCCGAATACTACTTAAGAAAAAAATTCCTTGGGCAAATAAAGTGTCAAACCTGTGAAAGTAAATTTGGCCATTGAGTGTAGCCCTCTATACCTTTACACTTCCACAGCATCCAATTGCATCCTGAATACCCTGAATGATTTTGTTCTGACTTACTTGCCTGGCTGATTATTCCATGCATTTATCAATCTTTTGGTACGACTTTTATTTGATTAAGTTCGTTTTAGGTAATTTAATTTCAAAGTCCTTATAGCATAAAATAGTATTCTGGGTATGCCTTACTTATACCATTGAATATTTTACATACTTCTGTGACGTTCTTCCTGAACCTTTTTTCCTAGAGTTTTGCATTAAATTTTGTTTTGTAGGTCTTTCCCTTCTACTCCTGGAAGTCAGGCATACTGTTGACTTTTGCATCCTGTCCTCTATGTACCTGTTTGTGAACCCATCTTGTCTGTTTGTGTATATTTTATAATCCCCTTTTGTGGCATGAACAGAATTAACTATGAAGTATGATCGGAGACTGTACGTTACAAAGCCCTAGGCTAATTCCTATGTCTGTGTACTCTGCTGTTTTGTCAAATGACTTGGTATTATTTTAGCATTTTATTTGTATGTTATTTCATCTTCAAAAGCAATAAGGACTAGTACCATTGTAGAATCTTTTGCAACATATGCATTAATATGGCAGTTTAGCCTAGTTTCAATGCCACATGTTCGCTGTTTGTCTGGCATCCTGGTCTAACTTCATGCCAGTGTGAGAACCCCTGAAGAGAGAACCGCCACTTGCTTGTAATTCATACTGTTTGGAGTATAGTTTTGAACCCTAAGACATTAGTGTGTGGAAGTTGTTAGCTCCATGTTCTAAACAGTTGGATTTTACTAACCAGTTTAGGAACATCATGCAAACGTGTATGTGATGTACTTAAGAAAACACTTTCACTCAATCAGTGTGTACTCCTTCATATTTCTCAATATCAAATGTCATTCTGTCTATACTTCTACTGTTAACACCGGCACACCACTACTCTGCCCTGCCACTGCTGGAATTTAAAAGGCCCAAACAAATGAGGCGTAAAATCCTGAAACTTCAGGACCACTAAATGACCATTTCCAGTTAGAAGTTGCAGGGCCTCAGCCATAAGCAGTCTTTTATTTTTAAACCAGCTTCTTATCCTAGTTTTACCATAGCTCTGTTGTGGATTTAGTCTAATCCCTTTTCACTGGAATTTGCAGATATTCTGAAATCTCAAATAAACAAACACTACCACTGGAAGATCCACCATCAGTTTTTTCTGGAGCATTCACAAGTAAATCAAGGTGATTTGTTAGGTGTTTCCTACTTTGATATTGTTTACTTCTTCAGTTAGTGATGCTCCAGTACTGTCTCTTAGAGTAATTTCCATACTTTTACGATATTATTGATATTGGCACTTTCCTAAGACAGTACTGTCTATATTTTGTTTTTTTTCCAACCTTTATTGATAATGCAACTGATTTGTAACTGCTAGTATATATTGGTCTTGTTCTTTATGATTCCTTACGCATCTCTGTACCTCGCGGCTGTCAGTTTGAGAATGCGGTAAAATAAGATTAAATACATTTAACAAATCTTTGTTTTACAAATATTTAAACATAAATGTATAATTTCATAGTAAGTAATATTTGGCTCTTGCTAGGTGCATACAGATGTTTTTGATTTTATGTGTATTTTGTTTTAACTATTTCAGTGCAAATTCCATTGCATTCTATTTGATGTCTCAGCAGCACAAAAGGACTCTTGGCATTCACATTCTGTACTAATTTGTAAATACTTTCTTGTCAACTTGTTCAGAGATTTTATTATACACCTCTGGAGCACATGAGACTTGAACCTGTGCTCTGTGGCCCAGAGGTGGGCACACTACCACTGTATCCGTGCATACTGTGAAAGCAGTCAAATATATGTGATTGTTGGTAGCAGTTTGAACCATATCCACTTGCGGATTAGCAAAGTACCAGCTCCATGAATAGATGGAAGTTTTGCAGTGTCAAGTCCACATAAGTACAGTGTATATTATATGGTTTCAAAGCAGCAATTAGAAATGTGCACAATATTTACGTCACTTTTAATAATCTTCCTCACTAATATTCCAACCAAGATACTATATGAGTTCATCTGACTAGGGATCATTAATTAAATTGTAAAATAAATTATCTATAATCTTTTGCAAACTTCACAGTTCCTATTGTAAGATAAATGATTCGTTGTCCCAAAAGTAGTTAACTAGATGCCCAATATTTGCAATATCAATGAAGACTCAATAGTTTAAAAACATTTTTGATATTTCAATATGATTTTCTTTTTGTCATGTATTACATAAGAATAGAGTTGCATTGCAATTTTATTACAGACTTTCCAAATGTATGTCATTTCTCAATGCACAATATAAAGGACGTAGAAAATAAACTTTAAAATATTGCTGAGCTGATGTTGTAACATTGATGTAATTGTTCTTGTGTTGTAAATTTTATTCAAATTTTATTTGTATACAAATATGTTAGAAGAAAAACATTTTACAGCTTTGTTGGAATGTATATCTACTTATAAAATGAAATCAATGAGATTTACAGAAGTTGGCCTGATTGATTCATTGAATACATATGAACACAATTTATGGTAAACAGCCTGATCTTTACTGAAGGTACTTCAATTTAACTTTTTTACATTGCTACTTTGAAATATTCAAGTATTGTATATTTTAAGAATTTTATTTTAATTAAAATCAGTCAACAATTTAAAGTTCATAGAGAGTGGTTCTTTATTGTACAAAGGAAAATTATGCTTTTCTGAATCTTTCCAAATCTATTTTTAGCTCCATGTTTGTCAAAATTTTATGCGGACTACAATTTACCACTCTGAACTATATCACTTGGCAAATGGCCATGTTCCTTATGTGAGGCTGGGTACTGTGTGCACTCTGATGTATCTTGGCAAACCTGCCTCACCTATCTTTTCTCCAGATTCCAACAAAGACATTCAGCCTGGGCCACCTGCAGTACCAGCAGTGGCCGTCATCCTAGTTCTTATGTTCTTATAATTAAGGGATACGGTGAGAGCGCGGGTAAGTGGATCTGAGTCCACGAAAAGATCAGCCATGATCTTATTGAATGGTGGAGCAGGCTCGAAGGTCCGGACGGCCTACTCCTGGTCCTAGTTCTTATGTTCTTATTCCCATAGGCTTTGTTGATATTGAAGAGCTAGCAACCTAGAGTTGCTCAGAAACTGGACACCAGATAAATTTTGTTGACATTACGTTGGGGTAAGAAATAATGTAGCCAGTGCCAGCTAGTGGAATGTCCTATTAGTGTGACTATTACATTCTAGCTGCAGAGCATTTACAGTGTTATTCCTGGGTGTGTATGACACTTTTAGCAAAGTTGCAGAGGATGGCTATGAGAGCTTTTGCTACACGTTCTCAGTCAAGGTTCCCGGATAGGAATTGGAAGCAATTTACCTTTCACATCTTCCCTGTCTTTAACAGAAAGCAATTTGATCATATGCCACTGCAACTTCTTAATGAAGAAGTTTGTGCTGTGAAAAGGAGACCTTAGTGTGGAGTTTTTAGTGTGATGGCGTAATTGATGGGTGTAGAGATTATTGACAAAAGAAACAAGATAACGGTGTTTCTGTCCATTCAGCTTGACATCCAGCTTTCAGGTCAAATTCTGGTGCCAGAAATGTCTGCCATTTTGTTGTCAATTGTGTTTAATTTAGACACCAATTATTTTAGTTAGTCATCCAGGCAATTTCTCCACTGTTTAGACCACAGTAACCTATTCCCTTCATACAAAATAAGCACAAAGGTTTCCATCGTGTGTTGGTCTGGAAGTGAGTTTAAGGAATCTTTAATTGAAATCGGTGGTAATCTGTAATGGCTAATTTTAAACCTTTTTTTAAATTTGTTCCTTTATAGTTTCCATTTACCGAGCCAAATGCTTTTTTGTTGTTTTTGATATGCCCAAAACATTTAAATGATGAGATTCCCAGGATATCAATGGTTCTGTTAAGTTCATCCCCCATTCTACCCCCCCCCCCAACCCATCCTTCAACAGCACGGTAAACCTTTCCAGTCAAATTTATTGTCACCATAAGTCCTCAAATAAGAGAGAATTTAGTCAGTGTTATGAGTTATAGACGGGGGGCTATAAAAATAGAAAAATTTCCAGGTATGTTTTAACGAACAACTTGTCTGCATTGATCGATATCAGCATATAGAATTCTTAAGTTAGGATTCTAAGATATTGCTTTCTGTTTGCGGCATTGTGAGAAATTGAGTATGAGACAATAAACTTTTTAATACTTATGAATATTTACTACAAGTATCAAGCTCAGATTATACTGTAGTAATTAGTACTGTATCATTGAGTACCTGGTAATTCCAGATGTTTATGACAATTCTACTTTAAATTTACATACAATCTTAAATTCACTTTAAGAAACAATTTAATACTCGAGCAAATATGTGAAGAAGATTATACTCCCAGGATAATTTATTCATAGGATGGAATATCTTTGTCTTAGTCAAAGAGGAGGTCTCAAGGCAAGGACAACTCCCAGGGGTCATCCAAAAATACTACTCTTAACTGTGTGTGTTATTCATATTTCATTCTACTTTGTCCTTGCAGTCCACTAAAACAGCTTGTAATTGTTTATTGTTTAAGTCTTGTAGAAAAAAGAATTCTGAATGAATTGTAATAACACTGTTTTTATATGATTTGGTTTGGCATAAACAACCTCACAAGTACAAGGCTGGTAAGGCCATTCCACACTTCCCTCTCTTTGCAGTGCTGTCTGAAAGCTTGTACCTGGGAAAACTTCAATGTCACGCACTGCTTGGGGTCTCCATCAAATTTAACACCTTAATTGCTGATTGAATTTGGTGATTCTCTTTACAGTTCAAATCTTTCCTCTTTCCTTTCTCATAAAGGAAATATAAATGTGAGCAAGAGTCGCATGCAAATCAAGCATACCAGCTTAGTGATGATTGGTTTCCTTTCTCAATAAATGAATAAACCAGTGGGTTTTTGCAAGAATTCAGAAACTCTAGTTGTCATACTTCCTGATGCTGAGCTGTAATTTACCACCATATATTGAAATTCATTTTGCTGCTTGCTATGACAAAATTTGATTTTCCACTCTTTAACTTGCAAAGTCAGCAACGCAACCTTAAGCTATGTGTATACAGATATAAAAGATATGCTTTGTGCCTAAAGTTCAGATCACTGAAGAATTGCAGGATAGATGGTTTGTTTTAGCTAGCTAAGGTTAGGAGCATCAATACATACAGTAGGGTGTGCAAAGTGATGAGGTCAGAAGGAACTACTCATTAAGCTAGAAAATCTGAGAGTCAGATGTTCAAAACATTTGTTTTTCTCAAAGCTGAATTGATTTATGCAGCTAGATCCCACAAATAACAGCAAGGTCTTGGCTCCATCCAATCTGATGTCACACAGTATTTGGGTAGAGCTGAAGGAGTCTGTAACGAGGTCCCAATAGCCACAGACTTGTCATCTTTGGCCCCTGATATCCTTTGTAATTATACCTAACTAGTCAAGGTAATAAACGACATCTCGTGTAAGAAAAGTGCCTATTCTCTTAAAATTCAGTTGTGGTTTATCCTCTAACATTGCTCATGAAATTGGTGCTTAGACTCAGCAGTAGTGACCTTCCTCTAGGCCACACAAGGTCCCTGGTTCAAGATCCACTTGTCTTGAAAGTGTGTCATTATGTATCTGAACAGTTTGATTAATAATAACTGGCTATCAGATGGGAAGGAGAATTGACCACAAGGGCTGAAGTGCATCATCACCCCAATGCTTTGACATAATTTTATTAGTTTTAAAACTGTTATGGAAAAGTCTGGGCCTTGTATAAATGTTAAAGTTCTTAATTGGAGTGAGGCAAATTATGATGGTATGACACAGGAATTTTCAAGAGTTGAAAGGAGTAGACTGTTTACAGGTAAAGGGATGACTGGCAAGTGGAAGGTTTTCAAAGGTGAGATAACAAGAGTTCAGAGACATAATATTCCAGATAGAATGAAGGGTAAGGCTGGGACCAATGGATGAATAACAATTTTGAGGCTCTGGTCATATATTAGGTATAGACAATTGGAATCAAGTGAATCCCTTGAAGAGTATAAAGGGTATATGGGTATTCTTAAGACGGAAATCAAGAGGGCAAAAAGGGGACATGAGATAGCCTTGGTAGATAAGGTTAAGACTAATCCAAAGAGATTGTACAAGTACATTAAGAACAAAGATCAACTCGGAAGAGAATAGCTTCCTTTAAAGATCAACAAGGTCCTCTCCCACCACAGGAGTTGGAAGAGCTATTAAATGTATATTTTGCATCAGTTTTCTTTACTGTGGAAAAAGAAATGGAGGCTAGGAAACTCAGAAAAATAAATATTGATGTCTTGAAAACAGTCCATATTACAGGAGAGGAAGTGTTTCAGGCCCTAAAGCACACAAAGGTGGATGAAGCTCCAGGACTGATCAAGTCTACCCCAGGATGTTGTTGAAAGTAGCGGAAGAAATTGTAAGGACCCTAGCATAAATATTTCTTTCACCTACAGCCACGGGTGAGGAGCTGGAGGACTGGAGAGTGCATAATGTTGCGTCTTTATTTAAGAAAGGCTGTTAGGAAAAGCCCGGGAACTGCAGACCTGTGAGTTTGACATCAATAATGGACATCAGTTGTAGGCAATTCTGAGAGATAGGATTTATAAGCATTTAAAGAGACAAGGACTAATTAGGGAATGGCATGGCTTTGTGCATGGGAATTCTTGACTCACAAACTTGATTGCGTTGTTGAGAATGTGACCACAAAGATTGACGAGGGCAGAGTGGTAGACATTGTGTGGACTTTAGTAAAGCCTTTGACAAGGTTCCACATGGTAGGCTAATTAGTAAAGTTAGGCCACATGGGAGTTAAAGAGAGATTGCCAATTGGATACAAAATTGGTATGATAGTGGAGAGTGAGGAAGGTTATCTCAGATTACAAAGGGATCTTGATCAATTGGGTCAATGGGCTGAGCTGTGGCAGTTGGAGTATAATTTGGATAAATGCAAGATATTACATTTTGGTAAGTCAAACAAGGGTAGGATTTATACAGTTAATAGTAGAGCCCTGGGTAGTGTCGTCGAACAGACAGATCAGGGGTTCAGGTACATAGTTCTTTCAAAGGTGTATCACAGATAGACAGGGTGATTAAGATGCCGTTTAGCATACTTGCCTTCGTTGCTCAGACCATTAAGAATACGAGTTGATCATAGGAGTTGTTGAGGTTGTATGGGACCATTGAGTATAGGGGTTGATGAGGTTATACAGGATGTTGGTGATGCTACTTTTGGAGTACTCTGTACAATTCTGGTTGCCCTGCTATACGGGGAATATTATTAAATTGGAAAGGATTCAGAAAAGATTTACCAGGATTTTGCCAGAACTAGTGGGTTTAAGTTATATCGATAGGTTGGGACTTTTTTCACTGGAGCGGAGGAGGGTGAGAGTTGATCTTATAGATGTTTATAAATCATGAGGATTTGTAATCTTCCTTGGGCTGGGTGAGTTCAAAACTAGGAGGCATACGTTTAAGATGAGAGGAGAAGATTTAAAAGGGACTTGAGAAGCAACTTTTTTAACGCAGGGGGTGGTTTCCGTGTGGAATGAACTGCCAGAGGAAGTGGTGGATGCAAGTACAGTTACAGCATTTAAAAGATTTTTGGATAGGTACATGAATAGGAAAGATTTGGAGGGATATCGGCCAAGTGCAGGCAAGTGGGACTAGTGTAGTTTGGGAAACTTGATCAACATGGACTATTTGGACCAAAGGGTCTGTTTCCATGCTGTATGTCTCTGACTATGACTCCACTATTTTTATAATTTTCCATTGACCATTTGATTTTACTTTTGTTACAATGTCCCACCAGAGACTGTCTAATTTGTTTAAAATTTATTTTAAAATAGTAGAAAGGAGGATTGGTAGTAGCTGTTTATTCCAACCACAGGCCCCCTGGTAGGTCCTGGAGTGTAGAACAAAATATTTAAAGGTATGACATTTCTCGCATCCATATAAATGAAAACACCATCAAGATACAGTTCTGTTCCAACTATTGAAATGTTTGTGGCCATGGATACCTGAGTAACTTAACAGTCTTTTACATATCTCAGAATCCACCCCACCTCCAGGTTTAAGAGATTTCAATCTTGCTAAAAATATCAATACTTTTAATATGGATCTGAGAAAAGCAAAATGTTCTGCTACTGATCTTCATGTATGTCGACCAGGAGGTCTTTCCCAAAATACTACACTTGTATGCATGGTTATACACGTAATACACATAATCCTACATAATCTGACATTTAATTAGAGATTTGTTAATGCATCATAATGCTAACATGTTTCAGACTTTTGGAGTTGACCTAGCATCATCAGGAAGTGTTCGTGTTTCTGGCTTTTACCACTGTCCAAATGATCAAAGTTGATATCCCAAGACTCACACCCAATCATGGAATCTCTACAGCGTAGAAGCAGGCCATTTGGCGCATCAAGTCCACATTTCACGCCCCCCCCACCACCACCACCACCAAGATCATCCCACGCTGACATATCCTCCTACCCTATCTCTGTAACTCTGCATTTCCCATGGCCAATCCACCTAACCTGCACATCTTTGAACTGTGGAGGGAAACCGGAGCACCCAGCAGAAACCGATTCAGACATGGGGAGAATGTTCAAGCTCCACCCTGACAGTTACCCAAGGCTGGAATCGAACCCAGGTACCTGCCACTGTGAGGCAGCAGTGCTAACTAGCAGTAATCATGTTATCATTTGATAGTCCAGTAGATTGAACATACCATATTTCTTTACTGTCATGAATATATGTATACAAGAAGAAATATTCAGTTCTGAAAAAGGGTCACTTGAAGTGTTAAGGAGATAAAAGGTACTGCAGATGCTGGAGAATCCGAGATAACAAGGCGTGGGGCTGGATGAACACAGCAGGCCAAGCAGCATCATAGGAGCAGGAAAACTTGACGTTTCGGGCCTAGATCCTTCATCAGAAAAAATCTTTCCTTCATTTTTCCTTCAAAGATCCTTCATCAGAAAAAACTTGAAGTGTTAACACTGCTTTGTCCCCATAGATGCTAAGATTCTCCAGCAATTTCTGTTCTTGTTTAAGAAATATTCAGTGCTTGTGATAAACAGACTGCAATATTCATGGGTGATTTTAATCTACATATAAACTGTAAAAATCATATTGCAAATTGATCAGTTCATAGAAGACTTTTGAGATAGTTGCTTAGAACACCAGATTTTGAAACCATTCTGGAAAGCAGGCTATACTACAGTTAATATTAAATAATATGACAGAATTATTTAGTCACCTCAGGTTTAAGGCATATTTAGGTGGCAGTGATCACAATGTGATTGAATTTTATATCTAGTTTGAAAGGTAGGAGTGGTCTAAGACTGCAATTTTAAATGTAAATAAAGACAACCATATGGGCATGAAAGCTGAGCTATCTGAAGTGAACTGGGATTTTAGGCTAAGAGATAGGTCAGTAGACAAACGTGGCAGACGGTTTAAATGGATATTTCAGAATAAGTACATTCCTGTTAGAAAGAAAAAATTCCGAAGGAGGTTCCACTATCTGTAGTCAACTAAAGAAGTTAAAGTAAGCATGAAACAAGAGAAAGCATATAATTATAGAAGGAAGAATGACATGTCATTTTACTAGTCAGAATATAAAGAACAGCAGAGAATGACTGAAAGGTTAATCCACGATTAGTAATCCACTTTGTTTGACCTTTCAGGTTAAGAAAGTCCCCAGGGATACTGTCAGTGATCAAACTAACAAAAAAGGGCTTTTTTTCGTCCTAATGTGGTGGAGGAGTAGAACAAGGGGAAACAAGTTTAAAGGAGTAGAATAATAACTGCAATTTTTTTTAACTTTTAAGGCTAACTTTAGGAGTGATATTGGATGGTTTACCTGAGGAATGAGACTGATCAACACTCAGGAAAAACTTCAGTGCAATGTGATGCAGGAGACAATGCAAGAATCATGTAAGGGACAGTTAGCTGCAGCAATTTGGAAATGTCAGGCTAAATCTGGGTAAATGCTTTAGCATGGAGCAAGTCATGGTTCTAATCCATAATTCATATAGCCCGGTGTGGCGGTTTCAGTCTGGTGGTCTCTTGGTGTGGTGATCTTGTCTTGGTGTTGTGGTCTTGTCCCTGTGTGGAAGTCTTCTTTGTCTTTGGCATTCCAGCAGTCCAGCAGATGGTCTTGTCCAGGAGTGGTGGTCTCGGTTTGGCATGGCGGTCTTCTTCAGCGGAGTTTCCAGCCTAGTATCCAGTGGCATGGTGTGGCAGTCTCATACCAGCTGCGTCTTCAGAGTATTCCATTGTTCCTAAATCGGCTTTTCCTGAGCCATTAATTGAACTGTGATGAACTTTGTCTTAATTTTACTTCTGTCATTGGTGTAGGCACCATGGTGGGGGCGACTTATAATGCTTTTCACTGTATTTTCATGTAAAAGTACACATGTAAATTTCTGTTGTGTTTGTATTCTAAATCTCTTATGAATAAAATGACATGGGGACCCCCGTTGTGCTCGTTCAGCCCAAGTATGACCTAGTACTGAAGGATGGGGCTGAAAATTACGTGCAGCATACCAGCATCACCCATCTGAAGCCTTGTATCTGTCTTCTGAGCTTGCTGCATTTGGAAGGCTGATCGTAATCTGCAGCCAGAAGGTCCTATTTTCCTTTGAAATTCCCAGTACATTGAAGTATGTTGAAAATTAAATGTCTCTCTCTTTAGCTCTTTGGGGATTTAGGATTACCAATCAACATTTTATTGGCACTATATTGCTGGACCCAGTGAGTGGAATCCTTGGAAAATTCAGAGCCCTGAGTTCAACCTCTAGTCGGAAATGTATAGATTGGAGGTTTCCTGCTAACCTGTTCTGAATGGTGGGCTGGTCCACCCCACAGGACCGTAGAGGCTCTGATTCTGGGTACGGATTGGACACAAGGCTTATCTCTGTGAACCAGGATTGTCTGGATCATTAATAATTTTTAAAAAATCCTCACCTGTCACAAATCCCCACCCCTTGTTCACATTCCCCAACCCCCATTCTTGCCAAGCTATAGCACCTTAGACTACCTATGCCCCTTTAGCACATCCTATAGTCCCCATATAACATATTCTCTCTAATCATCCCTATGGCCTTTTATAGCTTCTATGCTAACTTAGCACCAACCAATGCCAATGCATGCCACTTTTTGTTTATCACTCGCCATACTGAGTCAACCAATATCCATCATGGGCAAACCTCAAAAGGCACACTGACATAAAATACATTTATATCTATTGATTATTCAACAAGTGATAAAAATTGATACAAAAATTGATTCAATGTATTGAAATTCCTTCAAATAATATTAGGAAAATAAACATTTCATCTAAATACATAATCTCTTATGAAAAGATAATTTCTATTCTATAAACAGTTGGAACTATCTAACAAAATGCTAATTTGACAAGCAACCCATTGTGAAAATGATTGAGAAATTAATCATGCGGCATGTATTCTGTAATGTTTATGCCAACAAGTACGTTGAAATAGCAAAACCTTTTCTTCAATTCCACACTTTTTTTTAGCAGTTCTTTGACAAATTTGACAGTTCGTTGAAAGCTTTCTGTCATTTTTTTCTGATCCTCTGTCATTTTCTACAACCTTTGAGTTAAGGAAACATATGGTCCTTGATGAAATTGTCAGGAGGACGGGCAACATAGGTCCAACATTGTTGTGAGTTTGTCATTGGAATTCTGAAGTTGTGATTGTCATCCTACTAATTGTTTCTCACCAAACATCCATACATACATGTCAGCATGAATTATAATCTGGTAGTAGTCAGAGGTGGGAACCTTGCCTGTTTTTTCTGCTACTTCATGAAAATAGAATAATATTTTAGGGATTACCTCAATCCTGGTTATGATCAATAAATCAAATCTGGGACTTGCCTGACCTGTGACTGTATATCACACTATGTAGCACAGTTTCTCACCAAATCTGTGAAATATAGCTTCATAACTTGTAGTTATGACAACACAACTCAGTGGATTATTCAATGGTATATTCAATCAGGGTTCTTTTTACATTTCTAAGAAATTTCTGGATGTCCTTTTTTTTGCATAACCTAACTGATAAATTGTTTTGTATAACACCATTAATAAATGGAGAAAATTCAGCTGGGTTCTTTAATAATGTTTTTATTTTAAATATTCAGTATGCTCAGATGACCTCTTTGACTGAGACTCAGGATAATCTCCCTATTATGGAATGTCGTTTTATGAGATCTTTTGGATGCTTCGATCTCTATTGATAATCAGAATTGATGTTGATAACTCATCGTAATTATCCGTTGCAGCTTTTTCTGCTGGAATGAATGACCAGCTTCAGTACAACATTTAGATACATTGAACAAACGGGTCAGATTCAGTTCACATTTCATGTCTTTCTTCATAGTCTCCTCACACATCTCAAAAAAACCTTTCCGTTTCTTAATTTGTGCCTCCCCAGTTATAGGTACCTAAAAATTAAAGTATGAAAGAGATCTATTCTTGTCCCAAATCCATTGCATTAAAGTTTATCAATTTATGAAGAGGTTACAGTTGTCTCCCATTTATGTTCATCAAGTTACCAGAATTTCACAGCATTTACCAACTAATTATTTCATCTTTCAAATCTACACCTTAATTGCCAACAGTTTGGAACCAGGAAGATCCTTGTGATAGATTAGATTGTGGGAGGTAATCTTAACCAATGGTTTGTACCCATGGGGCCTATTATTTTATTCTGTCCAGTACATGCATTGAAGGACAGTGCGACAAAAAAGGATCCTGACAATCCCTTAATGGAAACTGGAGGAGGCATTCACTCAGAAAATGAGTAACAAACATTCTTTTTGTATTTCAATGTTAGAAGATTACATTCTTGTGCTAAAGTTGTATTAGATTTATCACCATAATCTGTGCCAACGCAGCAGTAGAGAAGTTTGGACATAAATATTTAATAATTTCATGTGGGAAAAATTAAGAGATTAAAACATCACATCAATTTCAACTGAGAATCTTTGCAAAACATTTACTCCTAGATTTATAGTAAATCAGTTCAGCTATAAAATTGAAAATGCTACACTAATCCTATTCATCACATTGATATTTTTAACATACTTATCCTACTGTTGGGACAGCAAGGTGGCACAGTGACTAGCTCTGCTGCCTCATAGTGCCAGGGACTTGGGGTTTAATTATAGCCTCGGGCAACTGTCTGTGTGGAGTCTGTGTGTTTCCATTGAGTACTCCAGTTTCCTCCCGCAGACCATGCTAAATTGCCCCATAGTGTCCAGGGTTGTGTAGCAAGTTGGATTAGACATGGTAAATGTAGGGTTATGGGGACAGAGAAGGGGAATGTGTCTAGATGGGATGCTCTTAGAGGGTAGGTGTAGACTTGATGGTCCTCTGTCTACACTGAGGGGAGTCTACTTTGCTTATGCCAGACAAATTCAGAGCCTAAAACTGATATTGTATATTGAGTATTAAATGTTCAATATCTGTAAGCAAACAAAACAGTTCACAATTTTGACAAACTTAATCTTTCATGTGAACACTCAAATGTTTTTCAATTTAAGGAGTGTGGATTTCGTGAAGTTGTAGTGCAACTCCAGTAGATGTCACTTGTAATCTGATTTACAGGGTAAACTTGGTCTCTGTGAAGCTTTATTCTGAAAAGTGTACTATACTTTTAAGCCTGGGATAGTGCTTCAGTCACCCTAACACTTTCAAGTGCATTCCCTCAACCTTGCACTGGGATGAATTCATTGTTATTTACAATGCATTGGACTTGTCACTTGAGGCAAGTAAGGGATTAGGTAGCCGTGACCTGCTACCCATTGTACAAATGGGGAAACCAAATCCACTTAAAGTTGCCCTGGTAGTGTTAACTGAGAAGCATTTACTTTTGTCATTCATGCAAAATACCCCAGAAGCAACGTCACTGAAACATAAGGTTTCTCCAGCATCTCTATAGTCTCTTCTTAAACCTGAACATTGACGGAATTAGAGGTTTCACAGTCAACACCTTTTCTTCAGGGAAGCTAAGCACAGTAAACACCAATAAAATTCTTGAATCGTGATCTCCATTCTCTGCATTAATGTATTTTAGTCTATCATTGCACTAAATTTTCTTTCAGTTGACCACTTACTCTGTATTTGAAGTGGTCTCATACCAAAATATTGTGCATTTCAAACAAAGGAACAGAAATAACTTGGTGTTCTTATCTAAAATCAGTAAAAGGTAGCCTTGGTAATTTAAGCTTCAGGATTCATGCCAGTGTATGCATCTTCTGATGCCAAGTGTTTTGTAGTCAAAATCCAAGCACATTTAGATATTATAGTTGTGTAGTGATTGAATATGTCAGTTGATATCCATCCTTCAGAAAAATCCCATTTACATTTCAGTTGCAAACATTGTTCTATGCTAAACTAAGAAACTTATTTGTTCTAAAACCTTTCTTCGATGTTGAGAAATCGGCCAGGAGGTCCTTGACTAATCAAACCTACCTTCACTCATCAATAAACGTATTGGTCCCGTAGTGTCCAGAGTTGTGCAGGTTAGATGGATTAGACATTGTAAATGTGGGGTTACGGGAACAGTGTAGGGGAGTGGGTCTAGGTGGGATGCTCTTAGAGGGTTGGTGTAGACTTGAAGGGCCGAACGGCCTCTATCTACACTGAGGAGAGTCTTCTTTGCTTATGCCAGACAAATTCAGAGCCTAAAACTGATACTGTATTATTGATTATTAAATGCTTAATATCTGTAAGCATTCAAAACAGTTCACAATTGTGTACAGTTCTACACACAAAAGATTGGCCTTATTAACATCTCATAAACTGGGTCTGAGTCACTTGCTTACCATGCAAGCCTGATGCTGAAATCGGGAAAATCAAAGCCATCCAATAGATAATGACAGCCCTGATCAGATATTTCTCGTTGTTTATCATGCAAACTCATAAAAAACTCTAAGGTGGTTGCACTTGGTCCTGCAAAGTGTTCAGGTTACCTTAGATTACTCTGGAATGGTAAGGTATCACAAACGTTTGAGCCACAGGAAAAGCTAGCTGTTTCACACTGTTAATCTGTAGTGCAACACAAGTAGTGTTCACCATAAAGGGGTTGCTGCCGTGAGCCAAAATATCATTCTGCTTATCACACAAATAAATAAGGCGTTACATGGAATTCAGTACTGGTGTGATACCAGATATATAGCTATACTTTCCAAAGATTAGTGGATTGTGTCGAACAGCATGTCCCTTCGCCTCTTTGAAACAAGCAGGGCACTGAGTGGAAACAACTGTGCTAAACTTAAATAAGAGTAATTCTGTAAGGATGAGGCCTGAGTGGAGTAGGAAAGGAGTTTAGCTGAAAAGATGGTGAAGGAACAATGGTAGATATTTAATAGTTTGTGGCTCACAGCAAAGATATATCCCAGTGAGGAAGAAGACAAGGATAGTATCAAATTGAAAGAAAAAAATACATAATGGGGCAAAAATTAGTGGCAAACCAAAAAGGTGGCAGTTTTAAAATCCAGCAAAACTTGTTTACGGAAATAATAAAAGATGGAGAATAAACTATAAGTCAAGCTAGCAAGTAATATAAAAATAGCTAGTAAAAGCTTCTTTAAATATACAAAGAGGAAGAGGAAGGCCAAATTAACCACAGATCCCTTGGAAAATGAGATTGGGTAATTAATGAGGAACCAGGAAATGGCACAAGAGTTGAATAAATAATATGCATCAGCCCTTACAGTAGAGAACATTAATTGAATTCCAAAATTACTAAATAATCAAATGGGAAGGAAATGAATGCAATAATAATCATATGAGAAAAGGTACCAGGAAAACTAATGGGGCTAAAGGCCAATAAATCCCCTAGACTTGACATGTTGCATCAAATGATTTTAAAGGAATTAATTACAGAGATAGTAGGTGCACTGTAATAATCTTCCAAGAATCCTTAGATTCATGAAAAGTCCCAGAGGATCAAAAAACTGCCTGTGCTTTACAAATCCCTTATTCAAAAGAAAGAGAGAGAACCTAAAAATAAACATGTAACTTTTGGCCAGTTAACAACACCTGTCATTAGGAAAGTGTTGCAGTCTATGATAAAAACTGTAATAGCAGAGCAATGGAAACATATAATAAAACCAAGCAGAGGCAACGTGGCTTCATAACGGAGAAATCATGCCTGACAAATTTATTAGAATTCTTTGCTGTTGCGAGCTGGATAGATGTAGAGGAGTCAGTAGAAGTATTGTATTTCTGGAATTTGGGAGATAAGTTAGGCCATGTCCTGTGCCTGATGGTCCACAGTGCCTCATGTATACACAGTCTTGAGTACTCGATCTGTTTGAAATCTGTCCCGTTTAACACGGTGAAAGTGCTGCAAAACACAATGGAGGGTATTCTCAATGTGAAGATGACAGTCAGTGTTCACTTGCCAACCAATCAGCACTCTCCTCCCATGCGGTATAAATGTTAGTTTTTCCTTTATATTGGCCCTCTTGCAAAATGTCCTGATAACTGACAGGACAGTCCCAGTATATTGCCTTGCCATTGTTGAGGTTGCTCCGTTCAAACAGATCAGTGGTTGGTAGAAGTGCTAGCACTTGCTGGAGAGCTTCCTAGGATCTCAAAGCATGACTTCTTGTTGCTAATTGCCTGCTCCCTGCCCCCCAGTTCCAACATTTTAGGATGATAAAGTGTTCTTGAAAATTGTGCTTTCTACAGAAATGATAGATACCCTTATGTTGATTTTTCTCCCTATGTTACTCACGGCAGTCTCCAGGAGATGAATCTTTCATTGCTGGAGATTTTAAGACAATCCTGATGGGATGGTCATCCTCATGGAAAAGATAGTTCAATTGGTTTCTCAGTTCCTGAGCTAAAAAGGGGGAAAGGGCCTCACCCTCATTTCCATTCCTGTCCAACGGACCTCTGCTCAAAGTTTAGATATTGAATGAGATTAGGATAAAAAGATAGATGTTAGATAAGAAGGTAGGTTTCCAGAAGAAACAGCTGCATAGTTCAGAGTATCCAAACCACAGCACAGGGAAATGCATACAGATAGTGCTTCTGTTTGTTATGTCCCTTTGAGATTGCTCTCCACACTGCAGTCAACCAACTTTTAATGGCATTTACATGTGCAAGTTCAACGAGATAGATTCGCTTCCTTTGTCTTAGAAATATTAACAAAGTTCACTGGAAATTGTTTGACTGGTGAGCCAGAGTGAGGTTGTTCCCAGCACTGTTCCATGATTTCAGAACATAATCCCAACTAATACTTTAGTGTGAGCAATAATGAGAGACTGCAACTTTTTTATAGGCACTGCCGTATAGATAAGAAATTAAGCTCAGCTGAGGCTTTTTGGATCAAGCCTTAAGCCCTTCCACCTGATCAAGTGGGTTTAAAAGATCCCACAACACCTTTTTTTAAAGCAGAGCATAGAAGTTTTATAAATTTCTGTCAAACATTTTGATCCCTTGGTCTTAACTAAGACCTTGAAAAACAAAGATTATTTGGCCATTCATCCCATTGCCATTTGTAGGATTATGCTATGTGAGTACTTCCTACTATATTTGCCTGAAAAACAACAATGAGGATATTTCAAAACTTACTCATTAGTTCTGAAGTGTATTTGAATTTGCCAAGTTTGTTATATGTGATATATAAATGCAAGTTTGAGCTTTAGATGAAGTTTACAGAGTTTGAGCACAGATTCACAACAGTCCAGATTTAAGGATTCCCAAGACTGCAGTAAGATATGATAGATTTTAACATTTAAAGGTCAATCTATTAATCAGACTAACTGACTGGCTCATCATCAAATCTGCCCTTGAGTACTGCAGCCTGACGTAGGTTTTGGGTTACAAAGACTGTGACATGTAAGACTGAAACCAAATAAGTTCTATCACCAAGTCTGTCAACTTTGGTCTACCTTGACCTCATATAAGCATACCTTACTTCCTTCCTCAGGAGAATAGCCACCAGTTGCTGATTAGGCACTTGACAAGTGTTGGCATAAAGTGTACAAACATGTGAATTAGGAGCAGGAGTAGATGATTTGGCCCCAAGAGCTTGCTCCACTAATGAATATGGTCATGGCTGACATGTTTGTGTTTCAAGTTCCACATTCCTATCAACTCCTGATAACCTTTGTTTCCATTGCTAGGTGGCCAGAAAAAAAAGTAGGAAGTCCCAGGCAGCAGCAGCACAAACTTTCTTAAAAACTTCCTTTTTCCAGCAACCTGCCTACACCTTGGATACACCCGTCTCATGCAATAGTAACTGAACTAGTCAAGAATTTCAGCATAGGTAATCTCTACTTAATTGCTCTAAGTGTGTACTCTATCACCTGGCCTCCACATAATGCTTTGCAGTAACGCTTGTCCTGAGTTTAGCATTTTATTTAGTAGTTCTACCATGCACATCTGTCCATAGCTTGGTGAAAGGATAACATTTGATATCTTATGGTATGTCAGCTACTTTCCTGTTACAGCATACTAGTCCTTTACATTACCACCCCCTCAAATCCTTAGGGGACCTAGAGTTTTCAACCATTGCCACAGTGGGGTCAAAACAATGTATAATGGATTACCAAAATATTTTGGCTTTTTCTTTACTTTTTAGCCCATCGAAAGCTCAGGTGATACATTTTATAATTACTGTTTTGCCACACAATTCCACACGCATGATTGTTCATATTATTTAGCTTCTTCAAACCTGGGGAAGCTGATGGCTTCGTGGTATTGTCGCTTGACGAGTAATCCAGAAACCCTTGTAATGTCTGGGCACCTTTCAGATGGTGGCATTTAAATTCAATAAAAATCTGGAATTAAATGTCTAATGATCGCCATGTCTGCTGACCATTGCTGATTATTGGAAAAACCCATCTGATTCACTAATGTTCTTCAGATAAGTGTCTATATGTGACTCCAATGTGTTTGACTCAACCGCTCTCTGGGCAAAAGGGATGGACAATAAATGCTGGCCTAGCCGTCCACATCCTGTGAATGAATTTAAAAAAATTCAAGATCTGGCCCGCAGCAATGTCTGGACAGCAACATCCAAAACATGTTACTCCTAAAGGTTCCATTCCATTCTCCCAGTTTCTCCATCTCCAGGTAGGGAGGCAATGGCCTGGTGGTAGTCTTGCTGGGCTGTTAATCCAGAGACCCAGGTAATGTTCTGGGGACCTGGGTTTGAATCCTGCCATGGCAGATAGTGGAATTTGAATTCAATTAAAAAAACCTGGAATTACTGATGACCATGAACCCATTGCTGATTGTCAGAAAAACCCATCTGGATTCACTAATGTCCTTTAGGGAAGGAAACTGCCATCATTACCCGGTCTGGCCTACAGGTGACTCCAGACCTACAGCAATGTGGTTGACTCTTAACTGCCCTCTGGGGAATTAGGGATGGGCAATAAATGCTGCCTAGCCAGTGATGCCCACATCCTGTGAATGAATTAAAAAATTGCATCTGTTCTGATGCCTTCCTCAATCAAGGAAGCCCCCTACCATGATTGAAAGGGCCTTTTGCTGTTTCTGACATAACCCCACATTTCTGCCCTCATTCCTTCTCCTCCTTCCTAGAACAATGAAAGGTTCCCCTTCTCCTTACTTTCCACCTCACTCGTCTCCACATTCAAACGATCAACTTTTGCTTTTTGCACCATGTCCAGCAGGCTGTCACCATCAAGCACATCTTCCCCTCCCCGCACTGTCAGCATTCCAGAGGGACTATTCCCTCTGTGAATCCTGGTCCACTCCTCTATCACTCCTAACACTTCCTCAATCCCCCATGCCATCTTTCCTTTGTGATCATTAAAGTATTACACTTGCTCATTCACCTTCTCCCTTCTCATTGTCCAAGGAGAAGTAGCATTTCACTTCTACTTCTTTCAATCTAGTCTACTGTATTCGTAGCTCTCAATGTGGTCTAGTTTACATTGGTGAGACCAAACAGAGACTGGGTGATTGCTTTAAGGAACACCTTCTGCCTTGTTTGTAGGAATGACCTTACAACCCAGTTGCTTGCCATTTCAATAAGCTTGCTGTCATGCCAATATTTCTATGCTGGACCTACTGCAGTGTTCCAATGAAACACAACACAAGCTAGAGAAACAACGCCTCATTTTCTGCTTAGGCACTTTATAGCCTCAAGATTCCCACATTGAATTTCATATCTTCAGAAATTGACTGTGTTATGTCTGTACTCTATTCTAATTACACTCTCTCACGCACACACTCCCCGCAACACAAAGCCCTCCACAGTCTTGTTTACTTTGCTCCCAGTAGGGAAGACCCATTCTCTCCCTTTCACACCTTAATTTAAACCCATTTTACATCTCTTTTTCTCGTTCTTCTCCATTAAAAACTCCTTTATCATTGTACGGCCTTTCCATCATCTGCACTCTTGCTCCTCCTCTGCCTCTGTCAAATATAAAACATTCTCAATTCTGAAGAAGTCACATCTAACTGAAAATACCAATACTGTTTCTGTCTCTAGGGATGCTGCTAAATCTGCTGAGTTTGTCCAGCATTCTCTGTGCTTGTATCAGATTTAAAGGATCAGCTGTACCTTGCTTTTACAACATCCACAAAATTTTGAGAGAGTTAACAGGAAAATTGTACTTTTCTTTGATTGATAAGTGTTTCCACATTTTACCTAAAACTGGCCACCCAAATAAATGCCCAGCATGGAGCATACAATAGGAGAGTGAAAACACTGCAGATGGTGGAAATCTGAAATACAAACAGAAAATACTGGAAATATTCCAGAGGCTAAGAAGACCAGTGGTGATAGAAACATAGTCCACATTCTGCGCTAATTCTGCTGAAAGGTCGCTGACATTGTCTTCTATCTGCGTAGATGCTACCAAATTTGCTGAGCATTTCCCACATCTGCTGGAACAAAAATTATGCTTTTTGTCAGCCCTAAAAACAGTCAGTCTTCTTGTGAGCCTCTCATATTCACATTCAGGAAGAAAACCAGCAGCTGCTGCCTGAGCATGAGAAAACCAGCATGTTTGGCATAACATTAGACATGAATTTCAGAGAAAAGAATTATGATCTGAAGAAACTATAAGCAATTTGCAAAAATAATCCAAGCCAATGCAATCAATTGTTAATTTTAAAAAAAGAATAAAAACGAGCATTAAAATGTGCCAAGAGCAGAAATAACTGTTAAAATCTTTGTGCCTTTTCCCTCAAGAAGCAGAGTTAGAGTAACACAGATTAGGTCCCTAATCTTGGTCACCCAGACCAGAACTAGTGAGGGAGCTTAACTAGCTTTTGCCTTGCACTTAGCAGCCTCTGTTTTTGTGTGTGTATTTGTGTACCTAGTTCACTCCCAGTCTGTGGGTTTTCTCTTACACTCTGTGTGTATGTCTCTCTCTCTCTCACTCTCACACTCTCTCACGGGCACTTTCACACTGACATGGTGAGGGAATATATTGAGTAAGAGAGTGAGGATGAGTGGGGTGGAGTGGGCAGAGCAATAGAAGTTGGCTTCATTAGCCACTGTGTCCAACAGAGCAGGCTGTGGTTCATCACGCAAGGTAGGCAAGGAAGAAGGGACTTGGACGCTGGGTGCATCCTAATGGACCAATGATTACTGCAGGTCAGAATGACAATAATCTTTAGCTGATTAGCTTGTCAATTAGGATGGTCCACACATGAGATTGACTGCTTTGTGCAGTGGCCCTCTGAGTACCAGGTTACTTGGCCAATGAATCCAGTAATCCCTCCCTCCCAAAAAATAAGATGTGGGCCCCAGAAATTAATGCCATACACAATACCTTTTCTGCTCTCTGAGGTGTGTAACTGTCAGCACTAATGTACTAAGGCCAAAGTAAAATTAATGCATCAATTCTTGGAAAATTCTACAACTCAGGCAAAAGGATTGGTTCTTTGCTTAACTTCAGCTTAATTGCACACTAACAGGAATCAACGCCTTCAAAAGAGAAAGGGATATACCTACAATGAGGTGTTGTACGCAATTTAATGGAAATGTACTCTCATCACCATGCCTTGTTGTATGGGAACATAATTTTGTTATATTCCTCTGTGTTTTAAAGTTTTTTGCCACACACAGATGTCTTGATTCAAATAGCTAGCTTTGCATATTCTCATCACATGTTGTAGGATAAGGACAGAAAGATGGGGCACTTGGATTTAAATTTATTTGTATAAGGAACAGCGTGTAACAATTAAATTGAAATCCTGACTGAAGGAAAGTAACAGCAATACCCAGATGATAGTAAATAAAAACAGAAAATGCTGGAGAAATTCAGCAGGTCTGGCAGCACCTGTGTAGAGAGGAACAGCATTAAGTTTTTGAGTTTAATATGTCTCTTACTATCATGTTATTAGATTTTTATGTTTCATTCCCTATCAAAAATTAGAGGACTTTTGTTTAGAAAATTTAGCCAGTCTAACCAGTTTCTACAAATGTAAGCTTGAGTGAAATAGGAACAATGGCCAGAATTTTACTTCCTCGGACAGCCCTCCCAAAGTAACCTGTGATTGTCCTCTATGCCTGCTACCAACCAGACAAGCCCTTGATCTTGTGAGCACCACACTGTACAATCAAAAACACAATACTCCCAACCACTCCTCCAGCGCACATCCAGAGTACCTGTGTTCTAACACCTCTCCACCTCACAGTGATTCCCCACCAGCCATCATCTCTCTCCTGCAGCTTTCCCCATCTCCAATCTCCAGCTGTGCCCTTCTTGGTACCTGGGGCTGCCATGGAAAAACGAGAGAAAAAAGAACAAATGGGATCCTGCTATTGACTTTGTGTTCTTTGTGCATTTGCCAGCTCGCCAGCTGTTACACCCCAACTGCCCAGCTTCTTCCCCACCCCCACGCGCTTCCCACCTTCTATAAATTTCAGGGCCATTGTCTCAGTAGTCAAAGTTGTATAAATATTAGAGTGCGATGTTATTTTTATTTGAATGTTGTGTCATAAGTACATGTACATCCAAGGGGAATTGAGTTTAGAAAAATATATCAAATATTGTTCCTCTGAGGAATTTTGCTGAAACATCTTGAATTAATGAGGCAATTAATACAGTAAATTGTGAAGCACTTGCTTTTGATCATTTTTAAGTCCATCTTATTTAATTCAGACAAAAAAGGCACTATCTCTTTAAACAAGTAATTGAGAAAAGTGCAGTGCTGCCCTGGGGTATCGACAGCAGGAGAGTAACAGGTATTCATGGGATCTGCATGAAACCTAACCATAACAGGTGTGGTCAGTTCCTCAGACTGTTCCCAGAGATTATGAAACCTCCCCAGGGAAACATTAAATGAAGCAGTCATGATCAAAGGGCTTAGTATTGTTTAGGTCTACATTTATCTCAAGGTTACAGTACAGACTAAACAGAAGTGAGATCTCATTATGAGTGTTTTACTGTTACTAATTAAGTAGAATTATTTTCTTTTGCACATTACCTCGAACATAGTTTGAGCTATTGCAGGGAAATTAGTTTTTAGTAATGACAGTAAGTTAAACAATTATAT
The DNA here is from genome assembly GCA_024137785.1 of Ginglymostoma cirratum. NCBI lineage: Eukaryota > Metazoa > Chordata > Chondrichthyes > Orectolobiformes > Ginglymostomatidae > Ginglymostoma > Ginglymostoma cirratum. The sequence goes on along the minus strand of JAHRHZ010000049.1, from coordinate 4,592,068 downwards.
AGTTCAAACTGATAATAATAAGGAAAATTAAGTAGCCATCATTTAGTAATAATACATGTTAATAAAAACCTTTTGTACTTTTTTTGACTAATGCCTATAGAATTTGAATCATGTTGTAAATTGTAGCTTTTAATAAATACCTTTACATCAGCAGTACCTCTTTCACTATATACACCAAGAATTCTATTCCATTGATCATTTTGGGGTCTTTTCAACATTATTATCGCACAAAAATAATCAAACTTTCATAGCAAAAGCAAGAATTTCAATATCTCTACAGGCATATTTTAAGCATTGCAGTTTCATGCAATGATATTACAATTCATTCAGATATCAAAATAATTTGTTAAATCTAATTTTGTATTCTTTAATTGTCAAATACGTTCAAATGAGGCATTTTTCACATTATGTAAAGCAAAATATTTTAAACCTAATATTCTTCTCAAAAAGACGCTGTAGGCAAAATGAATAATTCAGTGAAGTCCTGGCCACAACTGAAGCCCCTTTATACTCTAAGTATCAGTTTGGCTTTGGGTCATTAGGCTGCTGATCCGCAAGAGTTTTGGGAGAGAGCTGACTCTGCCAGCTGACGAGAGGTAATAGGGTTACATAAACTGCACGTCTGTTTGACTAGTCGTAAGAACACAATATGCTGATCAGTTAGTCCAAGGGATTAACACACTGCCCTCAATATATTAGTTTTGTTGAATCCTTGCGAGATAATTCCAGTACAACAGTGTTACTCACAATTTGAAATATTGTTATATTTCACTTTCCCCTCCATGCAAATGACTTATTTTCAGTATACTTTACCTAGTGTGTATACGGCTGTCAACATCTAATACTTGGAAAAGTTGGTGTAAAGTAGGTTTAATTCCAAAAACCAATATGGAAAAGTACACTTTGGTATTTATCATGAGGCACTGCAGAATTAAGATGATGGGGTGAACAAAAGTTCATCTGAATTAACTTCAGGATTTTGCTGACACAGTGGGTGCTGACCTCAAGGAAACCCTCAGTGTGTTGCCAACAGTTCCCAACTGAAGCCTCTGTCTCAGCTGCCAGGTAACACATACTCCAGAACAGGGGGAATTGGATTACACACTGCTTACAACAAAAAAGCAGCTAAATATCTTGTGGTAATAACCGAACATTCAAAGCAAAAGAAAAACCCGGAATATAATTCTCAAATTCCACATCTGAATTCTGAAGTGGAAAAGATCCTTTACACCACCTCAGCTCTCCTTTTGTTGACTGAGTGCACAGTGGCCGAACTGCCATGAACAAAGGAGTATCTTTTTTATTTTCTTTGTGACTTTGACTGTGAACATACCATAAGTAATATGTTTACGTTTATTTTTATCTGTGTGCTTTAATTCAATAAGTAACTGCATCACAAATGTAGTGAAACAATGGTAATCTTAACAAGATTAGAAGTTCCAGCAGGAAAGAATTAAAAAAGATTATGAACCATACAGCTCCCCGTCCCATAACAGTGGATTTTTGGAAAGTACACGATTTTTAACTTTGCTGCCATGTTTACAATATATATGTGACCTGCTTTGACTGTTCAGATGGCCATTGAAAGTACGTGAGAAGTTGACGATAAAGCAGAAAATGCAGCCAGATCTGGATAAAATTGATGCATCTTTATTTATCAATGTTTATTGGATTAGTGTCAATGAAAGATCAGCTTCCACAAACAAAAACAATTCACATACGCTATTTAATCAGAGTAGAGAGTTTTTCTTGGGGGGGTTCTTGTGGCACCGTGGTAGGGCCTCTACTCTTGAGCGAGGAGGCCTGGGTCCAAGGCTCTCCTGCTCCAGATGAGTGCAAAAGACCTTTGAACAAATTGGTCAAAAATATTTTTAAAAAAATAATCTTGTACACAATACTTACTTGCCTTTGGAAAATTAAGAACAATTACATCACATGTTAAAGCAGTGATTTGCACATCTCATTTTTAATCTAATTAACATAAAAACGAAATGCTAATGTGAATCGGCCAAGTTTGAAGATGATATGTTGGATGAAGCTATAGAATCAGAGAGGGAAGCTCTGAAATTACAGAATGAACTCAACAGTGTTCAATGTTGAATGAAAAATATATTCATTTGAATAAAATCAAATTATATTTATACAGGAAAGTGTAAACAATGCACAAAGAAATAAAGTCTGCAACACATGTTGCCCACAGATGGCATTTAAATAGCTGATGATACATTTGGCAGAAACTTAAAGGACCCTGAGCAAAGTGGGCTATGAAGAGATTTGTGGCTAAACCAGATGAATAGTCCAATGTGGCCTGTCTTGACGTTGGGAGCATCTTGTTCTATCTTTTCTGATTTGCTGATTGACGAGGTGAGTTTTTCGACTGGGCAGCAACAAATTGCCATTTAGGTGGATTATTGCTTGTTAAATGCCCTGTTAATGGCCCAACTTTCCACATTAATATCCAGCTTCCTATCTGAATAAATGTGCCAAACAAGCTAGACAAAGAGATATCTTGTCGTGAAAAGCAAAACGGGTACCTGGAACTTCCATTTGCTGCTTGCTCCATGATGCTTAGGGATGAGCAGCACCTCAGGACACGATCTGACACTGCTTACATGTACCCCTTATCCTGAAATTTCCCAATGTCCCGTGGCACCTCTCTGATCCACTTGCAGGATGCTTAGAAGCAAGAATAACATACGCACAAGCATCGAGCATTGAAAGGCTGCAGTGGGGTTGCTTTGTGTAGGGACAGGCAGGTAAACGTAAAGTTGCCATAGTCTTACCAGATCATAGGGATGTTGTCTCATTAAAGAGAGATGATTGATACTAGTTTAACCTAAGGGTCACCATACATCAGGTGAGGGGAGAGGTTGAGACAGAGAGGCCTCCATGAAAACCTCAGCCAGTGTGAGAATTAATCTCATGCTGTAGGCATCACTCTGTACCACAAAGCAGCCATCCAGCCAACTGAGCTATCTGCCATCCCATTGAGCAGGTCCTCAGCTCATGCATGGAAGGATTGCTCACTTGCTTTCTTAGTGCTCACACGCTTGGTGCGTGTTCGTGTTCTTGCAGCATCAATGTCTTGTCATGCCATGCCATTCCTGTTAGAATGTAGGCACTTCAACCAGAGCCAAAGCATGTCAGTGCTTTATTTACGTGTTTTGTGGAGCAGCTGCACAGACAGGCTGCTGGTCAGTGGGATGTGAGGAGTACAGGGGCTGAGGTGTGGGGTAACATCGTAATGTATGACTCACCGAGCCACCAGTCCAGCACCGACAACACATGCCAGCTGCCTGCACGACAAACCCACTGCTCACGAATTCAAACAAATAGCCATATTAGAAAGTGAGTTGGGGCAGTCTTCAGTCCAATCATAAGTGGGCTGTTATCAGTCGGGAGGTCTGATACCATCAGTCAGGGACAGAGTCCACACACAGTACAGGGGCTTAGTCATGGTCAGTTGTCAGCTTGGAATGTTCAATAGCAGAGGATCTGTCTGAATGCAGTCCAGGAAATGTTCAGCGATCAGTCGTGGAGGGCCAGCAGCAGCAGTCCAGGCAATCGCATATCACCAATTGTGTAGCTACAAAGGCATGTTTGGGGATTGCTTGACAAAGTCAGTCAAAGGTTTGGGACAAATACAGTCCTGGGGTGTGTTAGCCGATGCTTAAGTAGGTTTTGGGAGGTGGGGTAGGGATGGGAGCGAATGCTGCAAGGCAGCGGGAAAATCAGTGCCAAAAGGGACGCAGGAGTCAAGGCTAGTCGGGGAAGCTGAGGCATTTGTGGAGATGGGAACAAGGATGATGACAGGGGCCGGGGTGGGGGGAGCTCAAGGTGAATGGAAAGTAGACAGAAATGCATTGGAGGGCATAGAAGGTTATTTGGGAGTCAATGGTATTGGCAGTGACAAATACTGCACAGACACTTGGACTGACGACCAGCCTCACTCAGTTTCCAATATGGCTATTTGGTTGAATACACGTGCAGTGGGCTTAATACATTTTGTTGGTCAAATTGATGGCTTGGTGCCTGCACATTGGGCTTTGCCCTCCCCAGACAAATTTCTATTAATAAAAATGATAAGTAGCTTGATTGTGTGCTTGTCCAAAAGAGCATGTTAATATGGAGGACTAAGAGCATTGGTCCCTGGATGAAGTGCCAATGTGCTAAGAGACTTGGCGAGTGGGGAGTAGAAAGGAGCAGGATGGGCATCATTAAGGTGAAATATCAAGGTTTGGGGGGCAGGGAGGACAGTAGGCAGCAAAGTTGAATTCACTGAGTTTCCAAATGACTTTCAGGTTGGTGATGAGTGAAGACTGTTGAAATTGTGTGAAGTAGAGGGGGCATGGAGTCGCAGGGTGGGGGCAGGGTACCTGGCTACCACATGGACCCCAATGCTGAAGCGTCTTTCAGTGTTTCCTGTCATTCTTTAAATGTGCAACATGACTGAGAAATAGCTTGGACAACGTCTGAGATGAGCGCAGTTAGCGTCCTTTGGTGGGTGAAACATAGAAATCTTGTCCGTAGGACAGTGAAAAGTCAATGAAGTATGTGTTTGTAAATTCCAGATCCATTTCATTTGCAAACATTTCTATGCAAACATGCAATGCATGGAGAGCAAACACACTGATATGTCCAATGTTAGTCAAATGTACCATGCTGTTGGCACGAGTCAAATTATCATAGGCATCTCAGTGCTGCAGGAGTTAGTGACAATAACTTAAAAGGAGTTGGGAGCTGGCCAAAAATATCCCATCATTTGTGCAGATTCCAAGGGTGTCATGAGATGGGGGGAGGGGTTAACATTGCTGCATCATCTGTTATCTTAAATGACAATGGATTTGAATGAATGCAGTGGGAAGTGGAATAGTTGAGATGGGTCTGGAATAGGAAGAGAATTGGAGTGCAGTGGGTACTCCATTTTGTATGATTTGTTGGTTATCCAGCTGGTGTGGCACTTTCATTGGGTTTGTGCACATGCTGTGACAAGGGACATGGTAGGGTAAGCGATTGGAGTGCTGAAGGTCTGGTCTGAAGGTGTTCAGAGTCAGTCTTGCGGGGGACTTCCAGTATAACCACACAGAGTCTGCTGCACCATCCTGGAGCAGACAGTGAGGCAATGTGATAGATGCTGAGCAACTGGGAGAACAGGAGCAAGTCTTATCAGGAGGAAGATGAGGACATTGGGGAAGCTGAAGCTATCTCTGTGGATGACAGAACTCAGTTCCATTGAGTGTTGCAAGGCAGGTTGGACCTTATTGACACCGCAGTCCAATGGATGAGAGCTGGGTGTAGAAGACCATCATGGGATGGCAAAGTCAAGAAGCCAGCGTTTTTGGTTCACACTGTATCTTAATCCGTAGCCTTTATTCATTTCCTTTGTTTCCCTTTTGCTAGCTGACAATAAAAGCTCCTGTTTGGACTTGTTCGAAAGCTTGCCTGTGTGTAATATTCCCCTACTAGACAATAACTTGATGCAGGTGACTACTGGCAGTGGGGAAAGAGCATCAGGAACCCAGAGCAGGCTGTATGTAAGGACAGGTAAACTGTGTGGCATAGTGTTTAAACAGTATCTAGTTTGAGAGCATGAGATTATGTGTTTTTTCTTTCATATGGGACATTGGCGTCACTGCCCAGCCAGCATTTATTGCCTATTCCTAGCTGCCCTTGAACTGAGTGACTTTTTAGACCATTTCAGGGGGCAGCTGAGAGTCAACTGGGGGACTGGAGTCATATGCACACCAGACCAGGTAAGGATGGCAGATTTCTTTCTCTGAAGGACATCAGTGAGCCAGATGTTTTTTTTTAACCCCCTGACAATCAGCAATGGTTTCGTGGTCATCTGTAGATTCTTAATTCCAGACTTTTTTTCAAAATTGAATTTAAATTCCACCATTTGCCATATGCAGATTTGAACTGAAGTTCACAGAACATTAGTTGAGTTTCTGATAGGCTTGTGATAATACCACTAGGCCATCACCTCCTTTTACACGTGCAAGGGAGTTTCAGCCAAGATGGCAATGTGCTGTGAGCAGCATTGTTTTGCTGCTGCTGTGTCATTTTGTTACCAGTGAGGGGCAACGCCCGATTGCCAACTTTTGTTTGGCTGCACAACAGCCTTTCGATGAAAGCATGGATACAAGGGATGCAAGTCTTTTGACCTGAGTGGGGAGTTGTTCTGGGAATGGCACATGGTAAGACTGAGTCAGATTTGGACATGACAGACGCCATAAGGTTGAGGTACGTAGTAGTAATGAGGTGGATTTAGTAAGGCCTAGTGAGAAATAACATTCGGACTCATGATGAGAATTCCAAAAAATTTCAAAGTAACTGGCCAAAAAAAGGTAGGATTCAACTTATTGATAAAGACCAGAGTCCTTAAAGGATTTGGTCACAATAATGACAACCAAATGCAGAACAACAAACAACAAAATCAATAGAATGTTGAACTGCATCGCCATAACAGGCAAGTTGACGAAAAACCAAATCATGCAATGGTCTGATTAAACTACACTTTGCGACCTATGTCCACCTGTATTCTCAAGATACCAAAGTAACATTCCATCATTGGAACCAAAAGAACTGCGGATGCTGTAAATCAGGAACAAAAACAGAAGTTGCTGGAAAAGTCGAGCAGGCCTGGCAGCATCTGTGAAGAAAAAAAAATCAACGTTAACGTTTTGGGTCCAGTGACCCTTCCTCAGAACTCAGGTTTTTTCTTCACAAATGATGCCAGACCTGCGGAACTTTTCCAGGAGCTTCTGTTTTTATTCCAACATTGGAGACTGGGCAGAGAAGAGTGACAAAGGTTGATTCCCAATCCTGGAAATGTTAATTATGAGGAAAGTGTGGGTCTTATAAGGAGGCAGCTGAGAAGTAACCTTAAACTATACAAGACTGTAATTGTTCTGGGGAATAGGTAAAGCTGTAGAATTAAATGAGACTGTGAGTTTTGAATGATATGTTGTGGAATTAACCAATTAGATTTATGTCTGATATCAGAATGATCAATCTGCAAAATAGACTTGCTTATGGAGTAATGGAAGCGAAAACTCTGGAATCATTTAAAAGTCAATCAGATGCTGGTTCGGCCACTTTTGAAATACTGTGTTCAATTATGGTCTCCCTGCTATAGGAAGAATTTTGTGAAACTTGAAAGGATTCGGAAAAGATTTATGACAATGTTACCAGGGTTGGAAGGTTTGAGTCAAAGGGAGAGGCTGAATAGGCTGGGGCTATTTTCCCTGGAGCATTGGAGGCTGAGGGGTGACCTTATAGAGGTTTATAAATCATGAGGGACATGGATAGGGTAAACAGGCAAGGTTTGGCAAGCAAGGACAGTGAGAAACACTACGTAGGCCAAACCGCAAGAAAACCGATAACACGGATACACAAACACCAACAAGCCACCAAGAGACGTGACCAATTCTCACTTGTCTCGCTACATCTAGACAAAGAGGGATGAGTTCGACTGGGCCAACACATCGACAATCGCACAAGCCAAACAGAGACATGTCAGGGAATTCCTGGAGGCCTGGTATTCTAATCAGAATTCCATCAACAAACACACTGATTTAGACCCTGTGTACAAACCACTAAGAAACAGAACCGGAAGTGATACCAAACAAGCTGAGGCATATAAATAACATGCGGGACAGGACACTAACGCTTCATCGGAGGCGCACTGATGATATTACTGAGCAGGGTGACAAAACATTTGCAACCAAACCCACTGGCTTGGTGAGCATGTCTACAACCTCACTATTGGGACAGATTTTGATTTGGCAAGACACCTAGTGGTCTCTATCAGTGATCAGACTCACCCGTGCATGATAGCATTTTTAAAGATTTTGCTGCCAAATTATTCAAATGCTGATCATGGTGTAGTGTGGGAAACTATGTGGCTCGATTTTAGTGAATGGGGCAAGGAACTGTGTATCACCTGACCAATTGAATTAAGGGATTATAAAATTAAAAGCGTAAAGACTGAAAAGCGAGTATACATTAGGATGGATTTCCAGGATGCATTGCTACGTTGTTACCTTTGTGTCATCAGCATCCTGTTGTCTGCTTCACCACTGAATTATTTTGAGCGTGTATGAAGCTATTGTATCTGTACAGTAGATATCAGATTCGGTAAAATCAATGAGCAGGCTAGAAGGTAGCAGTCACTATAGAATGAGGAAGGAAGGCCCACAGTTAAAGTCTTTATGCCACTGCCACCGGGTATTTGTTTGATCAGCAGCATGGTGGCCTTAAGCTACATGGCTAAATTGCCCAATAAAAGTTGCTGCTTCTCTATGGGCTTGGTTAGGCCTTCTGATTAAGTCTCCAGTCACCTCTCCATCTCCAGCAGCAAAGGAAAGGTTGGTGAAAGATTCCCCACACCCAGCACCCAAACAGGACCCTCCAACTTTGCAGGGCTTGCCTGAATGGCCTCAGAGAACCCCACAAACTGATTCAATTGTGGGGCCTCCTCCAACTTAGGCTTTAGGCCTGCAGTTTTCCCAGTGGTTGGCCACCACTCCTGATGGCATTGCTGGGACAGAGGAACTGCTGACACTCTCATTGGCCAACAGCACTTGAAAGTGGGGCTTCTGCTCTGAAATGACTGGATATTCCCCTGGTAACCAGTTTACTGCCTGAATGACACACAGTGGTCTCAGGGCTTCTAAAAATGGTATGGTTGGAGTTGTCAATATAACACAGTGTGGATCTGGAGGAACACAGCAGGCCAGGCAGCATCAGAGGAGCAGGAAAGTCTGATGTTTCGGGTTGGGACCCTTCTTCAGCTTTTGTGCCAGCAAATGGGACCACTGTCGCACTATTAAATTCAGCTCATTTTCGATTACTGTACATGTCATGTAAAAGCAAAATACTGCGGATGCTGGAGAACTGAAATTAAAGCAGAAATACTGGAGAAGCTCAGAAGATCTGGGACCAACTGTAGAAAGAGAAACAGAGTTAATGTTTCAAGTCCAATATGATTCTTCTTCTGAAAACCGAATGCACATGAATCGGGCACAAAATTAAAAGAAGAGATTCAATTGGGGAAAAGAAAAGAAGTAAGAGATGGAAAGGAAAGGTATAAAGATAAAGAAGTTAAATTTTGCATTTTAAAAATCTTGAACAACAATTAGGGTCTGAAGAATAAGATTCTGATTAAAGTTTCAATAAAGTTTAAATTTTAAATTTTCAATGCCCAACAACGCTAGGCAGTAATTAACACTTATCACAGCATTAGAAGTTTACTGAAAAGGGAGTGGATAAAAATTAGCTTTGTGTTGAATTTAGTTTGTAGTTTACTTAGAAGCTCAAGGATAGCAGATTCATGGGACTGCAAGTTCCCCTCTAAGCCACTCACCATCCTGACTTGGAAGTATCTTGTCATTCTTCAGTGTTGCTGGGTCAAAATCCTGGAACTCCCTCCCTAACAGCATTTTAGGTGTATCTATAGCAAATGGATTGTATGGTTCAACAATTCAGCTTACAACCACCTCTTCAAGGAGTGGTCAATAAACACTGGCTTAGTTTGCAATGCCCAATCCCATGAATGAATAACAAAATAAAATAAAATTACCAGACAAACACTGCATTCAGTGTTCAATCCATTTTAATGTTGAGGCAGATAGCAAGAGGTAGTTTTCACAAAGCCAATAGTGGAGCAATGGAACACAGACTTGCCCTTCATGATTTAAAAAAAAGGTAATTAGGACATGGGAGTCAAGCCCCAATTCCAATTGGTGGCAATTTTTAGCAACACAGGAAGAGGATGGGACAGGAGTCACATCTAATTATCACACGTTGCCTGCTCCAATAATGCAGTAAGTGGTTATCTAAGTATCTCCACAATTTTCAAGCTTTCTGACTTTTTTGGAAGGTGAAGTCATTTATTCTAGCTCAGAAGTATGAATCTTGGGAAAGCAAAGATTTGAAGTCAGAAACTGAATAAGATCAAATGGTGTTGCAAACTTCATGTCATTATGAGATATATCACAAGTTACATATGTTTTTAATGCATTTATTGATGATAGGGCACTGTTTTATAAAAACAAGAGGATCATTACACTGAATAGCTTTGCAAAAACAGCCAAGTCTTCAGATGCGATAGAGCTCATTACCGACTGGAAAAAGTTCTCTTCTGGTTTGCACAACAGTGAAATTTAGATTTGTCTGCACACATTGTCCCCTTCTTATTCATGTTTCTGGTTGGTTAAAATCAGGAAAATAGTTCAGCTGTTTCAAAGCTTTGGCAGTTGGCTAAGCTTCCAGTTAACTTCAAATTCTTTAATGTATTCAGTTCTGCAGGTTTTGTTGACACAGTTGCTCAATGGAATCTTTTTTTCACTAATTGGCTCATTTCAAAACCCACTAATTAATTCAGCCCAGGAGTAGGGTTTTGACAAAGCCTTCAAGGTGAATATGAGTTTTGCTATTTGATAAATTCATGATCTGGTATGAGGGTAATGTTTTAAAACATATTTCAAAGCACTGCTTATTTTGACAGATGTATGAGCTGTTCAAAGATTTCCCAATGTTGTTATGGGGTTTGTGATTTGTAATGGATAATAGGAGAATGGGCATAGGGTATTAGTACGGGTGTAAGGGTTGAGGAAGCAGGAGGGAATGGTTTAGTGGCTATGGTGTTGAAGGAATGGGGTGTAAGAGACTCATGGACTGAGAGTTATGAGCCCTCACATTGATCTCCAGAAATAAACCACTGTTCTAGCAAATGAACTTGTGCTTTTTAACCTTATCACCTCAAGATTAGGATCCATCTGTACTGCAGGAAGCAGTGAATCTAACTTCAACCTGTGTCAGCCAGCCCTGCATGAAAGTAGTGCCTGTCAGGCGGCGGGATCCTGATATTAGGAAATCTCCTGGCCCTTCATTCTGCCCTCCACGATCAAACTCAAGATCATAGAATTAGGGAACGCATATGATTGTCCCAGCTGAGGAGTGAAGAACGGGGTAAATGCAGACACCTGAAAACAGATCTATAAATATTACATTACAAAGTTTTAAAGTAGATCTGTAGCTCGGGTTGTGGGTGTTGAGGTTGGTTGGCTCGCTGAGCTGGTTTGTTGTTCCGCAGACGTTTTGTGCAGCACTGAGGATGTTACCAAGCATGGTAACGAAACGTCTGCGGAACAACAAACCAGCTCGGCAAGACAACCAACCTCGACACCCACAACCTGAGCTACAGATCTACTCCAAAACCTTAGAGACCTATGGACGCAACACGCTCAAACTGGCAAGGAGATGGGAAAGCTGCACTGAGGATGTTACCAAGAACAGTAATGAAACGTCTGCGGAACAACAAACCAGCTCGGTGAGCCAACCAACCTCAATATTACATTACAATAATCAGTGAAAAAATTTAGTAGTAAAGTTGGAAACTAACTGTGCTATGTCAATCTAAAAGTGTTAATGTTGAAGTTACACCAGTACACCCAATGTGATGCAGAAACAGCTGATTTTGCATGAGGTCCTGATGGAGGTAAATGTGACCCACACAGCTTCCTTTCCATACCTATTTGTAATTATGTCTAACTATTTAATATTCATTGTATCTATTACTATCACAAAATAAACTATTGATTGTTATGTAAGACAGCTGCCTCTTGTTGAGGCTTTCTAGTGCTTTCTACCTCTGCCATTGATAATTATGCAAGGCCCTTGACTTAACAGAGAAAGGAGGATTGGTAGCTGTGATCTGCCCCAAAATTGAGGCACCAGTAGTTGGTGACCAGAAGGTACAATAGGAACAAATAAATTTTAAGAAAGTGTAGGAAGTAGGGCAGAGAAGAGATGAGGAAATGTGAAAACGTACATTCCTACCCTGGAACTTTATCCCCTAATTCTCACGTCAGGGAAGTGCCCAGATCATCTTAGGAATACTGTCCTTGCTGCACTTTTGGTCCAACTGGAAGTTGTTGTAAATTCATCTGAGACCTTCGTGAAGGTCCAGTCTTTAACTAAAGTGAGGCAATCAATTGAAGTCAGGCTCAATTACCTTTACAGAATGTATTTCGGCTTTAGAGTGAAGAAAGACAAAAAAAAACATCTTTATTTGGCTTAAGAACAGCTTAAGAGACACTTTACCACATTCTGTTTACATGATGGGACCTTTGAAATGTTCAATTCACAACCTGCATGGTTTTCTGATCATTCATTGAACATCTATTTTCCTTCCTCACTTTAATTAGAACATACAAAATAGAAACAAGTTACTCTAACCTACCAGACTGTCCTAGATTTTATGTTCTGATCAAGACTTCTCTCTCAATCTTACTTGAAGCCTTTCAGATGGCTTTCTATTCCTCCTTTTGTCCTGTGCTTATCTTATTTCCTTGTGAAATCATCCCTGTGAATGAACTCAACCACTTCCTGATGTGGTGAGTTCCATATCCTACCTATTCTCTTGAGTGCAGAAATTTCTCTTTATTTGCTTATTTGGGTTGATTAGTAAGTATCTTATATTTATTTTCCTAGTTTGGGATTCTCACATAAGTGGAAACATTTTCTCTGCATCTACCCTTTCAATCTATTTTAAAGAATCATCTCAAAATCTCTGCTTTCTTCAGCAATAAAGCCCCAGTCTTCCTCACGACTGTAACCTTTCAGTTCTGGTACTAGCCATTTGAACCTTACTGTGCTTTCCCTTGTACTTCTGTATACCTGTTACAGTAAGTAGGCTAGAACTGTAAGTCATGCAAACTGATCAGGGTCCTGTACAGATTTCCTACAGCTGTTATAAGGCTTGTACTTGTACATCACCTTTCAAATTTTAACTTTTTAACTTTTCAATGTTGACTAAACATTTTTGATGTGCAGTCATTGTTGCAAAATAGGCATTGAGATGAGGAATGATTTGTTTCTGTCCAGGGCTGTGGGCACATTACCCCTTGGGCTAAAGTTCTTAATAGGATTTTGATTTTGATTTTTTTTTAAAAATTGCTATTTCAAATTCTTGAAGTGAATTGAATTTGAATGTAATATGTGAATTTTATTGTTTTAATGAGTATTTATCATTGCATGTTTGTATTGATTGAAATCGGGGTTGATGAATAGTTCTACGAGACCACAGTCCTGAGCTGCATTATCTTCTTAGAAACAATTACATATTTGGCCCACTGACTGGGAGGGTTGATTTTATCTACACTGCACGGTCGGATGTGTACCTTGTCATAGGGACCTCTACATATTGGACAAACTGGAGGAAACAACTGTCACCAAACCTAGGATCATGTCAACCACTGATTATCAACTGCCAGCACAGTGGCACCATAACACTGAAGAATACATGTGCCGATTAGATTATGCTTCTTTTTGCTTGCTATTTAAGGACTTCAAAAAATAGTACAGTTGTACCTAATGGCAAAGTTGATTTGAACTTAGTAACTTTGAGAATTTGTACATGGAACACAAAATGCCAGCTCTAGGTCTATCCTTAGTATTCTTTAACAATTGCTGTTTTATGGAAAAAATAAATAAATGCATGCATTACCATTTACAAATCAGGTTTTTTTAAAAAATAAGTTAGTGGATTTCTGAACACAAATTTAAGATTTTGTGTACCTGAATGCAAAGTTGTAAACAATCAAAAAGCCCTGACATGCATTGAAGCTTTCAACATAATTGCATGACATATTAATTATAAATCTTCTTAGAGTTTAATCATAGATAAACAGTCAAATACATTTGGCTTGGAAATTTAGCTCTAGCTTAGTGCTGACGTAAATTACTAACCAACTAATATATCTTCAAATATATCAAAAGAGATATGATTGGTTTCAGGAAAAAAATCATAAATATCATGCTCGGAGCAACACATTGCATGTCATGCAGATTTAGTAAATAAGATGTGAAACCAGGATCCAGGGCTAACTTTAATATTATATATCACCCAATCAATTCTTTAGACTAGTATGAACAAAATATTTACTTCACTGGTCTTTAAGAGACAAGATGGAGCTTGCCAGATGATGCTATGAGGTGCAATGTCAGAGGTTGATATAATCTACAGCACAGAGACCAGAAATCTTGGAGTACGCTGGTTATCAGCCTACCGAACAGAAAGCATAAGCAGAGAGAAGATGTGATGGGTAAATAAAACATAGCTGAAGACAAGATGGATGTAACTCTAAAATAAACTACTCAGTCATCTTTTTTAATTCATGCTGGGGATGTGCGTGTCATTGACTGGGCCAGCATTTATTTCCCATCTCTTTTTGACATTAAATAGGTGGTATTGAGCTGCCTGCTTGAACTGCTGCAGTTCATGTGCTGTAAGTAGACCAACTGTAATTACAGAGGGAATTCTAGGATTTTGACCTGGTGACACTGAAGGAATGGCATAATATTTCTAAATCAGGATAATGAGTGGCTTGGAGGGAAACTTGGAAGTGGTGGTGTTCCAATGAGTTTGCTGCCTATGCCCTTTTACATGCTAGTGTTTGTGGGCTTGGAAGGCACTGTCTAAATGACCCTTTGGCTCTTGTTGATTCCGATTTTGCTAGAGCTACTTGTTGTCACATTCAGTTGAATGCAGCTTTGATATCATTGGAACACCACCACTTCCAAGTTTCCAAGTTCTGAGGCCCTATGTTGTTATTTTGATGACCTCACTTGACACCTGGACTCAATTTCACAAGGAATATCCCAATTGTTTAATTGTTAACTTGATCAACTTGAATTAGAGTTTTGATTGATAGCTTTGTTAGAGTGTTTGCATGATTAATAAATCATCACAAGGAGAACCAGCAACAAGCTGCCTCTGCCTCGGAAGCAGGTGCAGGCACGAAGCTTGCCTGCCACTGTTGCTGTGCTTTGCTGCCTAAAGATGAAACTCCAGCCTGAGGTGTTAGTCATTATATCAACGTAGACTGTGTAAGTAAGTTGAGGGAGAGCACTATGTAAACACTTACTTAGGTGTTGCACAAGTTGATTACTGAAATATGCAATGAGTTGTATACTTCTGCAGTATTTTAGAGAAGGGGAGACTGTGATTGAGCAGTAGCACAGCAGGCCCACTGCAAAACATGCAGAAACAGCCTTCTTAAAGAAAGCATTTTTCGCTGAAGATGATACACAAAACTGGTTTCTGAATAAACTGTTCACTTAGAGCGTGATAAAGAAAATTGATTATGCACAGAACCATTGGAACCAAAATGAAAAGGAAGCTGTGTTTTAAAATAAATGCTCACTTTTAGTTATGAAAAGCAAGGAAACACATTTTGTTATCTCAACACGTAGTCACTTAGAGAGCAAATATAGCTTTAACATAGTAATGAAAGCAAAGAACTGATGATGCATGAGATCCAAAATAAAAACAGAAAGTGCTCGAGAAACTCGATAGATCTGGCAGCATCTCAGGAGAGTTACAGAGTTAATGTTTTGATTCTAATAGAACTCTTCTTCAGACCTCAGAAGGTTTTGAAGTTTTGAATGCTTGATTTGAGATGGATACGTGGTCCCAGTAAAGAAGCAGAACAGGAGAATGAACAGAAAATAAACACTGATTTGCTATTCTTAAATCAAAGAATTTACTTATCGTTAGATTTCTCTAATTCATGAATCTTAAAAAAACAAGTTCACTTCTCCCTAGCCATCATTGAGTGGCAAAGTGCCACACTGCTGAGAAGCAATGGATTAATGGAATTATAACCACTGTTGAAGTAAACCTATCATTTCCCCTGCTCCTGAAATATAATACTTAGCTTGGATAATTAAAACGTCCCATTCAATTAACCAACCAAGAACTTGGAAAACTCATATGAATGAGGACAAGAGGTTTTCATACCAATCATGACTATAACTTGCAATGGTTTGACTTGAATTCTAGTGCTAATTTCTGACTCCAATTTCTCCAATTTGATATCAATCCAATTCTAACATGACGCACAAGTTTTTTTGCTACAAAAATCTGACTTTTAGAGAAATTGCTAGACTTTAAATCACTGTTTAAAAAAGCTTTTTATCTGATTGTTGCGACAGGATTCAACAAAACCTTCAGAGCATTTCTTCATAGTTTCCTTATGATACATATTTTTTCAGTCCTGTCCATCATGCTTGAGAATAAGTGACAGAAGGCTGATGGGTTAGGAATTAAGATTTCTTGTGTGAAACTGAGAAGCACACATTTTGCTTATGCTATTCTCTGCCATGTATACTAATCTGACAGCCTAACAAAAAGTGATTGTCTCAGTGTGCTTTGTGCCATTGCTTCAGAGAGGGCTGCAGTGATCTCAGTTTAACAGCTGAGGAATTCTGCCATAAACTTCCGTCTTTTACAAGCAGCTTTATAATACATTTTGCATTGTGTATGTGAAGAGAGAATCCACCTTACAGGCAGATCATGGCCATATGTAGTTGTGGCTGAAGAAACTAGATCCAATGTCCATCTACTTGAGCAGCAGTTGATGAGCACAAGTCATTGGTTCCCACACAGGAAGGTGACCTCTTTAATAGTTAAGGTTAGCTGATAACTTCAAGATCCCAGCAATATAAAATGAATTCCTTTCAGGCTCTTGAGTCTTTACTGACTGTTGACAGCACAGCCAGTTGCAGATTATTTTGCATAAAAGAAGCTGTATCGTTTTCCTTTAGCTGGAGGGAAAAACCACTGAAATATGTAACTGAGATGAAGCTGTTCTTCAAAACCCAATGTAGAAACTAAACATTTAATGAGTAATTTATATAACCAAACTAGAAGTTTTCAACTGAAAACTGTGCATTTACAATGTAAAATGAGTTGCTTGAGAGAACTTGCAAAAAAGCTAAAATAATGTGCAAATTTTTAACCTTTTCTGTAATGTACAAACATGCAGTAATTTAGTTTCATGGACTGTAGAGTTCATGAACTGAATTTTACTTGTCCCTGTCCCATTCATAACAGGAACTCTGCCCCTGCCTGGACCCCCAACCTTACCATAGTGTTGTGAGCTTAACTACAGGTGAAAGTTACATCAGTGATTCTACAGAGCTTGAAAAATGGAAGCACTTCCACACTGTGGGGATTCTGTGATAATGATGATTCCAACCTTGGGTGTCTATCTATGTGAACTTTGTACATTCTCCCTGATTCAGGGTCTCCCTGAGACCTGAAAGCCTCAGCTAAGTCTATGGCCTTCACTGATAAGCTACTGAACATGGATATGAAATGCATTTAGACCAGAAGACAATGGAAATAGGAACAGAAGGAGTCAATTGAGCCCATTGAGTCTGTTCTCCCATTCAATAAGATCATGCTGCTGTGATATTCCTCAAATTCACTTTCCTGACTTTTCTGCATAAGTCTTGATTTTTTTTGCAGCTGTTGATGACTTAATTCTCTTGGCCCGGGAATAATGCCTGACCATTAAAATGCAAGACAGCAATCAGGAAGCAGTAATTTCACATTTCAGAATCATCATATACACACAACTAAATTGCAGATGAAATTCTCGATATTTTATCTATGTTTATATGAATAGTTTTATTCCTTGCATATATGTCCCTTGGTATATACCACTATTGCCACTTCATAGCATCCCTATAGTGCAGAAAGAGACCATTCAACCCATCAAGTTTACACCAATCCGCCGAAGCACATCTCACTCAAAACCACCCTCCATATGGCTTTTACCCTGGCTCACCCATCTAGCCTCCACACAATAAGGTCTACAGATACTGGAAGCCAGAGTCAATAGATGTGAAGCTGAAAAAGCACAGGAGGTCAGACTGCATCCAAGGAGCAGGGAAGTCAATGTTTCAGGCTGAAACCCTTCATTAGGACTGGAGAGGGGGTAGGGAGCCTCAAGGTAAATAGAAGGAGGGTGTGGGGCTGGGGGAAGGGTAGGTGGGATGGAGATATGTGGATGCAAGTAGGGAGTTATTGTGATTGGTCAATGGAAAGGGTGGAGTGGATAGATGAGTAGGAAGATGGTTGGGTCAGGTCAGGGAAATGAGGAAGAGGGGGACAGCTGGACATGGGATAAGGCTGGCCATCTAGCCTGCGTATCCCTTGACACTATAGGAGCATGGCCAGTTCACCTAACCTGCACATCCTTGTATTGTGGGAAGAAACCAGAGCACCTGGCGGAAATCCATATTGATACAGGGAGAATATACAAAGTTCACATAGATAGACACCCAAGGTTGGAATCATCATTATCACAGAATCCCCACAGTGTGGAAGCAGGCCATTTGGCCCATCTAGTCCACAGTGACCTCTGAAGAGTATTCCACTCAGATTCACCTCCTCCACCCAATCCCTGTATCCCTGTGTCCTCCATGGCTAATTGGAATACCCAGAGGAAACCCATGCAGACACAGGAAGAATGTACAATTCCACACAGTCACCCAAGGCTGGAATCGAGCTTGGGCCCCCGGTGCTGTGAGTGCAGTGCTAACCATTGTGCCACCTCTTGTCAGAAGTTTTGTATGTTCAAGCCCCTTTCTGTGACTTAAGGGAAAAAAGTCAGGGCTGATATTCCAGTGTACTCCCAGAGAGTCCAAAATGATCCTACCAATGAGGTCTTAAACTGAGACTCTCGGGCATATGCAGAAGATTCTATCTTTGTCATTGCCTTTGAAGAAGAGCAAGGGAGTTATTCCTGGTGATCTGGTCAATATTCATTTCTCAAACAGCTTTATAAAAGCAAAATATCTAGTCATTACCACATTGCTGTCACTGGGACTTTGCTGTGCAAAAATTGATTACCATGTTTCCTATATTATAATGTGGTTACATGATCGTGAATAATTGTATAGTTGTACTTTCAATTAAAGGTTTAGAAGATAATTACAGTTTCAGTTTGCAGTTAATACTAGTTTGATCAGTTTTGGTTTGAGTTTTAGCAAGTTAATTTGAGCAACTCATTCTAATGGTTAACGAACAGATTTGGTTTGAAAATGTCACAGTCGTGGTGAATTAAATGTAAAGCACTTTGGGATTCCCTGTAGTCATGAAAGACAATATATAAATACAGACACTATATAAATACAGGGTTTTCTTTTAAGTATTCATTTGCAGGTTCCAAAAGAACTGTATCCATATGTTTTAATATGAAAGCTGTATGGAATGTGACTTTCATTAGCATAGAACAAGGAGTTAGACATACTTCTTGAGAATATTTTAGGAATGATATGGATGGAAATTGTCTGAGAAGTAATCTGGTAAATATTATATGACGGGAAATAATGGGATTATTGACATTCTTTGCAGACCAGCAAACAATGGAGATAATATTGATGAAAGAGAATATATATTTGTTGAAAGTGTGCAGTATAGCAAAGGACTAATCCATGTGATTTTCTAGATAGACTAGGATAAAGATGATGTGTGTAACAGAGTGGAATACACTTTCTCATGTTTAAAGTAGCTGTCGCTCTTACCTTGGTTAACATATTTCAAAAGGAATAAGGAAATTGAGGTGAACCAAAGACATTGTGAGAATAGAAGAGCGATTGGGGCACACAACTATAATGTAATGTTTTCTAATTCATTCACAGGATGTGGGCATCACTGGCTAGGCCAGCATTTATGGCCCGGGGGCAACCAAGAATCATCCGCATCGCTATAGGTCTGGAGTCACATATAGTCCAGACCAAGTAGGGACAGTGGTTTTATTCCCTAAATGGAGTTTGTGAACCAAATGTTTTTTTTTTCCCAACAATCAACAACAGTTTCATAGTTACCCTCAGACTCTTAAGCCCAGATTTTTCTTGAATTCAAATTTCACCATATGCCCTGGTAGGATTCAAACCTAGGTCATCTCTGGATTAATAGTTCAGTGATAATATTGGCCACTAGGACATTGCCTCCCCTGGAATGTGAACCAATGAAAAGCTAACAAAGGTCAAAGGTATGTTATATATGCTAGACTGAAAAAGGAAAGGTTCTGTAAAATATGATGGAACCTGCCCCAAATCAAACAGGCAAAGTAAATGGGATGACTAGTTGGCAGCAGGGAGACTAAAATGTGATATGGCATGCATACGTTACTATATTGCTCCCATCTAGCTCATTGTTTACATGTTTTACTACAGGTTTTAGCTGTAGGAATTCACGTTTAACTATGGAAATGGGGTAAATCCAGCTGAAGCATTTGGAAGTCTATTCTATCCACAAGGCATCATTCATGTTGCTTTAAGAGGTAGGTGACTAGAAAGGTATGATCAGAAGCAGAAGATGGGCTTGCTGAGCTTGAGGTGATGACCTAAAGTGATTGTTTTGAGAGTTAAATCTATAATGGTTTGAAACATTAAATGAACTTGCAAAGGTTGTAATTTCCATTTATTTCATTAAATCAGAGAAAAAATTGTAAATGAGGAGTATGTAACCTAAAATTCATGATAAGGAGAGCTTAAAGTAGACTATGTTATTCCGGAATTAAAGCTAATTATTGCGAATGATGGAGATTTGAAATAAAAACAGAAAGTGCTGGAGAAACTCAATAAGTCTGGCAGTATCTGTGGAGAGAGAAACAGAGCTAAAGTTTTGAATCCAATATGATTTTTATTCAGGACTCCAGTTTTTCTCTAAGCCTACATTTTCGAATTTAAGTTGTATTTATAGTGTATGTGGTTTTGTTCTGTGTACTGATTTAATCATTTATGTTAGTTCTGTTCAAGTTTGTGTAATAAAGGCTTTTTGGTGTTTCAGTTCAAACCTGGAATCTTGCTGCTTGTTTTCTTATCCTTGGGGGAAGTGAGAAATGTTTTGCAAATCCCAATGCCCGAGCTGCAGCACTGACCTTGCTATGTGGATAAGAGTTGGAGTGGCATGATCTTGCACACATTGAATTTGTGCAATTGTGAATTAATACTTCTGTGAGTTGAGGATTGAGAGATTCCACACAAGTCCCTAGTGGATACTTGGAATGAGTTAGTTGCAAAAATAATAAATTCTGTTTCATTTTGATGGCCACTGGGATGGGATGGCCACCCAATCCTCTCAGCATAAATCCCGTTCCAGCATATGGCACAGTTCTGTTATGGTATGTCCTAGGATTTCTCCAGTCTTTGCTTTCACTGAGGTTCAGTCATCTGAAGGAAATGATTGTGAAGTCAGTACACACTTGGTCTTCCAAACCACCTCTGCTTACTAGGGAGAACTTTTGCTGCAGAGCTTGCTGTTCTTTCTGGGCTTGTTGGTGCTTTTAATTCACTCCTTCGCTTCTACACTGTCTTTGTATTAATGCAACACTACCCTCCTGTTGTTGGATGCATTTGGAATGGATTCATTGAACCAATGTGAGCACATTGTAGAGAGTGCAGCAGCAGTTTATAAGAGCGGTTCCAGAATTGAGAAACTTTTCAGCAAATGAGGATTGATTGAAGAAGCCGGGACCGTTCTCCTCAGAGAGAAGAAGACCGAGAGGTGATTTAATAAAGGTTTTCAAAACAATGGGTGGGATAGAGTAGATTATGAAGACACTGTTCCCACTTACAGAAAAATGGGAGGACATTGATTTAAAATGCAAATGAAGCAAGGGTGATGTGAGAAAAATCTTTTATCACGCAGCCAGTAGCTAAGATGTGGAATGCACTTGCTGGAAATCTGACAGAGGCTGGTTCAATTGAAGCTTTCAAAAGGCGTTGGATGAGTTTTTGCATAGTGCAGGGAAATGGAGTAAAGGCCAAGGCAGTATGATGGGCCAAATGACCTCCTTCTCTGCCATAACAATTTGATGATTCTGTGTTGCTTGGAAATATCATAAACATTATAATTTATTAGTAATGTGATTCCTGAGCGATCACATCAAATACAAATGAGGCTTTACCAAAGGCCACATCGCTGTAAGACATGGCGGCCTCCTAAAAGGAAGGCCATGAAATGCCTCTACATGGGCCGCTGAAATATTAGACCTTATGCAGATATATGCATAACAAACCTTCACACTCATATACATTGGATATTGTAACTGTGGTGGGAATGCTACTACCTTACAGTGAAACATTGAATTTAAAGACCCATGTTCTCAGATGCTTGCATTTCTCTTAAAGAGTAGCACAGCTCCATCTCATTGTGTAGCTTTGAAATATTTGGAATGGCTTTAAGAATTGAATAAGTCAAGAGACTCTTTCAAGTTCATCTGTGATCACTTCTGCTTCACAAAGCTGAGATGGATTAAATTGTGACGAACAATGACATCGCTCTAGTTGGTCAATGCATGTGCCGTACATGCAGAATAATTTGATGAAAGATGTGTGTCATCGTTGAAACTATGGATGCTTGATTTATGCAATTGCCTTTTGAGGGCCTCACATCATCCACGAGTGCATGCGCCCTCACAGAGAAAATAAAAAAAACTTACACCACCCACTCTGAATGAGCAGGCGGAGACTTTTCATACGATTGAACTTGGGTATAAGATAGAACAGTATCCAGGTCACACTCAAGAGTAAGATCCAGGCTTGGCCTGAGGTGATGACTAACATCCACTCTTTACCCTTTATGTATCATTTTGTGTAGATATTCTTGTAACGCCATCAGCTTTGAGGCTCTGCACATTCTGATCAAACACTTAAATTTGATGGTCAATATCTTCTGTTTACTTTCTTAGCCTCTGGCCCATCATATAGCCATGTAGATCATCACAATCCAATGTCCCCCACTGAAACCAAGGTGGTGGTAATTTATAAAACACCCCACTCCCACAGTATCCACGCTCTCTCATGCAACATCAGATCCAACCTTATATTTTGAGTTGCTCCCCTTTCACCGTCATTTTACACCCCTTTCTACATCCCAGCACGATGGTTACAAACCTATCAGTAAGGATTGGCCCCTGGTAACCCCCTTGATGTCTACTGCCCAAATGTCCAACCCTCAGGCTGACTAGTGAGGGCAGTCCCAACTAAGAATGTACCAGCTTCCTGACTAATAATCTAACAGCTCCTGACAGCCTTAACTGTAACCCCTGGTACTGGTGGGATTTTAGTGGCCCAATACGCAAAACCTAATGACCCTAATGTGCTTGACTGACTGTGGCCAAGCCCTGGACCAAAATCAGATAACCCCCTTGACTGACTTGGGTAGTACCCCTAGTGACTGACCATAGTGCCCCTTCACTTGAACAAGGGGTGCTCCCTTAAACTTTTGTTGAGGTGTATACAGTATATTTTCCATATAAAATGCTGGCAAATTCTGTTGGTGTGACATGGATGCAGTGTGGTGCATTACAACAACATGTCCAGCTCCCTGACTGTTCAGTGCTGGTAAGCATGACAAGCTGCCTAGCTATCTGTCAGCGCTAAATGGCAATGCAAGGCAGAGATGCTGTGAGTGTCCAAGTAAATGCAAAGTGAGTGACCACTAAGAAAATAAACTAACAGTCCTGAGATGCATCCTGTGCAGATGGATGAGATGAATCTATGTCCCTGTGTTATCTGGCAGAAGCATTATTGTAACGTAAGGTGTTGGTGAGCTCCAAAATGGAGTTGTGAAGGGCTGAAGTCTGTTCTGGAGTAGTCCAAGATCCGACTTGATGATGCATTGAGCCTTGTGTTTTGCCAGTTCCAAGTTCCATCATTGGAATGTGGAGGCAGTTGCTGTCCAAGCAGAGTACCATGAGATGTTGCGGAATGATGCTGAACATGGACACCCAGAGAAGGTAGCTACTGCAACCATCAATTAAACTCAGACTTTCAAGTCGAGAATTAGCACTAAATTATTTCTCACAGGTGCCCAGGAGTATCACGAACTACGTAGAAATAGAGTGATACTAGCTAATAATGAGATATTAATGCATGTGACAAGGGGCCTTGCCACTTCCATGTGAGATTCTCATCAAGTATTTGAAACCTTAAAGAGAAAATTTGACTTGTTTTTGGCAACATCAAGAGTTTAATTTTTTTCATTCCTGACACATTTTTTCAAATTTTGTCCCATCGCCGATGTTATTTGTGTGCCACACCAAAGGCTGCTACATAATATAAAATTGCACGGTATTACAGGTAATGTATTGGCACGGATAGAGGATTGGTTGACCAGTAGAAAGCAAAGAGTAGGGGTAAATGGGTGTTTTTCTGGTTGGCGGTCAGTGGCTAGTGGTGTGCCTCAGGGATCAGTGTTGGGACTGCAATTGTTTACAATTTACATAGATGATTTGGAATTGGGGACTAAGTGTGGTGTGTCAAAATTTGCAGATGACACTAAGGTAAGTGATAGAGCAAAGTGTGCAGAAGACACGGAAAGTCTGCAGAGGGATATAGATAGTCTAAGTGAGTGGGCAAAAGTCTGGCAGATGGAGTACAATGTTGATAAGTGTGAGGTCATCCATTTAGGTAGGAATAACAGCAAAATGGACTATGTTTTAAATGGTTAAAAAGTTGCAGCACGCTGCTGTGCAGAGGGACTTGGGTGTCCTTGTGCATGAATCACTAAAAGTAGGATTGCAGGTGCAGCAGGTAATTAAAAAGGCAAATGGAATTTTTCTGTCATTGCTAGAGGGATGGAGTTTAAATACAGGGAGGCTATGCTACAGCTGTATAGAGTCCTGGTGAGGCCACATCTAGAGTACTGTGTGCAGTTTTGGTCTCCTTACTTGAGAAGAGAAATACTAGCACTGGAGGGGGTGCAGAGGAGATTCACTCGGTTGATTCCAGAGTTGAGAGGGTTGGATTATGAGGAGAGACTGAGTAGACTCGGATTGTACTCATTGGAATTCAGAAGAATGAGGGGAGATCTTATAGAAACATACAAGATTATGAAGGGAATAGATAAGGTGGAGGCAAGGAGATTGTTTCTGCTAGCAGGTGAAACTAGGACTAGAGGGCATCGGCTCAAAATAAAGGGAAGCAGATGTAGGACTGAGGTCAGGAGGAACTTCTTCACCCAAAGGGTTGTGAATCTGTGGAATTCCCTGCCCAGTGAAGCGGTTGAAGCTACCTTGCTGAATGTTTTTAAGGCAAGGCTAGATAAATTTTTGAACAGTAAAGGAATTAAGGGTTATGGTGAGTAGGCGGGTAAGTGGAGCTGAGTCTCAAAAAGATCAGCCATGATCTTATTAGATGGCGGGGCAGGCTCGAGGGGCCAGATGGCCTACTCCTGCTCCTAGTTCTGATGTCCTTATGTTCTTTATGTTCTTCTTCCCCACAAATTGAGTACAGGCGGGAATGATAAGTCTCCACTAGAAGTAATTGCTTCAAGGCTAGAATAGTGTATGTAATTTTTAGCGCACAAGTATAGAATGGATATTATGCCATTTTGAGTATGAGACATCAATTACAAAGGATAATGTCAGGAATTATAAATAACAGTCATGAGGTGGAACGTATAGATTTTGGGATTATGTCCACTGGAGCACAGAAGGACAAGTCAAGTGTGGAAATTTGATAGAGGCTTTAAAAGTTATGAAACTATCTGACAAGATCAATAGAGATAGATAATTTCATTGGTTGGGGAACAAGTGACAAACAGTGAGATGTTGCACTTGGGAAAGTCAAACCAAGGTAGGACTTACAGAGTAAATGGCAAGGTCCTAAGGAGTGCTGTGGAACACAGGGACCTAGGAGTACAAGTATATAATTAGTTGAAAGCGGTGTCACAGGTAGACAGGGTGGTGAGGAAGGCACTTAGCATGCTGGCCTTCTGTGATCCTGAAGGAACAATGATACACTTCCAAGCCAGGATGGAGAGTGGCTTGGAGGGGATCTTGAAAGTGGTTGTACTTCCATGTATCTGCTGCTCTTGTCCTTGTGGATTTTTTTTTAGCTAATCCAGTTCAGTTTCTGGTCAATGATAACCCCCAGGATGTTGATAATGGGCAATTCAGTGATGGCTATGCCATTGAATGTCAGGGGGCGATGGCTAGGTTGTTTGAAAATAGTTAATGTTGGCACTTCTATGGTGTAAACTTACCTTTTATCTGACTAAAACCAGACATTGTCCAGGTCTTTCTGTATTTGGACTTGGTCTGCTTCAGAATCTGAGGAGCACCAAATGAAGCTGAATATTGTATGATAATTCCCTACTTTTGACCATATGATGGAGGGAAGGTCATTGATGAAGCAACTAAAGATGGTTGGGCTGAGCACAGTTCCCTGATGAACTCCTGCACAAGTGACCTGGAGCTGAGATGACTGACTTCCAACAACCAAAGTCATCTTCCTGTGTTCTAGGTATGAATCCAACCAGCTTAGAGTTTCCTCCAAATCCCATTGACATCTGTTTTGCTAGGACTCATTGATGCCACACTCAGTCCATTATGGCCTTGATGTTTAGGGCTGTCACTCTCACCCCAGCTCTTTTGCCCATGTTTGAACCAAGGCTGTAATGCAGTCAGGAGCTGAGTGGCCCTGGCAGAACCCAAACTGGACATCACTGAGCAGGTGCTGCTTGATAACACTGTTGATGAAGCCTGCCATGATCAAGAGCAGACTGATGGAGTGAAAATTGGATGAGTTGGATTTATCCTGCTTTTTGTACATAGGATAAACCTTGGCAATATTATGGATTGCTGGGTAGATGCCATTGCTGTAGCTGTATAGGAACAGCTTGGCTAAAGGTATGTTTTCAGCACTACTGCAGTATTGTTGTCAGGGACCATAGACTTTAAAGTAATCAATGCCTTCAGCCTTGGTGGAGTGAATCAAATGAAGAGTGGTATCTGTGATGCTATGGACCTTTGTAGAAGGCTGAGATGGTTCATCCACCCAGTATTTCTGGCTGAAGATTGTTGCAAATGCTTCAGCTTATCTTTTGCATTGATGTACTAGGCTTTTTCATCATTGAGGATGGGGATGGGTAAAACTTCCACCTCCAGTGATCGTTTAATTGTTCACCACTATTCATGACTGACTGTGGCAGGACTGCAAAACTTAAAGTTAATCTGTTGTTAGCGGAATTGTTTAACTGACTTAAATCTATCACTTGCTGCTTATGCTGTTTGGTGTGCAAGTAGTCCTGTTTTCAAGCTTAACCAGGTTGACACCTCATTTTCAGGTATCCCTGGTTCTGCTCCTGGCATGCCCTCCTACACTCTTCATTGAACCAGATTTGATCCTCTGGTTTGATTGTCATGGTTGAGTGGGGAATATGTTCCCCCCCCCAGAGGTTACAGATTGTTCTGGAGTGCTGTTCTGATGCTGCAGATGGCCCACCGTGTCTCATGGATGGCTATTCTTGAATTGCTAGATCTGTTTGAAGTCTATCCCATTTAGCTCAGTGATAGTGCTACACAACACAATGCAAGGTATTCTCAATATGAAGATGGGATGTCACCTCCACAAGGTCTGTGTGGCAGTTGTTCTTACTGATACTGCGAAGGACAGATGCATCTGTAGCAGACATATTTATGAGCTTGAGATCGAGTTTGCTGCTTCCCTTTTGCAGACCCAATATAAAAGCAATATCCTTTAGGACACAGCCAGCTCAATTGGTAATGGTGGTGCTGAGACACTGTTGTTGATGGACCCAAGGTCCCCCACCCAGAGTACATTCTATACCCTTGTGACCCTCAATGGTTCTTCCAAATGGTGTTCAGTATGAAGGAACATTGATTTATCAGTTGAGGGAAGAACGGTGGAAGCTAACTACCAGCTGTTCTTGCTCGTGTTTGACCTGTATTATGAGATTTCATGGGGTCTGTAGTCAGTTTTAAATAGGGAAGTATCAAAAAGAAGTTCTGAATTTAAGTTTTGTCATGTAAATTTAGGAATTATTGTAGAGATGGTAAAGATTTATTTTATTATGCATTCACACAATAATGCATGTGTGTGTATGTATTGGACTTTACCTTAAAAACTTACACCATAAAAGTCTGGTTCCCCCATTTTAATTGCAAGATTTATTTAGTTACACAAGTGTGGTATGTGAGGAGACATTTATTTATTTATCTGCGTGTGGTATCGAAGGAAATCATGTTTATTTATTTTCCAGGAACAAATTAAAACACCAATTTTTTTTCCTAGCAAGGTCTCTTAAAATGCTTTTCTGCCTGCCCCCAAAATGGAGATATGTATTCGCTGACCTAGCCCCAGGCAATGGAAATAAATTCCATTCTTCTTCCTTTCTTCTTCCATGCCTTGCAATACACAAGATTATCTGTTTATTCCATTGTATTTGCATCAAGTCAAATATGCCCTGAATAATTTCCTTAACAAAGAATGATTTTGTGTGGACAGGTCATTGGCCTGGCACACAACCTCTTTGTGGGTGAAATGCTTGCTTGTAATGGGGAGTGAGGCAACACTCTGCAGACATGAATGCATTTCTTAATGTCTAATCAGAGCTGGACCTCTGACCTCCTGCTTCCCAGGCCTGAAATCTACTTTGGATGACATGAATTTTTTTTGTTGTGATAGTGTTCAGTTTTGAAAGATGATGATTGCACTGCGGCAGTTAGCCCTATGAAAAGCGTTGCGAGGTATGGTTCAAGAGCTAGACATGGCTGAGACAACCATTGCCAGAATGGATGCCTGAAGTGTTTCTGTTGCTTATTATCAATGCATAGCAATATATTTGATGAAAGGATGCTGCCTTTGATTTATTAATGCTTATGGAAAGTGATGGAAGGGGGTGCTGACAATCCTGTCAAGCAGGGCTTGAAAAGGAATATTCTGCTCACTGCCACTCAGATGGGTTGTGTAAGAGCTGATGGAGAGGTGATGGCTTAGTGGTATTATAGCTGGGCTGTTAACCCAGAGACCCAGATAATATTCTGGGGACGCGGGTTGGAATCCTGCCATGGCAGATGGCAGAATTTGAATTAAATAAATATCTGGAATTAACAGTCTAATGACGACCATGAATCCATTGTCGATTGTTTGAAAAACCCATCTGGTTTACTAATGTCCTTTAGAGAAGGAAACTGCCTTCCTTACCTGGTTTGGCCTACATGTGACTCCAGACCCACAGCAATGTGGTTGACTCTTAACTGCCCTCTGGGCAATTAAGGATGGGCAATAAATGCTACCTAGCCAACGATGCCCTCATCACGTGAATGAATAAAAAATATTCAGCTCCTGCCTCATTAAAGCCTTGGTCCAACATGAACAAAAGATGCGATGAGAGTAGCATCCTTGATGTTAAGTCTGCATTTGATGGGGCATGACAACAGGAACTCTTGAAAAGTTGGTGTCAAAGAGACACAGGAGGAAAACTCTCTACTGGTTGCCATTATACCTAGCTTGGTTGTGGTTGGTAGAAGTCACCCATCTCAGCTCCAACACATCTGTGGAGGAGTTCCTCAGGGTCATGTACTAGGTCTGATACTCAAGAAGTTTAAGACTATTCAGGACATGGGCAGCTCACTTGATTGCAACCAATCCACTGGTGTCAACCATCACTATCTCCAACACTGATGAATAGTAGCAACAATAATGTTACCATTTGCAAGATGCGTTTCAATAATTCAACAAGACTTTTTGACAGCGTATTGTAAATGCAAGCTCTCTACCTACAGAAGGA
This sequence comes from Ginglymostoma cirratum, assembly GCA_024137785.1. Lineage (NCBI taxonomy): Eukaryota > Metazoa > Chordata > Chondrichthyes > Orectolobiformes > Ginglymostomatidae > Ginglymostoma > Ginglymostoma cirratum. The sequence goes on along the minus strand of JAHRHZ010000049.1, from coordinate 4,562,664 downwards.
CAAGGGCAGCTGATACAAGGTAGCACCGTCACTTGCAAGTTAGCCTTCAAGCCACACATAACCCTGGCTCAGAACTATATTGCCTTTCCTTCAATGTTGCTGGGTGAAAATCCTGGAACTCCTTCCCTAAATTCAAAAGACTGCAGCAGTTCAAGAAGGCAGCTCGTTATCACCCTTTATCCAGCAATGTCCAAACACCATGAATGAAGAAAATCAAAATATATTCCTTGTTTAAATTTACGCACAATAAAAACCTTATGCCACACCATTTTCAGAAGTTCTGAAATTTCTGTATATTTTGACAGAGGTTTGGCATTTGTAAATAGGACAAATAAGCTTTCTGATCTAAAGTATCAAATTTTGAAATCAGTCAAGATTTACATCAATGTCTGTGGCTAGTATGTATAATATTAACACAAATAAAGATAGTCATTAGAAGCTATAATTTGGTTTCTCAATATTCTTTCTGTCTGTCTCATTGTTAGGAATGCTGTTAAAAAAAGTGTCTTTGCACCAGACCATCGCCACATTTAGTCTGTAATAGAAAATTACAAAAAATGATTGATACCACATGCTGAGAATGCTGGAAAGATTTTATACCATTTCAGACTGAAAGGTTAAAGCAAGGAAACCTAGACATGGAAATAAATAAAAGGTTGTATTTCTGAATTGTACATATTTGACAAATTCAGATTCAGAGAGGTCATATTTCTGTGTCAACTGTTGAAAGGAACAAAACCTTGACTGTTAAATAGATCTCTATCCAAATTAATGTCAACCCCTGATTGTGTTTTCAAGGATTACTTATTATTGCAACATTTGTATGGGTTTTTTCTACAAACAGTTTGCCCAGGTGAGCTAACCAAGTTTACAAGGCAAAGAAATCCAGCCAGACTTACTGGATAGAATAAACTGAGTTACTATCAGGTAATCTGACATTAATCTACCCTAATGGCGCAATCTTCTCACTTTGTAGCTGCTGGAATAGCAGTGCTGTTTTTAGGTTGGGTAAGTGATGACTTTGCGCACTGGGCCTTTACTCATTCTCAGAGGAAATCAATTATTTTCATATCAGCAGGCTCTCAAACCAACGAGGATGTGTCCATTCTTGCAAAGGAAGGGTCTCTGTATCAGTGGGACCATGGCATATGTTATAAAGACTCACTAGCACTTCGGTATTTGAGGAGACTCGTACGTCAGGAATTGACAGATGACTTGGGAAGGCCATTGCCTTTTATTCAGTGATGTAATTGCAGGATCAGAGGAGCTACAGTGAGGTGAGTCACCCAGGATGGGAGGAAGTGGACCACCTCTCCAACAAAGCAGGTGTGGATGGCAGTGACTGAGGAAACCAGAAGTGTTGTCCCACTAATCTAGAGACATTGTATCAGGAGGATCAAGAACTTCAGTTGGGTCTCATCATATTTTTCAGTGCCAATGCTCATTTTCTGATTTTCCCAGCAATCTCCTACACAGCTCGCCTCAGATCAAGGGAGATAGTAAGAACTGCAGATGCTGAACTCCGAGATAACACAATGTGGAGCTGGAGGAACACAGCAGGCCAGACAGCATCAGAGGAGCAGGAAAGTTGACGTTTCGGGTCGAGATTCCACAAATGGTGTTTCTCCCTCCTCTCCACATAAGCCATTCTAAGTATTCACAATTCACTGTTTTTGGTATCAATCACCTTGTCAAGCACTGGCAATGCATCCCAATCTGCTCGACTTGGGTTTTGATCCAAAATGCTGAAGATGCGTCAGAGCAAAACAAATTAAGCCACTCAAGCATTAGAGACAGTGCAGAGAAGATTTGTGAGGCAGATGCTGCCAGGTCTACCGAGTTCCTCCCGAAACTTCTGTTTTTTGGATACTGCTAGCAATCTAAGTACCTGATTGACACTTAATGCAATGGATCTTCTCCCAAGGAGGTAACGATGGACTGTCATTGGCTGTCCAGCCACTAGATATAACCCCTGTTGACGAGATTAAATTTCAACCCCTTGACTGTAGGGGATAGTAGACAACAAAATCATAGAAGTATATGACTCATAAGGCCCTTTGGTCATCATATCTGAGCCAAGAGACAGGAGCTATCCAGTCTGATCCCACTTTCCAGACATTTTTTTTCTTTATTTACTGATGGGTGTTGCTGTCTAACCAGCATTTATTGCCCATCCCTGGTTGCCTTTGAACTGAGTGGTTTTTTAGGATATTTCAGAGGGCAGTTGAAAGTCAGCCACATTGCTGTGGATCTGGAGTCACATGTAGGTCAGACCAGGTGAGGATGGCAGATTTCCATTCCCAAAGGACACTAATGAACCAGTTGGATTCCAACAATCAACAATGGTTTCATTGTCTTCAGTAGATTCTTAATTCCAAGTTATTATTGAATTCAAATTCCACTATCTGCCATGGCAGAATTCAAACCCAGGTTCCCAGAACATTAGCTGAGCTTCTGAGTTAATAGTCTAGTGATTATACCACTAAGCCATTCCTTAGATTTATCTTCTGTCATTTGTGGTGTTTCAAGTGCATTGCCAAGTATTTTTTGGAGTTCAGTGAGGGTTTCTGCCCCTGCCACCCTTCTGGCAGTGAGGTTCAGAGCCCTACCACTTTTGTTGTGTAAAATTTCTCCTCATTCTATGATTCTATGATTCAACGTAGACCACAAATACGGGTTATGCAATGAGATTGGACTTATGCAATTGGAATTTTCCTCAACATGCCTGGGGTGTATGAAAAGTAATATCTTGCCAACTTAAAGCTGTTAAGGACTTTTCTTCCTGTGACTCTGTATCCGTCATAGTATATGACTGAAAGCACACCTTACAACACAATGTGGCTTTTCAGGTGATCTAGTACTTGGAGGTGGACTTCTTCTGAGCCTGTATTCATTTCTTACCTCCAGCTACAGTTATTTAATATGAAGAAATGTTTATTCTGCTGTATTGATCTCTTTTAGAACTCCAGTTTTTAACTGAATGTGACATTGCACATATCATGACAGGGATGTTCCATTAAACATATTTGTTTCCATGCATTAGGTTATGTTATATCATTAGTGTTAATTTATATTTTAAGGATATCATATTCAACTATAAGAAGTTTTCAAACTGTAACAATTACTAAAAGAGAGAACCACCTTTGGCACATACTAATGGTCATAGAAACAGGTTAATAGTTGTAGAAATAGGATCCTGCTATTATGAGGCTAACTAATAACGACAAACAGAGCCCTTGAGATTAAGACTAATGACCTATCTGGTTTTCAGAGATGAAATGTGCTCTCACTTTTCACAGCACGCTTCATTTGAGAAACCAGCAGCTCACTTCCGCTCTTCACACTGTCACAGGAAGAAGAAAAGGTTGAAAATACAGAGCACATACAGGTCCGTTTCTTTGTTCCACAATAGGGACTCTGTTTTACTGTTACAGTCTGGCACACTGTCATGGCTTGACTCTATTTCCAAGCTCCATGCCTTCCAGGCTTTTGACTGGATGCCAGAAACAATTAATCAGGTACATTTTACAGATGAACAATAATCAAACAAAAACTGTTGAGATATAGATTCCCCAGATTGAAGATTTTCACAAGTAGAAAACAAAGTCATCAGCAGATTCCAGTATGATTAATGATCTTTATAGTTTTAAAGTAACCCTGTACTGAATAACTAGTGCACTGTCAGTGAACCTTTCAAGAAGGGTACCAAATACTTTTGTCAACCATTTTTCATAACAAACCTATTGAAGCACGTTTGGCACAGTATCTTAGTACTTAAATAAGCATCTTTATTCTATTAATTGAATGATTGATTGCCTGTAACTGATAGCTCTCAATTCCTGTACTGTATTTCTGCTTTTGTGTTTTATAAGAACAAGTTATAATTTTGCAATTACAGTTTTATCTTTTCTATATTTATACAAGTGTGAATTTAAAGTTGTTGCAAGGGTCATCTAGTAGCTATACTGTTACAGCATCAGATACTTGCCATGAAAATGTTATTTAATTCCCAGCCTCATCTGTTATTCATCTTTAGACATCTATTAAAGGTTAAAGTTCAGATTAATAAGGGAAAAACGATTATAGACTTTATTGCACAATTATGAATATTTTGTTCTATCCATAAGCAACATAATTAAAACCACTTTGTGATGGACTGTATGTCCCAATTGAAGAGGCTGTCATAAATTTAGAGAAGAACTAGCATTAAAGGTGAAGTCACCACAGTCCTAACAGAATATAGGGCTGATTTTTCATTACAGAGAGGTGACTGGTGGTGGTTTAACCTGAGAGTCACCGTGCCTCAGGCAAGGGGCAATTCTGAAAAAGATTCACCTTCATGATAACTTCAGCTGGTGAGGAATTGACCCACACTGTTGCTTACTGGCTGTCTGGTCAACTGAGCTAACTGACCGCTTGCTAGTGTTAGGTAAATGAAAAATACATTTAGGATTTCTGCCACCTTCAGGCAGTGAATTCTTTATCCCTACCACCCCCGTTGTGTAAATATTCGCCAAAATAAATCGTAGATACAATCTATTAATCACAATGAAACATGATAGAAATATATGGTGGTAAAACACTAACTGTGATTTTAACCTGGAACAGGATTGATGCAAAGTTTGGGGACTGGTGCAAACTGCAAAATTACATGTTGATGTCTGAAGCTATGTTCAAGAGAAATTGACTTCATGAACCTTTTTGTTCATTTTCAGTGCATTTCAATAAACAAATTGGTGTATGTGGCTCTCACAATGGCAGGAGAAATCATGCTGGATACACTCTCAGTAAGGACTTAGCCTGTGCACAGTGAATGTGCACGAGATGTATGCCGAGTAGGAAGATCACATCAATCAGTGCCCTGTGCTGAGTTGATGCCAGTTGTTCCATTTTAGAACTCAATGCTTCTGTTAATGTTCTCTCTCAACCTCACTTGGTGTTGTGTTTCTTTATGCTTACACAAACAATCTGCTCCTTTTATTTGAAGAAATGAAACTATATACAAACAATATCTAACGGTAGAATTTCCTTGTAGTTTTCTAAGCGAGGGAGTGAGAGGGTTAGGTTGTGGCAATTGTTCACCAATCAGATCATTAAGAGCAGTGCCTGGGTTTTAAAACTTGCCAGTTGAGGCTTACTCCTCAGAGGCTCCTGCATGAAAAAGCGAAGTATTTCTTGTAATATTCGTGAGTGGGGATTTCAGGGAAGGTGTGTCAGTGAGTCAGAGGCTTTCAGAAGCTGCACTCGCCCACCATCCATGCTTCTAACTGCCCCCAGTTTGTAGAAATTGGGGATCCCAGCCCCAACCTTGTAAGCAGGTCGCCATGATTGCCTAGTCACCTTTCCCAAACTTGAGTCAATGGGAACGAGGGGCACAAAAGATGATGTTTGGTGTTATTGGAGATCAGTCATCAGGTCCAGGATCTCATTGTCAGTTTCTCAGATTAGTGAACTGAGCTCAAATATCTTCAGCGGCTTCATCAATGACCTTCTCTCCACCATAAGGTCAGAGTGGGAATGTTCACTGACGACTACAGAAGGTTCAATACCATTCACAACTCGTTAGATATTGAAATAGCCCATGTCCAAATGCAGCAAGTCCTGGACAGTACCTAGGATTGGGCTGATAAGTGGCAAGTAACAATGATCATCTGAAACAGAAAGAAACTAGCCATTGCCCCTTGACATTCAATTGCACAACTCTGGCTGAATCCTTCAGTGATAACATCCAGTGGGTTACCATTAACCAGAAAATAGACGAGACTAAAACTATAAATCTTGAATAATCTTGTGGCTAAAAGACTGGATCAGGTGCTAAGAATCCTGCAGTAACTCACTCCTGTCTCCTGAAGTCTGTCCATTATCTACAAGTCACAAGTCAGGACTGTGATAGAATACTCTCCACTTGGTCTGGGTAAGTGCTACTCTAAGAACACTCAAGAAACTTGTCACCATCAAGGAGAAAACAGCCCACTTGACTGAGAGCAGAGATGCATGACTGTGGTTGTATAAGGGTTTGGTTAGACTGCATTTGGAATGTTGTGAGCAGTTTTGGGCCACATATCTCAGGAAGGATGTGCTGGCATTACAGGGGATCCAGAGGAGTTTTACAAGAATGATTCTGGCTATGAAGGAGCTGTCATATAAAGAGCAGTTGAGAACTCTGGGTCTGTACTTGATGGAGTTTAGAAGTATGATAGGGTGGGCGGGGGAATCTCATGAAAACTTACAGAATACTGAAAGGCTTGGGTAGAGTGAATGTGGAGAAGATGTTTCCACTAGTAGGAGAGTCCAGGAACTGAGGGCACAGCCTCAGTTTGAAGGGTAAAGATGAGGAGGAATTTCTTCAGCCAGAGGGTGGTGAATCTGTGGAAATCCTTACGGCAAAAGGCCAGCCAAGTCATTGAGTGCACCTAAAGCAGAGATAGATAGATTCTTGATTAGTAAGGGAATCGAAGGTTACAGGGAGGAAGCAGGATGGTGGGGTTGAGAGACGTAACAGCCATAATCGAATGGAGTAGCAGACTTGATCAGTTGAATGGCTTTGACCGAGAAACCTGACTTTTGAGCGTTCATGTCTTGACCTCAGCCTTCTTGAAGTAGCAGTTGGAGTTCAAGATGGTTAGTTACGATGGTTAATGAACAGGTGAAAAGAAACACAGTTATATCAAATCAGCCCAAAGACAGGGCAGTCAGTGAACACCAGTCCAGGAACAAAGAACTGTCGAACAACCCATCAAGGGGCAAATAGTACAACAGTTAATTGGGTTTCCTGGAGCTGAGGCAAGACCCAAACTAACAAAAAAACTCTTGAGGATAAAACAAAGCTAATGTTTTGAGTCTGGTGACTCTTCATCGCAACTGGTTCTGAAGAAGGACTACTGGATTCGGAACAGATGCTGCCAGAACTGCTGAGTTTCTTCAGCAAATTCAGTTTTTGTTTCATATTTCCAACTTTTGCAGTTCTTTGTTTTATTATATAAGAACCTGTTGAGATTACATATGCCGATGAAATAAATGAATTCATGCAACTGAGACGAACCAATAGTCGGGAAGCCAAAACAGGCTCAAACAAATTCAACAAAAGATTAGCCATGAATGTCCTGATGAAGGGTCCTGACCCGAAACCTTGACTTTCCTGCTCCTCTAATGCTGCCTGACCTGCTGTGTTCCTCCAGCTCTACACTGTATCAATTGTGACTTCCAGCATCAGCAGTTTTTGATATCTCAATGTTACCATTTGCCAGTATTGTATTCAAGATATTAAATCAATTATTCAATGGAGGAGTTTGGTTTAGCTCAGTTGACTGGGTGGCTGTTTTACAATGTGGAATGGCACCAGCAACATGGGTTCAATTTCCCCACCAGCCGAGGTTTCCAAGAAGGACTCTCCTTCTCAAACCCTTCCTTCACCTGATGCATGGTGACCCTCAGGTTAAACTACCACCTGTCACTTTTCTAACAAGAGAGAAGTCCTCTGAGATGATGGTGATTTTATCTTTGTATTATGTTCAGTATTTGTCAGGCTAAAGGTTTAGTGAGTTGAATGAGAACACATACTTAGAGCACTGAAAGCATTTCACAATCGTAAATGACACACTTGTGTACAACAGTAAACTATTTCTTTAGCTTCCCTTTGGGGAGACATCCTGGAAGCAATACACTACAAATACTTTGGGACTACCAGGTATAACAGCCTGGACTTGGTGATGTGGTGGCCCAAGATCACAAGGGAATTTAAAGATTTTATAGCTCATTGTGAAATCTGTAATTACACAGGATTGTCAGGTCTGGTAAACTGAAGAAACTGACAAAAATCAGCAAAGTTTATGAGATGATGCAGATGATGAAAGAAAGATTGAGCCACCCAAACCAATTAAAATCTTGACAGAAGTTAACTGAAGTTGTTCACAGTTGCTGCCAGATGATGAAGCCATGCAAGTTCAAGGGGTATATTTTAATTGTTCAACATCCAAGGGAGAATTATCAGGGCAAAAAGTGAAGGAAAATATTCAACCTAATCTACAAGATGCAGTGAAGAGTTTACATGCTTCCACACAGATATTAATACTAAAGAACAGGGGAGGACTTAATCACAATCACTTTTTTTTCCTTTATTCATTCACAGGATGTGGGCATCCCTGACTAGGCAGCATTTATTGCCCATCCCTAATTGCCCAGAGGGCAGTTAAGAGTCAACCACATTGCTGTGAGTCTGGGGTCACATGTGGGCCAGACCAGGTAAGGATGGCAGTTTCCCTTCCCTGAAGGACATTAGTGAACCAGACAGGTTTTCCCCCTGACAATTGACAATGGATTCATGGTTATCATTAGATTCTTAATTCCAGATATTTATTGAATTCAAATTCTGCCATCTGCCATGGCAGGATTTGAACCTGGGTCCCCAGAACATTATCTGTGTCTCTGGATTAACTGTCCAGCTATAATACCACCAGGCCATCACCTCCCTCGTCACTAGATGAGCAATATTAGACAGTCTGATGGAATTAATAGCAGATAAGTCCCCTGGCCCTGATGGCTTGCACCCTATGATCCTAAAACAGGATATAGTGAATGCACTGGTTATAATTTTCAAAAAAAAACTTGGATTTTGGAGAAGTACCAGAGTTTTGGAAAACAACTAAAGTGACACCCCTATTCAATAAAGGAGGGAGGCAAAAATGGGTAACTAGCCAATCCTTCACTCAGACACATTTGTACCTTTGTTAAGCTTGGTGAATCTTAAAATTGGTGTTCAATGTAGAGTACTGACACATCAGCTGAAATTGGGAAGTAGGTATTGAGCATTAGGAGGTTTCCTTGACCTGACACAATTAGACTTCATAGGAGCAGAATTATATTGATGATCTAAGACTGCTTTTTCCTGACTGTCTATCACTGTTGAGATGTATAGTGTACAAAAGTGCATTAAAAAAAACTGATTTGACTGGAATTTGAGTATTGGTCATTTTTCTGTGCATTGTACTTTAGAAAAGCTTTAGAGAGAGTAAAGAAAATATTGACAAGAACGTTACCAGGGCAGAGGACTTCAGCTATATGGATAGATTGAGGAAACTGGGATTGTTTTGCCTTAGTGAAGAGAAGAATGGAAGGAGATTTGATAGGGTTTTTCAAAACCATGATAGGCTTAGATTCTCTGTCAGGCAGTAGTAATTCCTGAACAAAAATGGAAATTACTGGAAAAGCTCAGCAGGTCTGGCAGCATCCGTGAAGAAAATTCAGAGTTAATGTTTTGTGTCCGGTGACCCTTCCTTAGAATGGACCTGAAACGTTAACTCTGATTTCTCTTCACAGATGCTACCAGACCTGCTGAGCTTTTCCAGCAACTTCTGTTTTTGTTTCTGATTTACAGCATCCACAGTTCTTTTGGGGTTTTTTTTGGTAGTGATTCCCAAGCTGCTTTTGAGATTTAGCCAACTTACAACAGGTACCTCAAAGAACTGAAGTAATACCACAAGCAGACGCTTCCTCAAATCAGTCAAAACCAACTCTGCTGGGTGGGGCATGTTTTGCTTAGCCACCAGAAATGGCTCCACTTTGAACTCAGAAGACTTCCAGGGGAACAGCAGAAATTCCGTAGGGATGTCTTCAAAGCATTCCTGAAGAATTCGAGTATCCCTGTCAACTGGTGGGAGATCCCGAATTGTGAAAATCCAAAGTGGAGAAGGTTCCATCAGCACGGCTCAGAACACATTGAGACATTTTGTAGACATTTAGTTAAGGTGCCATGGTGAGTATAAGAACTCGAAAGAAACCTAACTACCCAACTCTTCAAACCTCATCTTCCTCAAACGTGACAGAATCTGCAGATCATGCATTGGACTTGTCATCCTTCTCAGAACATATCGGACCAGAATGGAATCAAGTTATTCTCATTCCCAAGGGACTGCTTAAGCAAAAGAGATAGAGGGAACATTCACAGCGGTAGAATGATTGAGAACTAAGGGGCATAAATGTAGGTGACTTCCAAAAACAAAAACAAAAGTGACTTGAGGTAAAATCTCATACACAACAACTGGGATGCACTGACTGAAAAGGTGGCAGAGGCAGGACTAATTTGTTTTTCTCATTCATTCTTGGGATATGAGTGTTGCTGGAAAGGCCAGTATTTGTTGGCCATTCCTAATCTCCCTTTAGAAACTGGTGGTGAGCTGCTGTTGTCCATGTGGTATAGGTGTACACCAAGTGTACAGGGGAGGTGATGGCCTCGTGGTGTTATCACTAGATTGTTAATCCAGAGACCCACATAACTTTATGGGGATCTGGGTTCAAATCCAACAATGGCAGTTAAAGGAATTTGTGTCAAAAAAAAATCTGGAATTAAGAATCTAATGGTGACCATGCATCCATTGTTGATTGTCAGGAAAAACCCATCTGGTTCACTAATGTTCTTTAGGGAAGAAAACTGCCATCCTTACCTGGTCTGGCCTACATGTGACTCTAGACCCACAGCAATGTGGTTGTCTCTGAATTGCCTAATGGGCAATAAATGCTGCCTCGGTAGCTACACCCTCATTCTGTTAATAGATTTTTTAAAAAAGTGCTGTTGGGAAGCAAATTGTGACTTTCAAAATTAGATAATCACCCGAAAGGCAGGACTACAAAGGGCAGTAGCTTGGGAGTGTAATTGCTGAATAGCTCATACAGAGAGCTGGGGCAGATTCAATGGGTCAAATGTGCCATAATCGTTCTATTCTCCTGCATAGAGAGTTAGCAATACTGATCAAAGCTGAAAGAATGCTGAGACGGACAGAAGCATTCACAGGTTCTTATGTCTGGGGGAGAGGGGCAGATCAGTTGTAAAGCAAGAAGTAGGCACACTCAAAATAATGATAGTCAAAGTGAAACCTTGACCTTCGGAAACAGAAGTGTCGGCCTTCCAATTAGGGCAGTTCACCTCTGACCTACAATGCATTGTAACAGAAATGCAATGCGTCCCCTGAGTTTTTCTTGTATATAATTTTAATTGCTGTATCTTATATAAACACATGGTGTTTTCCAGAGTAGCATGGGAACAAAGGAATTCTGTTAATCTTTCTTTACAGTGAATACGTTTTTTTAATAAATAATTTTTATTTGGGAATAGAACAGAGGGGAAAATCAGATTCTCAGATGAAGCACTGAACTCTTCATTTGCCTTTTCATAGAGGTTGTCTTAGCTAATCAGCAAAGAAGAGAAAGCTGCATTGGCTCCTTATTTTTAATAGCCAGCCTTGTGATACAGTGGTAGTGTCCCTACCACTGATTCAGAAAATCCAGTTTAAATCCCACCTGCCCCAAAGGTCACAGCATCTTTGCACATATTGGTTAAAATATCTCTAACTGTTAGCAAAAGGAGCATTTTAAAATCAGAAAGCTTTGAACTGGATTTTCATTATTGCACATACCGATGGTGAAATTTTATGAACAGACAAAAGCAATTTGACAGATCATTTCACACTGCAATGTCCTTTTCCACTGAAGCCTCTTACATGCTCTTGGGGAAGATGTAATTTACCTCCAACTATCCTGCACTAAAGGTCCACAGTTCAGTCAATGGATGATGTTGCAAATTAAGTACACATATGCCATGGATAGAGTGTCCTGGTATCAATAACACGAGCACTTCTTTGGAAGAATGAATATTTTGGCACTACCCTTGACATTTGGTGCGATTGCTACAAGCTTATAATTTCCACATTGTGCGCGATAGTGAAGCCATAAATTATATTGAAGGAGTAAAAATGGATAAAGTAAATCAACTAAATGCTAGCATATTCTTACATGCCTGTTACGCATCATAACTCTGAATTAAATAGCCACTTTGTACCCAAGCTTTCTCAGTCACATTAGTGAGTAGCTGTAATGACTCATGTGATTAAGGTGGTTATTTTAACAGCAGTAACCTTGCAGCAACAAAGGAAAAAACAAATTATTGACAAGGAAAATTTGGAGGATGAAGTATTAACCTCTCAGAATTTACTAACAAGGGACAAATAGCTTGCACTGTGCGAACCCATTTGGAGGAAAGTGACAGCCAGCAATGATCATGGAGATGTTGAGAGAGGTCCATATTGATCAAGAATGAAGCTGTAATCTTGATCTCTTATTTTATGGACATTGCTGCCACTGCCATGTCTGATTTGGTGCAGATTAATGAAGAAAAGTGAAACAAATGCCACAACTTTATATAATTTTTGATCAACGATGTATTTACTTGTAGTTTCAAGGACTCCTAACATTTTGAGTGCAATCAAGAGGCTTTAGGTTTCTCCATTCACTTTGAAATCGACTGCTGAATCGACTAAGTATAGATAGACTTTTATCAATTTGTCATTCTTCAGACAAGTTACCTTCTTAAAGTAAAATTCCTTTAGCTAATTGCAAAAAACTTTAAGAGAATCCCTATGACAAAGGACAGGGGATGGTGGTTTACCTTGTCCTCCAACATGTTAGACCTTATTGAAGCATACAAGATTCTTAGGGAACTTGTCAGGGAAGACGCTGAGTGGTTGTTTCTTCCCTTCTGGGAGAGTTTTGGACCAAAGGGCATAACCTCAGGATAAGGAGTTACCTTTTTACAACAAAGAGGAGGAATTTCTTCTGACAGAGGATAGTGATTTTGTGGAATTCTTTATTGAAAAGTAGAAGCTTAAAAATTATTATGAGGAGTAGGCCATTTGGCCCTTTGAGTTGCAGTGGCATTCAAAATAATTGTGGCTAATAGAAATGGTGAAGAAATTTCTCCTCCTCTCAAACTTAAATGGTCTACTTTGTATCCTTAAACTATGACACCTTGTTCTGGACCTCATAGTCATTGGGAACACTCTTCCTGCATTTACTTCTTCTAGCCTCGTTTGAATTTTATATGTAATGCACCCTCATTCTTCGAAACTCCAGTGATTAAAGTCCTAACTGATCCACTCTCTCTTCATATCCACTCTCTCTACTACCTGGGGAATCATTCCGGTAAACTGTTAGTGCACTCTCTCTATAGCTGGAACATTCTTCCTCAGATGAAATCAAACTGCATATGATAGTCTAGGTGTGGTGTCACTTATGCCCTTGATCGCTCATAGGGATCCTTGAAGAATGCATGTTTTAAGGGTTTCCTCAACCCTAGTAAGCGATCCTGCAACTTCCACTGACCTGCAGCACTCTAATGGCTGCCATTTTATTGCTGTGTTCCTCTGGAAGCCAACCAGATGGAAGGTAAATGAGATCTCAGAGATAAAACTACCGAGCTAGTGAGACCTGTTTTGATGCAACAAAATGTTGAAAGAGCATGCACTTGCTGGGTATGAAAGTGATTAGAGCTTCAATTTATGCAAACTTAATTTAGATTGTAATTTTTAACTTGTTTAAAGAGAAATCACCAGTTTTAAAATGTGTACCTGTAAGCTTTGAGCAGGCTTATTTTCAAGGAATGGATTGAAAGAGTAGCTTAATTAACAACTGGATGAAACTGGATCCTCACTAACTGAGTGAGCTAGGCCATTTGTGTTGGAAACACATAGAGGTAGCCAACCTAGTGTAACTTGGAATACAATGCAGAATTTAGGTGTGTCGAGGAGTTCAGCTGAGGAAGGAAAGATACATTTGGTTGATTTTTACCACAGCTGATGATGAGTATTTCTGGAATTGAAAATAAATTAAGGTCTTCAGTTTGTGTTCAGTTCTCCGGTCATCTTTCATTTAAAACATTTAAGTTTAGGATCGATATTACTGAGTTAAAAAGGGGAATTAATAGAGTAAAGTAGAAAGAGCAGGTGCACTGGAGTAATTTTGAAAGCTGCTGGACACCAAAGTGATCCATATCGGGAGCACGTGTTTGCAGCTGAAGCGCCTTCAGACCTGAGTTGAAGTTTTGGAGTTTGCGCTGTAGACATGGTGCCACATTAGGAAAGAGGAGGATGTTAGCTGGACACTTTGCTCCAGAAGGCAGTGATAGTCCTTAAATTAGGTAACTGGAGTGGAAGAGGAGGGATCCAGTCAATGTTCTTTATGGTGATAGCAATGATATTCATTGGACTGGAAAAGGAAGTGCTATTGAAAGATTTTGAACAGCGGGGAGCTAAACAAAAATACAAAATCTCCAAGGTGATAATCTCAGGATGATTAGCTGAGCTATGGGCAAATTGGCATAGGATGAATAAAATTGTAATCCAGCACAACCTGTAACCTCATGGCCTGGCAATATCCCCCACTCAACCATTACCATCAAGCCAGGGGATCAACCCTGGTTTAATGGAAAGTCCAGGAGGGCGTGCCAGGAGCAGCACCAGGCATACCTGAAGATGAGCTATCAACCTCGTGAAGCCACCAAACAGGACTACTTCCACACCAAACAGAGAAAGCAGCAAGTGATAGACAGAGCTAAGTGATCCCACAACCAACAGATTAGATCTAAGCTCTGCAGTCCTGCCACACCTAGTTGGAAATGGTAGTAGGCAATTAAAAAACTCACTGGAGCAAGAGGCTCCACAAATATCTGTAATCTTAATGATGGAAGAGCCCACCACTTTAGTGCAAAAGATAAGGCTGAAGCTTTCACAGCAACCTTCAGCCAGAAGTGCCAAGAGGATGATCCATCTCGGTGCCCTCTGTTGGTGCCCAGCATTACAGGTACCAGTCTTCAGCGAATTCAATTCACTCCACATGATATCAAGAAATGGTTTGAGGCACTGGATACTGCAAAGACTCTGGGCCGTGACAACATTTCAGCAATACTACTAAAGATTTGTGCTCCAGAACTTTCCGCTCCCCGAGCCAAGCTGCTCCAGTACAGTTACGACACTGGTATTTATCTGACAATTTTCAAAATTGTCCAAGTATTACCCGCACATAAAAAGCAAAACAAATCCAATCTGGCTAATTACTGCCCCATCAGTCTACTCTTGATCATCAGGAAAGTGATGGAAGGTGTTTATCAACAGTGCTACCAACTAGCACCTGCTTAGCAATAACCTGCCCAGTGATGCCCAGTTTGGGTTCTGCCAGGGCCAGTAAGCTCCTGATCTCATTACAGCCTTGGTTCAAATATGGACAAAGGACCTGAATTGCAGAGGTGAGGTAAGAGTAACAGCTCTTGACATCAAGGCAGCATTTGACCAAGTGTGGCATCAAGGAGTCCTAGCAAAAGTTGAATCAATCAGAATTGGGGGAAAACTCTCAAGTGGTTACAGTTGCACCTGACACATAGGAAAATGGCTGTGGTTGTTGGAGGTTAGTCATCTCTGCTCCAGGACATCTCTGCAGGAGTTCCTTGGGGTAGTGTCCTCGGCCCAACCATCTTCCACTGTGACCTTCATCAATGACCTTCCCTCCATCATAAGGTCAAATGTGGGGATGTTCGCCGATGATTGCACAATGTTCAGCACCATTCGCAACATCTCAGATACTGAAGCATGTTATGTCCAAATGCAATAAGTTCTGGACAATATCAATGTTTGACAAATGACAAGTAACATTCACACAAATGCCAGGCTATGACCATTACTAATAAGACACAATCTAGCCACTGCCTCTTGACATTCAATAGAGTCACCATCACTGAATCCCCCACTATCAACATCCTGGGCATTATCATTGATCAGAAACTCCATTGGACTTACCACAGAGTGGCTAGAAGAGAGGCCAGGAATACTGCAGCGAGTAACTCACGTTCTGACTCCTCAAAGCTTGACCACCATCTACAAGGCACAAGTCAGGAGTGTGATGAAATACTTCCGACTTGCCTGGATGGGTGCAGCCCCAACAACACTCAAGCAGCTTGACACTATCCAGGACAAGCAGCCCGCTGGCTTGGCACTATATCCACAAGCATCCACTCCCTCCACCACCAATGCTCAGTAGCAGCAATGTGTACTATCTACCAAAGATCCGCAGATAGCATCTTCCAAACCCACAACCATTTCCATCTAGAAGGACAAAGGCAGCAGATATGTGGGAATACCACCATCTTCAAGTTCCTCTCCACGCTACTCACCATCTTGATTTGGAAATATATTGCCGTTCCTTCATTGTCAGTGTGGTAAAATCCTGGAATTCCCTCCTTAATGGCATTGTGGGCCAACCCACAGCTGGTGGACTGCAGCGGTTCTAGTAGGCAGCTCCACCTTCACAAGATCAACTAAGGACGGGCAATAAATGCTGACCAGCCAGCAGCCAACCAGCACAGCCCACACAAATGAATAAATAAATGACAGAACAAATGCGTGGCTAAAAGGTTGGTGTTGGATGAATGGGTTTCAGTTCATGGCCTACAGGTACAAGAACCGAAGCAGATGGAGTTGTTCAGAAGGATAGGTTTCACTTCAAACAAGCCGGGGCCATTCCAGTGAATCAAAAAACTGGAGCTGCAGAGTGGTTTTAAAACTAATTTAAGGGAGGATTCAGGAGTGGGGAGTATAGGCTTGCAAACTGAACATATACAGCAGAAAACAAAGGAGGGCATACTAGTGAGAAACAAAAAAAACAGTAGGAGCATGTAATACATGTGAACACATGTAAAAAGGAAGAGAGGCAACAGTAAACATAGGACCCTTGGAGAACAATATGGTGGAAGCAATATTGGGGAGCAAGGAAATGGCAGTAGAGCTAAACAAGTACTTTATATTATTACTAATGTTGGCAGACGTGAATAGCACTCTAAAAATATGAAATAGAGATGCAAAAGGGGAGGAGAACATGAATACAACAACAATCACTAGAGATAAAGGACTAAGAAAACTGTTGTGGCGAAAGGCCAACAAGCCTCCTGGACCTGAAGGGGCGCTTTTGAGGATTTTAGAGGAAGTAGCTGCAGAGACAGTGGAGGTTCGAGTAATAATATTGCAAGAATGTTCAGATTCTAAAATGAAAATTCCAGAGAATTTGAAAACTGCCAATGTAACACCCTTAACGGAAGGGAGACCAAAAAAGGTAATTACCAGCCAATTAACTTAACATTTGTCATTCTGAAAATGCTAAGGATGTTATAACAGAAATAAAAGAGCAGAGACAGCATGACTCATGTAGGGGGCATATCTATGACAAATAAAGTCATAGAATCATAGAGATATACAGCACGCAATCAGACCCTTTGGTCCAACTCGTCCATGTCGACCAGATATCCTAAATAAATCTAGTCCTGTTTTCCAAAATTAGGCCCATATCCCTCTAAACCCTTCCTATTCATATACCCATCCAGATGCCTTTCAAATGTTGTAATCATGCCAGCCTCCACCAATTCATCTGGCAGCTCATTTGTACATACACTACCGTCTGCATGAACAAGTTGCCCCTTAGGTCCCTTTTAAATTTTTCCCCTTTCACCTTAAACCTATGCCCTCTAGTTTTGGACTCACCCACCCTGGGGAAAAGACCTTGCCTATTCACCTTACCTATGCGCTTCATGATTTTATAAACCTCTGTCAGGTCACCCTCAGCCTCTGACGCTCCAGGGAATATAGCCCAAATCGATTCAGCCTCTCCCAATAGCTCAAATCCTCTAACCCTGGCAACATTCTTGTTTCAAACAATCCTTCCTATAGCAGGGAGACCAGAATTGCACATGGTATTCCAAAAGTGGCCTAACAAATGTCCTGTACAGTTGCAACATGACCTCCCAACTCCGATATACAATGCACTGACCGATAAAGGCAAGCGTACCAACTGCCTTCTTAACTATCCTATCTACCTGTGACTCCACTTTCAAGGAACTATGAACTTGCACCTCAAGGTCTCTTTGTTCAGCAACCCTCCCCAGGACCTTACCATTAAGTATATAAGTCCTGCCATGATTTGCCTTTCTAAAATGCAGCACCTCACATTTATCTAGATTAAACTCCATCTACTACTCCTCAGCCCATTGGCCCATCTGATCAAGATCCTGTTGTACTCTGAGGTAGCCTTCTTCGCTGTCGGCTACACCTCCAATTTTGGTCTTATCTGCAAACTTACTGACCATACTTCCAATGTTCATATTCAAATCATTCATATAAATGACGAAAAGCAGTGGCCCCAGCACTGATCCATGTGGCACATCACAGGTCACAGGCCTCCAGTCTGAAAAGCAACCCTCTGCCACCACCCTGTCTCCTACATTCAAGCCAGTTTTGTAGCCAGATGGCTAGCTCTCCCAGTATTCTGTGTGATATAACCTTGCTAACCAATCTACCACAAGGAACCTTGTCGAATGCTTTACTGAAGTTCAGATAGATCACGTCCATCACTCTGCCCTAATCAATCCTCTTTGTTACTTATTCAAAATTTCTCAATCGAGCTCATGAGACACAATTTCCCACACACAAAGCCATGTTGACTATTCCTAATCAATCCTTGCCTTTCCAAATACATGTAAATCCTGTCCCTCAGATTCCCTCCAACAACTTGCCCACCACTGATGTCAGGCTCACCAGTCTATAGTTCCCTTACTTTTTCTTACCACCTTCCTTAAATAGTGGCATCATGTTAGCCAATCTCCAGTCTTCCAGCACCTTGCCTGTGGCTGTTGATGATACAAATATCTCAGCAAGGGGCCTTATAATCTTTTCCCTAGATTCCCACAGAGTTCTAAGGTTCACTTGATCAGGTCCTGGGGTTTTACTCACCTTTAGTGTTTTTGTAGTTCTTTGAGGTAATCATGAAAAGGATAGATCAAAGTGAGCTGGTAGATGTAATATATTTGGACTTCCAAAGGCATTCAATAAAGTACTGCACATAAGACTACTTAATGAGGTAACTGCCCATGATGCTCAGGGCAGTGTATTAACATGGATAGAGGGTTGGCTAACTAATAGTAGAGACAGAATTAAGAGAAGGGGTTCATTTCCTGGTTGGCAACATGTAACTAGTGGAGTCTACAGGGATTAGTGCTGGGCCCACAATTACTTACAATATATGTTAGTGACTTGAATAAGATAAGTGAATGTGCTATAGCAAAATTCACAGGTGACACAAAAATAGGTGGGAAGTGGTGAGAATGATAAAAAAAGAGTCTGGAGAAGATATAGACAGGTTAAAAGAGTGGGAAACAGCTTGACAGATGAAATATAATTTTGGAAGTATGACATTAAGCCCTTTAGCAGAAAGTTGAGAAGAACTGAATATTATATATAAATGGAAAAAGATTGCAGAAACCTGAAACACAAGGATTTGGCGAATCACAAAAAACTAGCATCCAAATTCAACAAGTAATAGGGAAGGCAAATTGGATCATGGCCTTTATTTCGAAGGGATTAGAGTATAAATATGGGAAGTATTTTCTGAAACTATACAAGGCGCAAGTTAAACTACAACTGAAACACTGACTAAAAAAGTCTCCTTATCTAAGGAAAGATATGTTGGCATTAAAGACAGTGCAGAGAAAGTTCACTGTATATGGAGGGGTTTTCTGATGAGAAGAGGCTGAATAGATTGGGCCTGTATTTATTGGATTTTAGAACAAAGAGTGGAGACCTTGTGAAAGCTTACTAGGTTCTTAGGACACATGGAAGGTGAATTTGGAGATGTTGTTTCTCAGATTAAAGAGTCATCCATTTAATATAGGTATTGAGAATTATTTTCTCTGAGTATGTGGAATTCTTTACTGCAGAAGACTCTTGAGGCTAAGTGGTTTAGTTTACTCAAGATCAAAACAGACAAATTTCTAACCGTATGGAAATTGAAGGTTATGGGAATAAAGCAGGAAAATGGTGTTGAGGATTATCAGATCAGCCCTTATCTCATAGAATCACTACAGTTTGAAACTTGGCCATTCAGGCTATCAATTCAACACTACCTCTCCGAAGAGCATCCCACTCACAACCACCCACAACAACCCCCAACCCTATCCTTGAAACCCAGCGTTTCCCATGGCTAATCCATGTAGCCTGCATATTCCTGGACACTATGGGCAATTGAACCTTGTCAAACTACCTAGCCTGTACATTTTTGGACTGTGGGAGGAAGCTGAAGCAGCCAGAGGAGACCTATGCAGACACAGGGAGAATATTCAAACTCTACACAGACAGTCGCCCACGGTTTCCCTGGCACTGTTGAGGCAGCAGTGCTAACCACTGTGCTACCCACGCCACCTGTAGAAGAACGTAGAATCCCATGGTATGGAAGCAGACCGTTTGAGTCCACCCTAACCCACCAAAGAGCATCCCACCCTAGCCCACCGCCCGTACTCCTGCATTTCCTATGGCTAATCCGCCTAGCCTGTACATTCCTGGACACGAAGGATAATTTAGCATGGCCAATTCAGCTAACCTGGACACTTTTGGACTGTGGGAGGAAACCAGAGCACCCAGAGGAAACCCATGCAAACATGGAGAGAATGTGCAAACTCCACACAGATAGTCACCCAAGGCTGGAATTGAACCTGGGTCCCTGGCACCATGAAGCAGCAGTACTGTCTACTGAGCTTTCGTGCCACCAATCTAATTGAATGGAGGAGCAGACTAGATGAGCCAAATGGACTACTTTTGCTCCTACATCTAATCATCTGACATTAGAAGCTAATATAAAAGATGCTATAACAGGACACTAATTGGCTAATTAAAAGTAATCAGGCAGAGCTAACATGTTTTTATCAAAGGGAAACCATGTTAACTAATTTATTGGAGCTCTTTGAAGAAGTAACTTGCATTGTAGATAAAAGGGAACCAGTGGACGTTTTGCACTTGGGTTTCCAGAAGGCATTTGATGAGGAGCCACATCAAAGGTTCTTGTGGAAAATAAAAGTTCATGGTGTAAGGGGTAATATATTGAATGAATAGAAACTACCACCAATGTCAAGCTAACTGGTCTATAATTTCCTGCTTTCTCTCTGCCTCTTTTTTTAAATAGTGAGTTTACATTAGCTACCCTCCAATCCATAGGAAATGTTCCAGAGTCTATAGAGTTTTTAATGATGACCATCAATGCATTCACTATTTATAGGATCACTTCCTTAAACAGGGATGTAGATTATTGGGCCCTTGGGTTTTATTGACTTTCAATCCCATCAATTTCCCCAATATAATTTCCCTAGTAATAATGAATTCCTTCAGTTCTTCTGTCTCTGTAGTTTTTACCACAGAAGGCTTTAGTTCTTATGCTCTTATAGCAATTACAACTGATGTGAATTAATGAATGCAAGAGGAACTGGCACAAAACAACTTTGAGTCACACCTTAACAATGTTAAGCCTCTTCAACTGTCAGTGAAAATACTTGGAAAATAATTTCATGCTTTGCAAAGAAACTCGAATCAATTTACTGCCAAATCATCAGAGTCATGTTTTACTAGAAAATTAATGCTTAAGTCTAAATAAATGGCACTTTCATTTTACATTGTAACCACATTCAATGGAGATAGTCTTTACTGTTTGATAGGTATGAACTGAAGACTACAGATCATATTGAATTTCCTTGCTTGAAATCTCACATTTAAGCTCAAAAAGAAATAGCTCAAAGAGATTGCATATACGAAGCAATAATAGATGATATTCAGGATTCATTACTGAGTTGGATTACAACTATAAATTGGGGAGAGTAATCATGGATTACCATTTAGGAGTTACTTTAATGTGATGTAATGCCTCTGGTTGCCAAATTTTGGGTCTTACATAGTGAGTGTAATACCAAAGATAAACTTCCCAGATTTGCTAAGGCCAATGAAAGGAAACTCACAGTAAGATCTGACAAGTTAACTTTTGGCTTTGTCTGTACATCACGTGCATTGACAGCCAGCAATTCTAGCTCAATATGAAAATAGCTGCAGCTTTCTCTAATGGTTCACTGCAAAAGCATGATTTAGCTTTGTTTTCTTATATTATCTGAGAAAAGGTATGAAAAGCTAAACTAAAATGATTACATTTCTTTTCAGTCCTGAAGCACCCTGGTTTTCTTTTATTAAATTTTCACCATCATGTGATCATTGATACCAAATATTTCCATACAACCCAAATAAATTGAAATATATCTGGATGCAAAGTACCTAATTCTGATTGCTGTTGGTGAGATTTACACCATCCAAGTTTTATGACAGACTTCATTCATTTCTTATGACATTCATGCTCTGTAAGATTGGCACCACCTTAAATAATGCCTACTTCATGTAGGGGCCAGTTTGAAATTTGGTAAACAACAACTTACAGAGCTCCATAAATTTGCTCAGTGTGCTTCTTACTTGGGGCAAAACAAAACTGTTTCACAGCTGTTTTCCCCATACAACAGTGTCTCTTAATAATTTATTTTAAACACTGTGGATAACTTCTGCCTTACAATCCTTAACAGACTTGTTGATTTGTAGTCATTCAAAGTTATTAAAGAATTCCAAGGGCAAGCAGAGAGAATTTATTTTGAGGCAGTTGTGTAACAGAAGAGGGAACCGAACTGAATAATGTTTGAGTCTCTAATTCATGAAATAAGTACATTTGAGAATACTGTCAGCAACACAACTCAAAATAAATTATTACTCATGTTATTGCTTCAACCTGTTCTTGAAGCTGCTTCTTTTCCAGGAAGACACATTATTTTTCAATTATTATTTAAATACTTTGAGAGTGAGAATGCGGGATGGTGGAAAGTTATAGGGCTTTTAGTTTATCCCTTTTATGTGGAAGCAGCTAACATTTCTTGCCACTTGTTCAAATAATACAGTCCAGGTAAGCATAAACCAGTAAAGCCACTAACCTTCAAAAGAACACAGTTAATCTTCATTCGGTGTAACTTCCTTCTTCTCCAGTTAAGAATTAAAATTGTGGGTCTATTGTGTGAATTAATCATGTTGCTATGAACATGAATGAACGTACCAACAGTTTTAATGTTTACAATTTCAGACAGGGAGGACTGGTTTAAGGACATTGTTTATTCAGTGTGAGCACATTCTGTAACTGGAGGTAATCTCACTGAAGTATTATAAGTTTAATGTTTCGTTTTTGTGGCTTGCACTGCTGTTATAATTGCAGAGGCCCAATGCTTACTGCCTATAGGGCACATGACAAGAACGTTAATGTGAGAACCTCTTGGGTTCCAATCTCACACACCTGAAAGTTTAGGAATGGGATCATTGATTTGTAAGTGGTCTCTTGTCACTACTCTGATGCTTTTGTCTCATCTCACCCACCCTATCTTTACATAGATCAATGAAACCCACCTCCTGGTATCTTGATCTTCAGGTCATACCACTCTTACTCATTCAGCTATCCATTCTGGCTATGATTATCTCCACTATTGAAGGTTGGTTGAGGTATTGTTTCTACCCCTGTTTGTTAACCTTTCTGTTTGTAACTGTTATGAACCAGACCAGACCCTCTCAAAATATTTCACGGAGCCTGGACCCGAATTTTTTCTTATTTTGGAGGTAGGTGTGAAGTGAGTGTTCCAGTTGTGATACAACCGGTCAAACGACTCGACATTAAGCAAAACACAATTTATTCAAACATTATAGTTAAAATAAAAATGTAAGAAAGAGGAATTTAGACTAACTTAACTATTGGAAAACCTAACTAAATAATAGATACAGTACCCATTACTAATTAACTGTTCCAATTTAGTAAAATCCCACAAATACACCCCTTGGCAAAAAAGTAAATTCCGATGCAGATTCTTACGCTCAGTTTCCTAATCCAGGAGAGAACAGCATCAAGAGAGATTTTAGAGAAAGTCTCAGTCAGGAATCATTTACTGAAGCTTGGAACCCTTCTGGGACCCAAACAGCTTCTACTGCTACAGCTAAAAAACTAGAAAGCCTGATCTGGGAGAGCTAGCTTCTCCCCTTCCATTGTTACATCTGTTTTAAAAAAAAAATCCTAAAGGACCCTTAAATTATTGACTTACCCTGATCCAGTAGATACATCAGTACCAGAGATAGTAAGAACTGCCAATGCTGGAGTCAGAGATGACACAGTGTGGAGCTGGAGGAACACAGCAGGCCAGGCAGCATCAGAGGAGCAGGAAAGTTGATGTTTCGGGTTGGAACCCTCATCTCTGCCTTTACAACCTCTCTTCAAAAAACCCAGGACAAAGTAACCTTTTTAAAGTGACAGCATCGTCACACCTTCCTCCTTAAAAAAATGAACCATCAATATACAAAGATGGTTTCATTTTAACCACCTTAGTCTTACACTATCAGTACACTACAATACATATACATTGCATTCACTCTAAGCATACAAACATTCACAACTACATTGTATTTCAGTCCGTTTATTCTCGCCACTAAATGCCTCCATTTTTCTTTATCCGAGTTGCGATAACGCATCAGCAATTACATTTTCTTGTCGTGCCACGTGTATAATTTTCAAATTAAATGGCTGCAATAATAAGTTCCATCAAAATTCTATCTGGAATTTTTGTCCTTAAATTTCTCCAAAAACCTTAATGGGTTATTTATGATCACAATATACAATTATCTCAGACACATTTTTGGTAATATAAACGTTGAAATGTTGTAATGCCAACACTAAGCTAAAGGTCTCCTTCTCAATCATGGAATATTTCTGCTGATGAGTATTCAAATTTCTGGAAAAATACCCGATAAGTTTTCCTATCATCTTGTCGTCATCTTGTAAGAGTATAGCACCAACACCCACATCACTCGCATCGATAGCCACCTTGAATGGCTTTGTGTAATTAGGTGTGGCTAAAACTGGGGCAATGGTTAACACAGCTTTCACTGTCAAATGCCTTTTGACAGTCACCATCCACTGAAACTTTCTGCACTTCTTCAATAGTCAGTCAGTGGAGCAACCATACAGCTCCAATTCCCTGTGAACTTCCAGTAAAACGCATTTGGTCCCAGCAATCATAATTCTGCTGTCTTTGTCGATGGTGTGGGAAGCTCCCCAATAACCTTTGTTTTCACATATTGTGGGGCCATGATAACATGGCCCCAGGAAAGTGACTTGGGCTTTTGCAAATTCACTCTTAGTCAGGTTTATCACCAAGCCTTCCTCCTGAAGTTCATTGAATAAGCCCAGCAAATGCTGTTAATATTCCTTCCATGTATGAATGAAAATTACCAGGTCATTGATGTCCATTACACAACTAGGTAATCCAGAAATGACTTTATTAGTTAGTCTTTGAAATGTGGCTGGTGCATTTTTCACACCAAATGACTTGACTTTAAATTGGTGTAATCCATTCAATGTCACAAATGCCAAAGTTGTCTTTGCTGTTTCGAATGAAGGTACTTGCCTATATCCTCTGAGTAAGTCCAACTTAAAAATATAAGTTGCTTGTCCCACCTTCTCAATATAGTCTTACAAATGTGGAATAGGATATGAATCAGACTTTGTAACTGCATTGAATTTGCAATAGCCCACACATGATCATTGGGTGCCATCTAGTTTTGGCACCATTACTATGGGTGAGCTGCAATTCACTTTGATTGTATTGTCTTTGAGCATGCATTCAATCACTTTTTGATTTGATAAGGTCCATTAAACCTTCTTTTAAAGTTTCACCTATCTTTATCTCCATTAGCAAAATTGCGAATTTTTGATTTCTTGTCTACTTTCTGTTTCATCATATGCTGTACTTCTTTTAAATGCTATTTAGCCAACTCTATTTAATAATTCCTTAAAATTTGATACACGGTTCAAATAGGTGGTCTCTGAACTCTGACTCACCAAATTCTCCCTAATTAATTTTAGTGGTCCTCGCATCTCATGCCCAAAACCTAATTCAAATGGACTGAATTTGATAGATTCATTTGGTACATCACTAATTGTAAAAAGTATAAACAGAATTCCTTTATCCTAACTATCTGAATAGTCTTGACTATAAGCCCCCAATATTGCTTTAAAATTTGATGCCACCGTTCTACTGCTTCCTGTGATTCTGGATGACACCCAGACAGCTTCTATTGCTAGAAAGCTAGAAAGCCTGATCTGGGAGAACTGGCTACTCCCCTTCCATTGTTACATCTGTTTTAAGAATACCTAAAGTCCTCTTAAATTATTGACTTATCCCAGGTCCAGTAGACGCTCCAGCGCCTTTGCCTTTACAACCTCTCTTCAAAAAACCCAGGACAAAATAACCTTATCAAAGTGACAGCATCATCACAGTAGCCAGATACCAAAAACTAATTTTCAGACTTCAATCAAATTTGATACACAAATAAGGTATGGCCGGGAAAAAGTGATTAGCTTTTGGCAAAAATGCAAAACGTGATCCTAGGTTTTTTTTAAAGGATCCATTAACATTGGGAAATAGGGAGAATTGACTATTTTAAAGAGTGCCGTGGGTTGTTTTATTTAGAATGTTTTGGATTGTTTCAGCTGCTGTGGTAAAATTTGTCACTGCTGCTGAGATGTGATCAGAGTTTTCAGAGCTGAGTTTTGGATATGGATTGGCTTGAAGCTCCCAGAGTGAGATGGAAACTCTTAACAAGAAGTTTTCTTTTTACCTTTGTGGATATAGAGCATCAACAAGGCAGGAAAGGTGTCAAGGAAGAATATTTGTGTTAATACAGAGTGGTGGAATATGCACTCTATTTAGTACTTTCTTTACTTTTAAAATTGCATTTTTTTCCTTTCATAGTTAAACAGTGTTTGATATTGATGTAATGGTCCACTATTGTCTCTCATTCATTGTGGAAATGCATGCAATTGTCATTATTCGGGTCCCCAGCTGCATAAATGTACCTGTTAGATCTGCAGCAATGTTTTCTCTTCCCACATCTGGACCGTTAGCTCTAGAGTTACCGAAATGTCTACGTTTGGCTCTTTGCTTAACTTACATGTTGCCCTTTGATGCTGCCATTTTTAAGTACAAGTCTGTTTCCATAAGTGCAACTGGCAATGATGAACTCTGCCTTTCCATTGCCTTCTTTGACAACACTGCCACCTCATTCTTGTCAGATTGCCTTTCCAATAAGAAGTTACAGATGGGCTAAACATTCTCCAGTTAAAAAGCAGATAAACAAACACCATTATTTTTCACAGCCAGCATAAATACTATTCTCTTACCATTTATTCTATTCCCCCTCCAGATAACTGGTTCAGGCTGAAGCAGACCATCTAGAATCTTCACATTTGTTCACCCAGTGTTGTATCTAAAACTTAACATCATATTGATTCCTGTTATTTTTATTTGCACAACATAAATCCACAACCACACGTCAGGTTTTCCTTGCTCACTTTGCGTCATACAGTGTCCGCAAGATTCTAACTTCCGCAAAACTCAGGCACCTCCATTTGTTCAGCCTAGTACTCATTTCATCCATTTCCCATGTCCTCAATTCACATCTGCAAAATCCTTCAGAGTAGCTGTCCGCGCACCACTGCAATATCTTCCAAATATAGATCTCCTTCTGGACCTTATGACTCTCTATCTCTCACCTTTTGTGCTCTTTCCATCCCATCTTCTTTCCAGCACAAGATACCATTGTACCTTACTGTATAAC
The DNA here is from genome assembly GCA_024137785.1 of Ginglymostoma cirratum. Classification (NCBI taxonomy): domain Eukaryota; kingdom Metazoa; phylum Chordata; class Chondrichthyes; order Orectolobiformes; family Ginglymostomatidae; genus Ginglymostoma; species Ginglymostoma cirratum. The sequence continues at coordinate 4,535,305 of JAHRHZ010000049.1, read as the reverse complement.
AAGTTTTCATCCCTCTCTCCTTTGCTCCATTTCTGCTATTTCGGTGTCATAAAATTAAAAAAAAATACCAGCTATCTTAACTTTTTTCGTGAGATAACAAGGTGTAGAGCTGGATGAACACAGCAGGCCAAGCAGCATCAGAGGATCAGGAAAGCTGATGTTTCAGGCCTAGACCCTTCTTCAGAAATGAAGGAAGAAATAACTTTTTTCGTGGTTTGTCATCCATCCTCTAGCTCCCTGCAAAGGACCTTTGATATTTTTTGCTTTCAGGCCTTTGCATGACACGGTAGGAGCTTTAGGATGAAACATGATACAATTTGCATTGCCATAGCCATTGAAATGTTCCATCAAGGATGTAAAATATATGGTTGCACGGGTTCAGGTGTTTTTTCCGGATTCATCATTGCAAGAGGGGAAAGAAAAAATTAATGCTCACGTCTCCTTATGTAATGAAATGCATGGGCTAAAATCTTGACATTAGATTGTATTTATCTTCCCCATTTCCTATCCCACACCCACCAGAAAGACCCTGTAACAATAATGCATTATGGGTGAGCTAACTTGGTACAGAGTGGCACCATCACTCCTCAGTGAGAGGAAGGCCCACTCTTTGGAGCTGCTGGTCAATCTGATTGACTGACTATGCCAGAGCTCAGTAATGATGGTGCTGGGACTGAAGGCCATTCTAGGGTGATGTCCCAAATGGATCCTCAGATAAATCACAGATATTGGCATCTTTTCTGCTGGGATAGCGTGGGGTTATTGGATGGGGTATTTGGTGGATGGAGAAAGAATATTGTGTGAGGGAAGGTCAAAGGGGTGGGTTTTCAAGTGCAGGCAAGGAGGAAGGAAAGGGGTGTTTATTTTCTGAAGGCCTAGTTTATGTGCCTTCACACCACTGTGAAAACACACCAAATAGAGACATGTTAAATCCATTGTTTGTAGAACCTTATCAATGGTTCCCCAGAGCTAACGTCAGTGCTGTTCCACAATCAATTACTAGAACCTCAGGGGTCTAGTAGTGCAATGGCAGTGGCCCTATCTTTGAGCCATGTTCAATTTCCACTTACTCTGGAGGTGTGCCATAACACATCTGAGCAGGTTGATTTAAAGAAAATAAAATTAATAGAAGCTGTTGTTTTATGTTTGGGACTTGTTCCAGTGGTTTTTTCCCTTTTATGCAAGGTACTGCTAATTGGTATCCATGTATAAACTTCAGTTATAAACTTAGTAAAATTTATTTACACACATCTACTCTGTTATGGTGATTCTTTAAAAGTAAGGACATAATCAATAATTAGCTTTAATTGTATGAATTTTAATCAATTAGCTGCAGTTCTTCTCTCCTCCCTGTGCACCAACAATCTTCATCGTAGCTGTAGCCATTTTTGCTCCATACTGTGTAATTTCCTCCTTAAAACTCTTGCCTTTCCATTTCCTATCTTCTTTAAAGCGTACTTCTTTGCTAAAACTTTTGGTTGCTTTGGTAATCTGGCTTAGTATTCATTTTTGTCACATTAGACCTCTGAGAGGTGCCTTGGGTCATTTTTCTACATTAAAGGTGCAATATGTATAATGTGTGCAGTTATTGATTTGGTCCAGGCATATTAGAATGTTATCACTCGTATGTAATATATACAATACATAAAAATGGTGCTAACAAAGAAGTTTTGGAAGTATTCTGCAAACAATTAGAGTTATAAAAAGAAGCCTTTCGTGACAAGGAGCAGGTAATAATCATTTGAAACAAACTGTTTCACGTGACTTAGAAATATTTCAATGAGGTGCTGTGCTCTATTTTGTTATTATTGGATGTTAAAGGCTGTTCTGGGTTAAGCATAGAATGCATTTAGAACATGATTATCTTATCTTCTCCAATATAAAAATAACAGTCCTTAAGGACTAACAAAAAGCAAAAATAATCTCTCCATGGAAAATATAAAAGAAATCCAAAAATATAATATATGTCTGTCTGTCAGGTTAAAATATAGTGTATAGAAAAAAACCTAACAAATGAAATGATTGTTTGCACTGAAAGTATTCCTCCTTTTCCCTAGTTCTATTGCATATTCCTTATATAGAAATCCTCTACCATTAAACAAACCTACAGTAAAACTTCTACTTTGAAGGCTTACTTTGCAGAGAACAGAAATGTTTGCATAATTTGACTAAGGAGCACTTGTTAACTTAATGGGATGTTTAGCATTGGACCTCATGTAAAAGATTATTTTAATAGTATAAACTAAGGAAGATTCCTAAAGTAACAGAATGTTAATATTTGCCCCTTTGCTGGAATTTAACATCTTCATTATTTAAGTAAATAGTATAAAGACCTCATAAGTTGTTTAGACTAAATCTTATGTTTAAGCACTTTTCTTCGACATTCTTTACAAATGTTGTAATCAGATTTATTAGTGTGTGAAAAAACCAAGTGTGCAGATTCTTTTCAGTAAGCTAAATAAAAGTTGACGGAAGCTGGTTTAACTCAAGGCATTTTGGCAAATGTCTTGAAAGGATTGTTCCACAGTTAAACTTAGGGAATAACTCTAAGCCAGTGCAGCAGTATCAACAATAATAAAGAATCAATTGATGGTTATTTCAAAACTTTGGTTCAAAAAATGCTTAGTAAAAGCTTCTAAAAATAATTCAACTGAACTACAATAAAAGCTCCTCTAATTTATTGGAGAACTTGTGTAAACATCTATATTATTTAAACACTGTCAAAGCATGACTTTGGTAGTTTATTAATTCATAACCAACTGAAATTATTACAGGCTCTAAAATTAAATCTGCGCAAATAACATTTGGAGTACAAATTTTGGATAAACATTTCAGAAAATGGGAATTAAATCATCCATAACATAAAAATATCATATGACTAAATAACTGACTATTGAAGATCAACCATTGTTTTGAGCACTCTCTGATCTTTAACTTCCTGCAATTGACACAGAGTAATCAGTCATCTAGATTTAATTTCTCAAGTCTACAAGAAGAGATAATTCCCTTTGCAGTATTTAGTTGCTGTTATGAAAGCTATTTGTTTAGGTTGCATCTTATTAACAGTGCACGATGGATACCATTGCATAGTCTTAATTGGAAATCTGGGAAAGCATTAATTCATTGACCTCAAATAATATCATTTTCTCCTTCTCCTTCCTCTTATGCACTCCTGAAAACCAACTGAGACATATTCTTCTTCACGCTTCTTTGGAAGAATGGTTCTTGACTCAAAGCATGAGCAGGAACAATTGTTGGACTGTGTACCGGTATGAGCGGTCAGCAGCTTGTGAGCCTGGTCAGACCACATGTGGGAGCCTCCTGCACTGATCTACTGCAGGCCATTTATAGAAGGACTGTAATGTTTATGTTTTTTAACTTTAGCTGTTATTTTTCTTATACTATGAATAACTGCAAGGTAATGTAACTTGGTTTTCCTTTATCTCTGTATTTTGTATCTAAGATTTGTATCTTAGTACTTTGCATCTAAAGTGGTGCCATGTGGGGCGACATTGTAAACTTTTCACTGCAGTCCTCCACTTCTGTACTTGAGTACACGTGACAACAAACCTAATTCTAATCCTTTCTCTTTCCACACGTGGCGCCGGACCTGTTGAATCTGACCTGCACTTTCCATTTTAATCTCTAATATTGCATCTTAGTTTCTGTGCTCACTGAATCTGTGGGCTGTACAGGTGGAGTTCTTCAGAATTGAGAATGCCATGTATGCACTCAGTGTCCATTTATTCACATATGTGGCAGGATTCTATGTCTAAAGAGGGCAAAATTGAGTGCCCTTACCATCATATTAGTTAATATGGTTACCTTAACATAGCCCAGATTCAAGACAGCTCAAATAAAACAATGAACTGCAGATGCACAAAATATGAAACAAAAGCAGAAATTTCTGGAGAAATTAAATGTGTCTAGCAGCATCTGTGGAGAGACAGCAGAGTTAACGTTTCAAATTCAGTGACTCTTCTTCAAACCTGAACTGTTGGCTCTGCTTTCTCTCCATAGATGTTGCCCGACTTGCTGAGTATGTCCAGCAAATTCTATTTTACTGAAGTTGAGAACTTTTGAGTTTGTATGGCTCAGTGCTGGACAGGGTCCTACATTTCTATTTTGAAGCATCAGGGAAGTGAATTTTTTTTTAGAAGAAAATTCTAACATGTTCCTGTTGTTTTCCAGGGCCACGGAAGTAAGATGGAAGATAACCCGCTCACCATGATGCCAACTGTCCCACTCGAATAGACAATCAAAATTCTCTTCTTGCTGGTACTGGGATTGTAGGTGCATAGATGCATGGGGTCTCCAAGAAATTGGGCGACTGAATGATAAGCCCTGGTGACGTCTCTGTGAACTTGGTAAGATTGCCGTCCTGAAAATCCTGTGCTTGGTACCTAACATCATGCCAAGGGCCACCATGTTCATAGTGTAGTCCCCAGAATTGAACATAAACTACAGTGTTCTAATTTCCTTGCCTTTGTACTTTATTCCCCAACAATGAAGCTCAGGATCCCATTACCCTTATTAACCACTCTCTGCCCTGTCACCCTCAACAATTTATGCATTTATATCCCAGGTGCCTCAGGTTATGTGCCCCTTTTAAATTGAAATCTTAATTTTATACTCCTTCAGTTTCATTCTCCGTACTAAAATGTATCACTTCATTCTTCTCTGCATTGAATTTTATCTGCCACGTATCTGACCATACTACCAAACTGCCAATGTCCTCTTGAAGTCTATCACTATCATCCCCACAGTCCATAATACCTCCAAGTTTTGTTTTTTATACAAATTTTAAAGTGTGGCCTGTACACTCAAGTCTATGTCGTAAATATAATCAAATAAGAACAAAGGCCCAAATACAAATGCTTGGAGAACCCCAATTTATCCTTTCCCTCAGTCTGTGATACAACTATAACAATTTTGTCGCTCCACAACTTTGTATGCATGCTACCATTGTTCCTTTCAGTCCTTTAGTTTTATCAAATGCCTTTGAAAGTTTATGTACACTACATCAACCAGATCACCTTAATTAACCCTCTATTACTTCATCGAAAGGCTGAATCAAATAAGTCAATATATTTTGTCCTTAACAAATGACTACTATTCCTCACTTGTCCAAGTGATTGTTCATTTTGTTCGAGATTGATGGGAAATTTTCCCATCAAAGTTAAACTGAATGTCTTGCAGTTGCTGGGTTTATGGACCTTTTCGGACTGAGGATTCAGAGTCCTCTTGTACTACCCCTGTGTGAAATATCTTGATCAGAGACTCCCTGTTTCAAAGCACTGTCGCTGCCACCAGTTTTCCATTGTCATAGGACTTAACAGATGGACCTTCATAGAAGCTTATGAGTGAATTAATTTTTCAGGGAACTTGGGGTGTGATTATTGTCCACATAACTTTGGCAGATTGGTGGTCAGATTTCAGTGATATGTTAAGCCACAATGTCCTTGACCTTGCCACTGTAGCCTCCTTTCACCTCTGCGCCTGGTGATACCTTTAAAGTGCATTAGACTCAGACCATTCTGTAATTCTAACTGAATCATGTTACACAGAGCATTAATTAAATGAAAAGAATTGCGAACAGGAGACAGCAAATGATGAAAAAGTTCATTGAAATAATGTAGCAATGTTATTTTGGACATACAAAAAAATGTAGTCCACTAAAGGAATAAAAAGAAGGTGAAAAGAACAAGAGAATCTGAGAACTGGCATAAAGTTAATTGGATGACATATGTTTATTACAGGACAAGGAGACAATGTTGGAAAGTAAACATTGATACATTAACATTTCAACAATAAGCATCAGATAATTCAAAAAACATGTCAAAACTGTTGCCTACGCTAATTAATTACAACATTGGCAATATGGGACAAATAAATATTCTGCTATTATTATAATACAAATATAAACAAATAAAATGAATATTTATCTTTATTGTGACATGCCTGTCACAGGAAAGCATGTTAATAATTAATTATTTCCTGATCACTAGATATTATAAATTAAGTGATCAAGCAAAATCATTCAAAAAATTTGAATGTCTATTTGCTGTATGGCATTTAAAGACTGAACACGTGGGACAGACATTTTGCAAATAATTCACTGTCATAATTTGTTGACACTGTCTGATCATTACACTTCAGCACTGTTAAGTTTTATGTTTCACAAGCAATTAAGTAGGACCAATTGTCTCTTTAATAATTTAAGAAATTAAGGAAACACAATCATTTTATTTCAACAGGATGACATATAAGATTGCAATTTGCAGGAGTATGAAGCATCACTCCAAAATAATGTTTCCAAATACATTTTATTCTGTTTTTGTGCAGTCTTCACTATTAAGTCATAATCTTAGTTTTCCTGAAGAAGCTGGTTGCTCCATACTCTACCATGTTCCTGCCAAAACATCCAAAATATTCTCCATTACCTTCCCCCACCCTGCTCCATTTCCTTGTTTCTGTGCTTGCTGTAAATTGTTGAATCTCTAAAATCATCCTGTTTTGATGTGAGTAATTGATCTGACTTGTTAACCCTGATGCTTTCTCCACGGGTGCTGTCTGACCTGCTGAGGTTTTGTTGAATTAATTCATGAGATGTGGGAATTGCTGGCTAGGGCAGCATTTATTGCCTATCCCTATTTGCTCAGAGGACAGTTCAGAGTCAACCACATTGCTGTGGGTCTGGAGGCCAGACCAGGTAAGGATGGCAGTTTCTTTCCCTAAAGAACTTTAGTGAACCAGATGGGATTTTCCCCAACAATTGACAATGGATTCAGTGTCATCATTAGATTCTTTATTCCAGATATTTTATTGAATTCAAATTCCTCCATCTGCCCTGGCTGGATTTGGAATTGGGTCCCTAGAATGTTACCTGGGTCTCTGGGTTAACCGTCTGGCAATAGTACCACGACGCCATTGCCTCCGCCCAATTTAAATAAATCTTCCAGGGCCTCACAAGCTATTTGCTTCATTGGCTTGGAAAAGACAAATTGGTACCGATGTCTCAAACTCTCTTCATTAGTAAAGGACAAAATACACCTCTTAAAACCACAGTATTGTCACATATCTAATGTAGTGGAATTTGAATCTGGGCCCCCAGAACAGTACCAGAATGTTTTCATCATTTTCTGTTTTTGTTACATACTTGTTCCTGAAGTTGTTTAATTATTTTAAATCATTTCTAAAGGTAGCGCATATTGTCTGTTGCCTTCAAAACATAAAATACAGAAAAATTGTGCCTCATTTAAGACATCAATTTATTCTTTTCACAAACCATATATAGTCTGCTCAACCATTCACTCCATCTGCAAAGTTTCTCCATGCCTCACTGATTACAAAGTTGAATCAAGGAAACCTCGAAAAAAAATGTGCAGTACAACCTGTGTCTAACTTACCAACCCGCAATGTGTTGAAAAGATGAAATTTGTGTTGATGCTTGAGGACATGGCATTTTGTAGAATCATCAAAGTAACTAACCTATCATTAGTTTTGATGCACAGCAATATTTAATATTGGGAATCCAGGACTAAAATAGGACAGTGAGCAGAATTTCAAATTGAAAGTATTGAGCGAAGTATGTGATCCAATTATAAATCCTAGATCAGTTGGATCTTTGGCACGAGACTCCCATGGAAACTACTATTCATTAACCTTCAAATCCTATACAGCATTGGATTTTTTTTCTCCATATTTATCCCTTTATAATACCACTCTCATTGAACAAAGAACAAAGAACAAAGAAAATTACAGCACAGGAACAGGCCCTTCGGCCCTCCCAGCCGGCGCCGATCCAGATCCTCTATCTAAACCTGTCGCCTATTTTCCAAGATAACAAGCATGGGGCTGGATGAACACAGCAGGTCAAGCAGCATCATAGGAGCAGGAAAACTTGAC
>JAHRHZ010000049.1:4505184-4526997 GCA_024137785.1 Ginglymostoma cirratum | reverse complement strand
CCTTCATCAGAAAATGATTTTCTGATGAAGGGTTTAGGCCCGAAATGTCAAGTTTTCCTGCTCCTATGATGCTGCTTGACCTGCTGTGTTCATCCAGCCCGATGCTTGTTATCTCGGATTCTCCAGCATCTGCAGTACCTTTTATCTCGCCTATTTTCCAAGGATCTGTATCCCTTTGCTTCCTGCCCATTCATGTATCTGTCTAGATACATCTTAAATGAGACTATCGTGCCCGCCTCTGCCACTTCCACTGGCAATGCGTTCCAGGCACCCACCACTCTCTGCGTAAAGAACTTTCGACGCATGTCTCCCTTAAAAGTTTCCCCTCTCACCTTGAAATTGTGACTCCTAGTAATTGAGTCTCCCACTCTGGGAAAAAGCTTCTTGCTATCCACCCTGTCTGTATTTCTCATGATTTTGTAGACCTCAATCAGGTCCCCCCTCAACCTCTGTCTTTCTAATGTAAATAATCCTAATCTACTCAACCTCTTTTCATAGCTAGCACCCTCCATAGCAGGCAACATCTAGGTGAACCTCCTCTGCATCCTCTCCAAAGCATTCACATCCTTTTGGTAATGTGGCAACCAGAACTGTACGCAGTATTCCAAATATGATCGAACCAAAGTCCTATACAACTGTAACATGACCTGCCAACTCTTGTACTCAATACCGCGTCCGATGAGCGAAAGCATGCCGTATGCCTTCTTGACCACTCTATCGATCTGCGTTGCCACCTTCAGGGTACAATGGACCTGAACACCCAGATCTCTCTGTGCATCAATTTTCCCCAGGGCTTTTCCATTTACCGTATAGTTCGCTCTTGAATTGAATCTTCCAAAATGCATCACCTCGCATTTGCTTAGATGTTCATGCATCAATTTTTAAAAAGTTGTGAATTGGTGTGTACAGTATGGTTGCTTTAACCAAGAATCTTATCACTACTGTCACCATTCTGTGGAGTAAATTCCTTATAATCTCAAGATCCAGCTGAAGCTTGCTAAATATAAACTCATGCTTGATTTGGTTAATCAACTTTCATTCTAGTCATGTGATTAATTTTTGTTAATATTTAAGAATCTGTAACATGTTGCTCTTAATCTTTTACAATCAAGAAAGCAAGCTCACCTCTCTGATGTAGAGCGCTAATGTTTCTGAACATCTTTGTGATTTTGTCATAACCTTCCCCAAATCTTGAATATTATTGCTTTGATAATTGTGATATGTACATGTCAAGGTGTATTTTCATGCTTTTTTGCTATTATCTAAAGATCACCACTTAGTGTGAAACTCATCCATAATCTCCAGGAAAGGTCCAGACTTGATTCCTGGCTATTCTTACATAGACGAGCCATAGTTGGAATGGAGTAATTGAGTGCTGGAACTTACATTAAAATTGCTATAGAAATTCAGAAAAAAATAGTCTCTGTTCCTGACAAAAGAGACCTTTTGGAAAGTTTGTTTATTGAACATAGATTAGATGATGGTTGGTGTTAAGGCCCTCTTTAGCTCAATACAACACAAATGGTTAGGTTGGTTGATATTCAGTATTCCATTCGTAATCATAAAAACATAGACAAGCTTGTTTGAATATCTTCATGGAAGGTGGAAGAAAATTCTGAAGAATAACATATGTAAATGAAAAAGAAAAAAAGAAGCTTGCAAAGTGTTTAGGATGAGGAAGGTGCTTTTCATCTCATTGGGAATTTATATCATTACCTGTGAATGCCTTATTTCCTTTTCAATATTTTAAACAAAGCAGTTTATTAAATCAGTAGCTATTGGCTACTTATTAATGAATAGCACAGTGAGTCCTAAGCATCTCAAGTTTTTATGCTTATCATGTTTTGTTCCTTTCAAAATTAAAAGGAGCTGAATAATGCTCATGATACACTGCCACAAAGCAACAATGGCAGCCATGGTAACAGAACCCTCCCTATTGTCTGACTAGCAAAAGAGGCAATTAAACAAGATTGAATCAGACATGCACTTATGTAAAGCTTGATACCTGTATTCATTGCAAAATGCAAACTGCCTATAACAATCATTTAACTGAATGTCAGCCAAATCGCATCAAGTGTTTTCTGAATATTACATGACCAGTGGCTCATCAATATTTTATAAGTATTCTTGATTATTGATTGACTAGTGTCTCTGGGAAATTCCTATCAGTTGACGCCTTTAACATGCTGATAGTTTTAAACAATTCTTTGGCCTGCAGTTTTGCGTCAGCGACAAAGCAGCAGCGCTAGTCATTCACTTCACTTACAGCTGCTCAGAATTCTTGTGGGTGTTTGACTGGAGATATAATCTCACAGGGTGCAGTATCTTTTCCTTTACAAAACGGTGTGGTATCAGACCTAATAGCAAGATGTTCTTCCACTCAGTAGTGGCTCAGGTAGTTTTGTATGAATATGTTCTTCTTAGCTTATTACACACACGTGCACACATTGAACACCAAATCTTTTGGAAGTTCTGCAAGTCACTCCACACTTCTGTGACACCTCGCTCAATATTCTTCTGCAGGCAGTCCAGGAGAGAAGGGATTTACAGTTTTTGTGTGTTGGGCAACTGGAGGCCCAATCAACCAACTCATGCAGCCTGGACTGAGGTTCCTTTGATGAAGCCATGCTGATTCAACCCTATCTTACCATGTACTTTCAAGTACTCCACAAGATCATCCTGAATAATGGATTCTAAAATCTTACCAATGACCAAAGTCAGGCTAACCAGACTATAATTTCTTTGCTTCTGCCTCCCTCCCTTTTTAAACAGAGATGTAACATTAGCCATTTTCCAGTCCTCTAGCACTGCCCCGACTCCAGTGATTCCTGAAAGATCATCAGCAATACCTCCTCAATCTCCTCAGCTATCTCCTTTAGAATTCAGGGGTGTGGTCCAAGATAAAAAGCTTGGGGCTGGATGAACACAGCAGGTCAAGCAGCATCATAGGAGCAGGAAAACTTGACGTTTCGGGCCTAGACCCTTCATCAGAAATGGGGGAGGGGAAGAGGGTTCTGAAATAAATAGGGAGAGAGGGGGAGGCGGATAGAGGATGGATAGAGGAGAGGATAGGTGGAGAGGAGGCAGACAAGTCGAAGAGGTGGGGATGGAGCCAGTAAAGGTGAGTGTAGGTAGGGGGGTGAGGAGGAGATAGGTCAGTCCAGGGAGGACGGACAGGTCAAGGGGGCAGGATGATGTTGGTAGATAGGAGATGGGGGTGTGGCTTGAGGTGGGAGGAGGGGATAGGTGAGAGGAAAAACAGGTTAGGGAGGTGGAGATGAGCTGGGCTGGTTTTGGGATGTGGTTGGGGGAGGGGAGATTTTGAAGCTTGTGAAATCCACATTGATGCCATTGGGCTGCAGGGTTCCCAGGCTGAATATGATTTGCTGTTCCTGCAGCCTTCGGGTGGCATCACTGTGGCATTGCAGGAGGCCCAGGATGGACATGTCATCTGAGGAATGGGAGGGGGAGTTGAAATGGTTTGCGACTGGGAGGTGCAGTTGTTTGTTGCGAACTGAGCGCAGGTGTTCTGCAGAGCGATCTCCAAGCCTCCGCTTGGTTTCCCTGATGTAGAGGAAGCCACAACGGGTACAGTGGATGCAGTATACCACATTGGCAGATGTGCAGGTGAAAAGTGCCAGGTGTGGTGGGGCTGGAGGGGAGTGTGGAGTGGACAAGGGAGTCGCGGAGGGAGTGGTCCCTCCGGAAGGCAGATAAGGTTGGGGAGGGAAAAATGTCTTTGGTGGTGGGGTCTGATTGCAGATGGCGGAAGTGTCGGAGGATGATGCGTTGGATCCGGAGGTTGGTGGGGTGGTATGTGAGGACGAGGGGGATTCTTTTTTGGTTATTATTGCAGGGACGGGGCGTGAGGGAAGTGTTCCAGGAAATGCGGGAGACACGGTCGAGGACGTTCTCTACCACTGTGGGGGGGATGTTGCGGTCCTTGAAGAACGAGGACATTTGAGATGTACGGGAGTGGAATGTCTCATCCTGGTCCATCTGGTCTGGGTAATTTATCCATTTTCCATTTCCTGTACATACTTATAAACTGCATGAGTATGGACGTCAATGCAGGTTACACTCGACAGGCTGTGACATACAAGCTCAGACCAGTGATCAAGAAATCACCCCTCCCTGTCACTCCCGGACCTCCATGTTTGTTTCTTCCTCGCATTCCCTGTCAAATCCAACATGGACTGGCATTTCAAACATTCCCAAACACCTCTTTGAATTATTACTTCATTGCTCAACATTACCTTAAGTCCTGGCTTTAAGCTTAGCCAATCGGTGTGCTGCACTGTTCCTGGAAAGGCTAGGGTGGTAGTGGCTGCAGTCTCCTACATCCTACAATGCATTATTATCCCCCTTCTTACATACTGAGATTTCTACTTTCACAATTATTGCCCCCTCAACATCCCAGCATGCTGCCTCTACTCCCCAAGATTAAGTTCCCCAACTTTTCTCCCAGAACAGTGGCTCATAAGAAACCCCTTGGCTTTTATTGAGTTGACCCCAAGGCTGATCGTGGCCCACCTATCTGACTGACTTGGAAGTACAGTCCGAACTGAATGGGTGACCAAGCCCCTGACTGATCTATGTGCAGCTCCCTGACCGACTTGCCATGATTCATCAGTATGTTTGAATTGGATTTAGAAAGCTACCATCGCCCACTCCCCTGACCATCGCGATATGGTTCCCTGACCCAGACTGCCTCAAGCAGCTAGCTAATGGTAGCCAAGCTCCTGAACTGATAGCATTACTTTCCTTGACTTGGCTAAAAGGTAGAAGGTGGTGGTGGAGGGTTGCTTTTCAGACTGGAAGCCTGTGACCAGCGGTGTGCCACAAGGATTGGTGCTAAGTCAACTGCTTTTCATCATTTATATAAATGATTTGGATGTGAACATAGGAGGTATGGTTAGTAGGACAGTGAAGGAGGTTACCTCAGAGGAAAATGGGATATTGATCAGATGGGTCAATGGGCTGAGGAGTGGCAGATGGAGTTTAATTAAAATAAAAGTGAGGTGCTGCATTTTAGAAAACCAAATCAGGACAGGACTGAATAGAAAGGTTCTGGGGAGTGTTGCTGAACAAAACGACCTTGGAGTGCATATTCTGGAAAGTGGAGTTGCAGGTAGGTAGGGTAGTGAAGAAGGCGTTTGGTATGTTTGCCTTTATTGGTGAGTGCATTAAATATAGGAGGTGGGAGGTCATGTTGTGACTATATAGGACATCGGTTAGGCCACTATTGTAATACAGCATGCAATTCGAGCCTTCCTGTTATAGGAAGGATGTTTTGAAACTTGAAAGGGTTCAGAAAATATTTACAAAGATGTTGCCAAGGTTGGAGGGTTTGAGCTACAGGGAGAGGCTGAATAGACTGGGGCTATTTTCCCAGACCGTCGGAGGCTGAATGGTGACCACATAGAGGTTTATAAAATCATGAGGCATTGATAAGGTGAATAACCAAAGTTTATGCAGGGGGTGGGGTTGGGGGGTGCATTCCAAAACTAGAGATCATAGGTTTACGGTGAGAGGGGAAAAATTCAAAAGGGACCTAAGGGACAACTTGTTCACAAAGAGGGTGATACGTGTATAGAATGAGCTGCCAGAGGAAGTGGTGGAGGCTGGTACAATTAAAACATTTAAAAGGCTTCTGGATGGGTAAATGGATAGGAAGAGGTTAGAGGGATATGGGCCAAATTCTGGCAAATAGGAGCAGATTTATTTGGGATGTCTGGCTGGCACGGATGAGTTGGACCAAAGGGTGTGTTTCTATGCTGTATACCTCTATGACTGTATTAATGGGCTGAGACCCCCTCACTGAAGGTTGTGTCTCTCGATTTGACTGAAGACTACTCCCATTAGACTTTAATTCATGACCACTTGGTTGAATCACTTTCAGCGTGTTTGTCACATACTCTGTTGGCCCATGGTGCAGGTGTAAGAATGACATAGCATTGCCACCCCCCAACTTGAATGATCACCTCTGACAATCAATGAAAGCTGCCTGGCTTTGCATTTGGCCTAAAAGGCAAGTCAAGACACAATTACTGTGAACCTTTTTTTTCTGGCTTTGGGGTATAAGTGCAAAAAGGCAAGAAAAAGTAAGGCACTAATGCTGTGAGCATACAAGCAGATGCAAAATAAGTGAGCACTATGACAGCAAGTGAGGAGCACTGAGTCATACCTCAGTAAAATCGATGGGATGTGTGCCTGTCATTGCACACTCAGGGTCGTAGTAACAGCATATCAATGAAAGGTGCATGTGCATTCCAAGTTAAGGCATTAAGTGTAGAGCCATATTGTAAGTGGATTAGAAGTGCACCATGAGAGTGAGGAAGAATCAGAACATTTCTAATGTCAAAAACAGTGGATTGGGGTGCAGGTGGTTGCTGTCATGGAAGATGGCCTGAGTTCTTGGTAACTGGTGTCCAAATACAGCAATATACTTCTGAAGAACAGTCATGTGGGGCTTTGAAACGTTAACTTGGTTTCTCGATCCACAGATGTTGCTATACCCGCTGGGTTTCTCTAGCATTCTTTGTGTTAGTGTTTGAGAATCTCACTACTGCCAATCTCACCCTATCTTCCCTATTTTCTCACCTGTGCCCACATTGATTAGGACCTCCGATGATTCTGCCCATGGAGTTTATTCGATCTGTGCTAACCACATTTTTGATCAATAAGTGTTATGAGGGAGAAGATAGGAAAACAGATTTGAGACCACAGCGTAAATTAGCTTTAGAACAGCCTTGGATGGGTCCTAATTTTTTTTTTCAATTGTGATCAACAGGAGGGTGATAATCTTGCACTGTGATTCCTACGTCCATTTTCAATGTCTACTAGAATTAGCCCCATATAGTCTTCTACTCAATTCAGCGAGATCAAGGATTTTAGTGAAATGGCAAATATAGCTACCTATTGCTACTTTATGAATCAGTCAGTATTTTCTTTGGCTCCTTGTAACTTTTAAGTCTTTTAATGGATGGATGGTTGTGGGGCAAGACTTGCTAAATTGAATTTCCCTGCATGCTGGACTTCGATTTGTTCCTTTATGCTGCTTCAAATATTGAGAGCTATGCTGCACGGCATTTTCATCCTGGGCCATCCCACCCTTTGGTATATACCTGAGGATCAGTTGCATAGAAAGTTAAACAATAAGTAAAGCAAGAGTCCAGCCTCTTGTGCACAAAAAGCTCATGAGTAACAGAACTGAACTGCATTGTTGAAAAGAATAATGACAAACAATACAGGATCATCAAAGGTGGTGAGTTGAAAGAATACTCTTTACTGAGCGATGATGCTGGAAGTAATTGGAGACAATGGATATGGACCCTTTTCAATTATTTTGAAATTTGGACCTGAATTGCAGGTACTGTGTTGACATTGGCTGGGTGAATATTACCTAAATTTCCTTTCTCTGCACTGGAGAGAATTTTTACATAAAAGCTCCAATTTTGACCTAATAAACCATCCAGCTATTTCAGGACTTTGGATATCATTTGAAATCAAAAATATTAGAGCAATGCAAGTCTTTTACCCATCAGATACTTTCATTCATATTAACATTGCACAATCAGTTCAAGTATTCTTTGACATTGTATTCAGATTTTTTACTCTTTATTTGCTCATTGTCAGTATCCTTTTTCAAACTAACCTATGTAGATAATTATTGCCAGTTAAAATTACATGACATTCATATTTTTCCCTGAAGTTCAAGGTTTTTTCGGTACAGTTAATCACTAAAAGATGGCAGTTTCACTGCACTAATTGGAGAAAATCTGTTAAACATTATCATGGTCCATTTCAAGTGTACATTTCAATTAAAACAAAACTTTGTCAGTGATTTTTTTTTTCCCAGAAGAAACCATCAAGGCAGTTAAAAGGATACAGGGGAAATGGTTACAGATTACATAGGTCAGCAAAGACTAAGATTACATCATTAACAGATTTTCTTTTCCCTAAACAAAAATGTTTACATGATTGGAGGTGAAATGTTTCTGTCTGTGGAAATGCTGGTGATTGTTTAGCATGCACACTTGTTCTGCTGTTAGCTGTGCTGTTGTCATAATTATGATAAATGAGCATTTTTGGTCATTAATGGGCTGCAGGAATTTATAGAGGTGCTAATTCTATCAAACAGCTGTCTTCTCAGGGTGGCTAAGAATGGACAGTAAATGTTGGCTTTGCCTGAACCTAAGAATAAACCAGTGGAATAGCCCTTATGGGCTGAAGTTCCTACTTCTGTTTTGTTGTTAAGCCTGTTAAGATCAATGGAAGTTAAATCTGGCGGACTCGTAGCAGGCAGACTATCCACTCCATTCCATGAAAGTCAATGTGCTGAAGGTAAACATTATTATTAATTTTTTTTACCTTTGAAGTTATTGGGATTTTGGAAAATAGGAGGAGAAATGGACCCATCAGGCCACTTGTACCACTCGCTGACACCTTACTCTTCATGTTTGGCTTTGCTCACATGTCCCTTAATACTTTTGGGAAACAAAAATTTCAGATTTAAATTTTAGAATGGCTGCAGTAACAATTGTTATTTGCAGAAGAGAGTCTGAAACTTCATACACTCTGTGTGTACAAGTGTTTTGTCATTTGGCTCCAATTTTAAACCACGGTCCTTGATCCTAGATGCCCGAAAGCCAGTTGAAACATTTCTATCTGATTGATTCCACATCATATCATCAAAACCTTGTTCAAGTCAGCTCTTAACCTTTTAATTTCCAATCCCATTTTGTGTAGTTGTGCTAGTTACTTAACCCCTGGAATCATTCTATTAAAACCTACACTGCACACTACCACTCTGCTTCATCTTAAAGGTCAATATATTCTCCCAAAGGTGAGTTGCTTCAAATTGCTCACAGTGCTCCAGGTCTGGCTTAATCAGGTTTTTGTGCAGCCGAACTATAACTTTAACCTGTTGCACTCTAGCTCTCTAAATATAAAGAGGCCAGCATACCAAAATTCTGGAGCTTGATTTTCTGTACCTGTTCATTTTAATTATCTGTGTACAAGGACTATGTTAATAATTTGATACATTATACTGAATAAGACAGCAGTCGTTATAGGGATTTTAGGATTATTAAGCAAACTATTTTTTTCTTTTTGTCAGTAATGAAAATGAAGCAATACATTTATCATAGACTAAAAAAACACTGTAATAAATCTAGTTCTCCAACAACCAAGGATGAGGATCTTCAGGATGATGCAGGAGACCTGA
Source organism: Ginglymostoma cirratum (assembly GCA_024137785.1). NCBI lineage: Eukaryota > Metazoa > Chordata > Chondrichthyes > Orectolobiformes > Ginglymostomatidae > Ginglymostoma > Ginglymostoma cirratum. The sequence continues at coordinate 4,517,768 of JAHRHZ010000049.1, read as the reverse complement.
AACTGTGATTCTATTCTTGACACAAGGTCATGCTTGAAATCTGTTCGGTTTAAATAAGGCCAGCATGGAGGCTTGACATGATCAATAAACACCATTTCGGACTCATCAACTATAAGGTCTAACAGCAAGATGCCACAGTGCCAGGTTTATGTGCATGTCTTAGTCAAGTAGCCATTCTTCACAAATTCCCAGACCATTACTGCTAGAAGACTAATTGTGAATGATCCGAGTTGAGCTTGACCCAGGCCTCTTCCCTGAATCCAGGTACACACTTTCAAGTTGGGAGTGGGCGTATGGGACTGTGAGATAATAATAAGGAACAGGAATACAGGAATTCTAGATGATAATTTCCCTTCCTTAGCAGGGGGATCCAAAAGTTCACATAACAAGCTTGCTGTCACTCTGGGATACTATGCAATGAAAGGTACATTTCAACATTAATACCAAGTGGCTGAACATGTGCACTTTGCAGCCACACTCTTCATTTTTAGACATGGAAAAATATAGGGTTAGACTCAGGTGGAATCTTCCTATGCCCTGAATGATAATGGGCATTGGTGAAATAGAAACAGAAACAGAAATTGCTGAAGAAACTCATCAGTTCTGGCAGCATCTATGGAGAGAAAGCTGAGATAATGTTTTGGGTCCAGTGACCCTTCTTCAGAACTGAACTACATCAATTTAACATCTTTACCATGTGCCATCAGCTTACACAGCAAACACACTCAACCAAATGGCCATATGCTATCTCAGTTAAGTCAACAGGGAGTGCCATTAGTCTGAGGGTCCAATCATAAGCATCAAGGGCATAATCTGATCTCAGCATAGGGGCTTCAATATGGGCAGTCAACTACTTGGTGCATTCAGTATCGGGTTTCTAAATCATTGTAGTACAGGGAGTGTGCGATATTTAAACCTGTGGAGACCTAAGTATCCCCAGTCTGAAGATTAACGTTAAATCTGTCAGGGAGCTGCACTGAGATCAATCCGGTATCTAGTCACTCATAAGTTGGGGGCCGTCATCTCAAGTGAGTCAAGGGAGTTGGCCATTTTCTTTCCCAGGTTCTGTTCACTGAGTCAAGGAATTGTTATCAGGGACCACTGCTGTGGTAGGTAAGTTGGGAAGTCAGTTGTGGTAACTGGAGGAAGTATGTTCAGATGCAGAGGGGGTAATAAATGTGATGGGGCAAAACTCAACGCATAAGGGTGGGAGACGATAGAGTATAGGAGGACATGGATTACTATGGCAGGTATGTTATCAGTGGTCACCACTACCCTGGCATTGATAGATGGGGGCATGAGCAGTGCATAACGATGGTTGGCATAACTGTAGACCTGGGCATCAGAGTGTAATTTTGGGAAATGCAGACTTAAATGGAAGAGTTGGGTGGGAATGTGGGGATGCGCAGAATTGATGGGCACAAGAGGGAGTTCAATGAAAAAAAATGGAAATGAAAAGTGGTTGACACACATCCAAAGGGGGCAGTTTAAATGTTTTCTTTTCTGCAATAGCATTCATCAAGAACTTACACCGTACATGTTTAAGACATCCGTAATCATTGCTTCTCCATGTGAAGCTACGTCAAATGTAAATCCTGCTCACATGCAATCAGTACAGATGGATGCTGTGCTAAGAACCAAAATTGATTGCTCAGGATGGTTCTTTCTAGAAGCTGGACATAACACTCTGGAAAGATAATAAAGTTGCAGTGGTAGACGTCACCATCTGCTAAGAGGATGTCAACAATGTGCTCGGGAAGGTGTGGTAGAAAAACATTGAAAGTACCAACACCTGAGCCCACAACCAAAGGAATTGATGGAAGGCCTCGAGCTTAATTTTTTTTGAATTTGTTGTGGGAGCAAGTGGGAAGTGGTTGCAGCTTAACAGCAAACTGATGGACTTCCTGAACATAAAAAGATACAAGTCCTTCTTCCAGCAAATCTCGAGACTGATAGTATCCCTGATGCTTGAACTACTGCAAATCTTCAGCGACAGGTGATAAAATGTCAGAACCTAGCCTTGGGCTAGTGATGACAAGCCTGCCCTCGGTACCAGGATAAGGCCTTCCAGATGGTGATGGGCATGACGGTTACCAAATGGCATGAGGTGGGAAAAATGCTACAACATATAAAATTCCTCAAAAAAACAATAAAATGCTCAAAAACTGTTAAAAATAAAACAAAAGGGCACCTGCAGCACATCAGATGATGACACCTTTTTCTAACTAATGATTCTTCAGTCTTAATGCTCAGTTCATGCCCCTCATCGCTCGGAAGAGCACCTTTGGTAACTTAGAAGAGAAGCCAAATATATGGTTGTGACTTGAATGGCTGCAGTCATTCCTTCTGCCCCGTACCTCATGTAACATCAGCATGGCCCTATCCCTAAGCTGTGGTAATGCGAGAGGTTGACACATGTCTACCAGGGTCATTACAGATGAGTCAAAGACAACTCTGTGAAGCAGAATTGATCAAAAATGACCTTAAAGTCATCACCTACAGCCCCCAATTCAAAAAGACAATCCAAGATCTCATAGGCTGCACAAAGGCACAGACCTGATTTCCTCTCATCATGAATGGTAAGCTTTCCCAGCATGCTTTTATATGCAATGTTGTCTTTCTTGTTGATGTGCGGGTGAGGGGGAAACAAGGTTTCAGCAGTCCTACCATTAGCTACCATCTCCTTCTGTATTTGTGTGACATGGCTTGTTTGCATACATTAGAATAAGGTCCAGAATGTCAGTGGCTCATGTCCAGGCATTCCATGACCCTCCTTAATGGAGTCCTCATATCTCCTATGTATGGAGGAATATACAAAACAATTAGTTGTGAGTGATGTGACTGCTTACATTGCTATGGAACCTGTTCTATTTCTGATATTCCTCACATAGGTTCATTGGAACCATAAGCAAAGGATCCAGCCTCAGTAGGGGGTTATTGTCACTGTGGCTATAGTGCAATCAAGGTGCAGAGAAGTTGAGGATGTGCCAGGAAGCACACAATCAGCAGAAACTCAAGATGCTGTCAAACAGCTGCCACATGAAGAGGTCATTGCTATAAGTCCCCTCAGGATGCAGAGGAAGTTCAAGAGATCCGGAATATATCATCCTTAATGCCGTTCCCTCCAGATAAGCAGGCACAGTACTGTCACAGACTGAGGAACTGAGTATGTTCTGGGTCATCCTCACAGAACTGTGTCAACTGCTGAAGCAGGACCCATGGCCTGAGAAAGGTGGGAGGCCATCCTATCCTGGTGTCTGTCAAGGTATCAACTGTGCTAAATCTTTATGCACATAGCTGCTTCAAAATTCCACTGGGATCTTTGTGGGAAATCACAGTCCTCACTGCACAGATGTATCAATGCTAATATTGATGCAATTTGTGCCAGATCACATTGCTTCATCTCACTTCCCTGTGACAAGATCAGTGCTGCAGCCTGGGCACTAGTCTTTGCCCACTTTGCTGACTCCCTCCAGCTGCAGGGCAGATATAGGATTGTACAGATATAGCATTGAGAGCACCATATTATAATGAGTTATATTGTCAATAGAAAAAACTGTTCCATTCTGTAAAAGTCATCAAAGATAATTACCACCACATTTTAGAGGTCGACACCAAATACTCTGAAAGCTACCATGATGCCTATAATCTTGATAATTTGGATGTTTAGGCTTCATCTGAAGGGCCAGATGACTTAAAGGATGGCTGCTGGGAGAGAAAGGCCAGACTTTCCAAACATGGCCGAAGGTTCCATTACACAAACCTCAGACTGAGGTTGAATGTTGATGTAATGCAGTCCCTTCCTCCATGAGGGCCATCATGGAACCAATGATAGGCCTCCTCAAAATGCGGTTCTGATACCTGGATCTGTCTGGGGCTCCTTGAAGTACAAACCAGTCAGAATGTATTACGTAATCTTTGCTCTTCGCAGCTGGAGTGGGCAGTGAGGGGATGTGATTGATGCTGAAGAGCTGGGGGGAAAGAATGATTTTCTGAGGTAGATGAAGACACTGAGTAGAGGAAATATCACCTTCGGTATGATAAGATTCTTCAAAATAGAAAAAACTTAATTAACACCCATTTCCAAAAGTTGTGAACTAGGCAAAATCATCGTTTATTAACCGTAAATTTATTGTTCTTCAAAATGTGAGCAGTCTCTATTTAGCTGCAGAAGCAAATGCAGAGAGATTTCTCAGCCCAGTTTGTGGTTAGAATGTGGAGTAAGTGCTACTACACAAACAATTGAGGCTAATAGATGTATTTAAGGGGGAAGCTAGATAAACACTTGAGAGAGAAAGGGGAAGAAGGATATGTCAATGTCATGAGCTGAAGTGGGAGACAGTTTAAGTGCAACATAAACACTGGCTTGGATCAGTTGGCTGTACAGCATATTTCTGTATTGCAATTACTATGAAATATTACTTATTTGCAAGCCACAGTGCCCATCTGCTTTCTGTTTCTTCACATGGGTTTTTCACATAATCTACACTGTAAGTCCCCATATCTGAGAATGTGAAATTACCCAAACTTTCACAGGCAATGACACTGAAAAGTAAATATCATTTTATAAAGGGGTGCATAAGCTAAAATTAAGTGATATGAACATAACAAAATGATGCAACATAATGAAAGACAGAACTGTTTATAAGAAATAGTTTCTCTGCAGAATTGCAACAAGAGCAGAAAAATGTGAAATATTTTAGCAGACCAGCTACAAGATGAAGTGCATTGTACAAAACTATGCAACAACCACCCAGACCAAAACACAACTTGTCCAACTGACAGAAAAAAATTAAAAGACCTTGGCTTTGTTTAACATTAAAGGTCACTAAGCTACTAACACCTGCTCGCTCTTTAAGGGGTTTTTTGTTGTTATAATAACTTTTAACCTTTCAGTTTCACTACACTGTTTCACTGACTAAGTTGCACAGAATTAAATGCAATGAAGTGAAGATAAACAATAAGTCAGCTTTCTGACAGCAGAAGTATTACCAGGGTTTTGTAAAAATGTAAGAGAGTGAAGCATCATGGTCATACTTTGTGTGAACACAAAGTGCACCATTTTAGGTCTTTAGTCCATGAGTCAAAGAAAACCAAAACAGCTCTTGTAAATGCGACTTAAGAGATTAAAAACATTCCACGGTCTGTTGTTGGCGAAATGTTTACAAATCCCACTTAGACCATGATACTGAACTTTGAAGTAATGAGGTTTAGATATTGCTGGGGGGCAGGGAGGAGAAAGTGGGGTGGAGGATGGGGGAGTTGGAATAGTGGTTAATGTGACAACCTTTCAATTTTGGGTCTAGATTTGGACCCAAAGACATGAAAATTTCCTTTGACAACTGTTGAGTATGATATTGCATAAAATGAAACTCATTCCATCAAGCAGTTTTGATCGTACAATAGGTGCATAAATGGTGGAAACATGTTGGTCATTTGACTCAGAAAGACAATCAAGGGCTGAATCGTACTTGCCAGTTTGGCCAGGTTACACGGAGGGCTTCTTGCCATAAGCTTTAACTAGATCTCTAGCCGTACCTGACTGAACCTGCCTCATCACCTACCTGCCTCATCACTGCAATACTGCCTCTCATCCAATTCTAGACTGACTTTACCACACACTGTGTGCAGAACAGCTCACCACTCAGTCGATATCCAAGAATTAGCTGAGACACTGGTGCCAACGCTTTGTTTAAAAGCCCTTTGTGCAGCGGGACAATATTTGTCAATCTGGAGCTGCCCTTCACATTTCCTGACATTTGCCCGAGACATGGCAGACAAGGCAAAATTGACACCCCTCTTCACAGACGGGAACCTTGAGGTCCTGCTGAATGGGGTGATGCAGAGGTGGAACTTCCTGTCACCCCTGGACCAACAGAGGAGCTCTATGCCAGCCTAAAGATCCCACTTTTGATCAATACAGTCTCAGTGGTCTGGATGAATGCCCAGAAATGTAGGAAAAAGGTCAATTACCTTCTCCATTCTGTCAGCATAAATGCCACCATCTTTTCTCCAACATCTCATTCTATCTCTGCTACTGCACGTACCTCTCACAATGGCTCATGATCTACTGCTCTTAATATTTTCCATTACATCTTCCCTCATTCCCTGTCCATCACCCCAACCCCAATCATCACTAGCCCTGCAAACCCTTTGCATTGTCTATTTGCTTACTCATCTCTCCAGCTGCAGCAGCATTAACAGCTATGCCTCTTACTCTCTGCCACCCATCATAGCTGCCTCTCTCACCAAGAGGCTTCTCTAGAAAGAAGAACGGCCCTCAAGAGTGCAGAAGGAGTCATGACAGGTAGTAGGATGCCTGACATTGAGCTCATAATAGAACTGTTTATGAGGAGAGGATCCTGGCTTTGACTACCTGAAGCACCTGCTTAGCCCTGCCCAAGCCCCTGGACTGGTACCAGAGGATGCCTTTCACTGACTTATTCACAAACTCTCAATAATTTTGACACCATCATGCTTGTCAGTAATCCTCCGTCATGTCAAGGGAAAGAGCCTTTGGTGAAGATACCTGAAAATTTTTATTTATTCTCTCATGGGTGTGGGTATCACTGGCTGGAGCAGCATTTATTGTCCATTCTGAGTTGTTCTTGAGAAGTTGGCAGTGAGCTGCCTTCTTGAACTCTTGCAGTCCATATCATTAGGGAGGGAATTCAAGGATATTAACCCAGTGATAATGAAGGAATGTTGATATAATTCTAAGCCGGGATGTTGAGTGGCTTGGAGGGGAACTTGCAGGTGGTGGTGTCCTAGACAAAGTGGCCCACTTGACTGGCACTACATTGGCAAACATCCAATCCTTCCACTACATTCAGTAGCAGCAGTGTGTCCTATTGGCAAAATGCACTGCAGAAATTCACCAAACATCCTTAGACCGCACTTTTCATACCCATGACCGCTTTGATGTAGAAAGGTAAGGGCAGCAGATACATGGGGACACCACCATCTGCAACTTTCCCTTCAAGTCACTCACCATCCTAACTCGGAAATATCTCAATGTTCCTTCACTGTTGCTGGGTCAAAAACCTTGGTCTACTTGCAGCACATGGGCTGCAGCAGATGAAGAAGGCAGCTCACCACCATCTTCTCAAGGGCAACTAGAGACAGATAATAAATACTGGCCCAGCCAGCAACGCTCGTGTCCCACTAAAGAGTGAATTTATAAAAAAATGTCAGTACTCTGACCAAAAGCTCTTTCCACTGACATGCCCGAGAACCACTGACAACCATGACAAGCTGAAACAAAAACAGAAACTGCTGGAGAAATTCAGCAGTCTGGCAGCATCTGTGGAGAAAAAAGCAGAGTCAACACTTTGGGTCGAGTGACCTTACTTCAGAACCATGATAAGCTTCCTGGCTTTGTGTCTGCACCTTCTGGCATGGGAAGACAGCAAAACTGTGAGTCTCATTTCTCTGACTGAGGGGCAAGGCCTAAAATGTTATGCATAGCAAGGCAGGGAATATTGGGATTAGTTAGGTAGGCTCAGGGTAATTGAGTGCTATGACAACATGTGAACAGCCTGGAGATGCAGCCTAGTCTAGTGCAATGACTTCAATGCTGTGAATTCAGTGACTAGTCTCCCATGGTGGGTGGTATGATAGGAAGCGGAATGTTTGAGCCAAGATGAGGCAAGAAATAATCCCCTTTAATAAGCAACTCATCACTATCTTGCAAGAATCTCATCTCGATACCTGGAGCTTAGTTAAAAGTTATAGTGAGTTGTTCCTAATGTGGTGATGGCCTTTGCCGGAATTCTCATGCCGTCGTGCCATATTTTGCACCATAACCCATGAATTTCAGGTCCCTGTAAGATTTTGCCCTAAATCTTGGATGTTAGAAATCAAAAATGGATCAAAAATAGAGCAATGATACAACAGGATCCTTCTTCTAAATTGGAATCCGAAATGTTACTGGTGCCTAGCGTTGTCAAGGAGACTGGTGTGCTGGGTTAGTTATAACCCAATGGGAAGAATTCCAACCCATGATTGGTGCCCAGGATATACAAGTGCATTTTGCATTGTCAGGCTTTTAATAATCACTTCCAGAAGCTATCATTCCAAATTTTGCTGTTTTCTTCACTTGCAATATCTACACAAGGCAGGTAAAAGACAAAATACATTGATATTCCAAACATCCAAATCCAAAACTAAATAGAATCAGAATGAATTTCTTAAATCAATGCCTTCAAGTGAGCTGCCTCGGCAAAGTGACAAAATTAATAAATCTTTCTCCAGGCTAAATCAGTAGTAGGTTGTTGTAGGCTGGAACACTTCCTTGCTGCAACCCTATATGCTTTTCAGAGGGCTCCTGTGGTGCAATAGTAGCACCCCTACCTCTGGACTAGTAGTCTCTCTTCAAATCTCACCTGCTCCAGAGGTATGTCATAATGTGTCTGTACAGGTAGATTAAATACAAATATATCCTTTCAGCTTTGTCCTAAGTTTCAGAGGCAGATCCTGCATACATTAGCCTACTGGTGTAGGATTCTAAGCCATGACAGAACTATTTGTTATCGGCTTTTGAAAAATAATTGACAAAAGAGCCAGAAGGGATACACCAAGAAATGTTTTTACTCAGCAAACCATTATTATTTGGAATGTGGAAATCTGAAATAGTGGTGGATGAATTTTCAATCTTAAATGTTAAAAGGGAGACTGAGATACATGTTCAAAAGGGGAAAAAAAAGAACATGACTATGGGGAAAAGCAGGGTTTAACTGAAAGCTTTTTCAGGGAGCCAGAGCAGGCATGAGATGCCAAAAGAACCTCTGTGTTTTATGATTCTATCATTATATGATACAAGCTCAAGATGACCTGGAACTTTGCTTTCATTGAGAAAGACAGGGAGGAGCAGCACATCCTCTGCCCTTTCTTATGGTCCCAAAGGTGCGTGCTCCAATTGAAGTTGCTATTCACCAGGAATTCACATCTGTTGATATGACTCATTTTTTCTAATAGATTTCTCTAGCATCTTCCATCCAAAAACATCAAGAATCTTATTGTGTTAAGCCACTGTTCTATACTTTTGGCACTTGCTTTATATCCAACACATTGCAAAATGGAGAGTAAATCCCTGTACTAGAGAATAGATTTTGGTTTTAGGGTATCCAAAAGGAGTATGGCCTAAGGATCCATCAGAAGGAAAATTGGGCTGGGATTTTAATGTGCCTTCACATTGATTAATTTACTTCCTTTAATTTAAGTGGAAGAAAAGTTAAGACTCTGTTACCAGTAGATGATCCTCACCTCCTCATTTTCATCCTGATTTTTATTTCACCATATTAAAGGTAGAAATCTATTCCAAAATCATCTTCAAAAGAGAATTCCCAGAAATTCTGGGAAGAATGAGTGCTTAAAACGACATTCAATGTGTCATTAGTGAAGACAACAAAACAAATGAGTGTTGTCAGCCACCGAATGTTACTCCTATTTCAAGAGATGGATAACTTCCATAAGCCTGCGACCGACTATTGCACGAATCTTTCGACTGGAGCACATATTCGCGATAAAATTGCCAATGTTTTTCTGTAGCACCATAGTTCTTTATGTGCGTCATAAGGCACTAGATTGGTACCAGTACAAAAATCTGTGAAAGCAGTCAGGTTCCTCCTAAACTTTACATCTATCCACACCATTTCTAACACTGCAATCTATCTACCATGGACAGCAACTGCATACACCTCTACAATCAACGGGCGTTGACATCAAAGTTGTACCAACCTCACATCAACCCACATGACAAAGCTTTCAACCACTTGCAAGATGGTTCTGCAGTGCCATCATGCCCCTTGGAATACGCTGGAACCTTTGATTAGAATGCTGCTTTATGGGTACATTGATCACAAGGACAGGCACCCAACTCATGGATTGGACCAGTTTGCATATCGGGGATCCTCACTCATAGCCTTAGCACTCACTTATGCATTTTTGGAAGTTCATAGCACTTCTGCCATGCCTTGCCATTTTGCACTTTGCTACATTTTTGCTTTAGTACGTTTGAAAATTGCGAATGGACATAGGAAAGAGCTGCTTAAAACCAATGTTTTAAAGGATTGATTCAAAAAGGATTGATTTGAAAAGCAAGTAACCTGACACTCATGTCAAGCATCATTTAAAAATTAAATAAAAACCATAAGTTCTGAGGAAGGGTTACTGGACCTGAAATGTTAACTTTGATTTCTTTTCACAGATGTTGCCAGACCTGCTGAACTTTTCCAGGAACTTCTGTTTTAGTTTCTCACTTAAACAGCTGCTTGAATAAACAGTTAGAAAATTATCTTACAGACAGATTGGAGTTGGGGGCTTCCGTATTCAGTAGGAGCTCTGATTAGCAGCAGGAATTTGTATGGTCTAGGGACTGCTGACCAGTTATCAATGACAAAAGCTTTTTGCCTACCAATCAGGTAATCAGTTCTTAAGTTTAGGAATTGTCACACTGTTCTCTGAAGTCCAAATTCACTTTTAATCTGAAGAAAACTAATATATCTTTCTTCAGAAGTTGCTATAATTTGTGACTTTTGTGATAAGTCAGAGACCTTTATAAATGAACCAGGCACCCTATGCTTCCTGCAAACCAATGGAAGCATTTGTATAAGAAAAACCAAGAAGAAACTTTCTGATTAGCAAGAACCAACTCAACAGATCTTGTAAACAAAGACTAATGAACAACTTTCCCTTTATCCATGTGATTTTTCCCTGTCTTTGTGCATATTTGCATGTGTATAACAGAGTGCAAAAGGGGATTAGAGTATTAATTTGTGAAGTTATATTCTAACATTTCTATATCTGTTTACTTTCAGGTAGTGTCTAATTATAATGAATAGTAATTCTTGCTAACCACAAGCCCAGTCCATGTTATTCTATTGACCTGGGTCCAACAATCAGGTAAATTTAGAATCTTTATACATCTATTTTAAAATTGTTAAGTTTTGTTGTGACTGCAGGAGTAGTGGGGCTTCATTTCAGTGCAATACTCCAGTGAACAATGGTAAGAGCTTAAAAGGTTCCCAATACTTGGGTCTTGACTTGATTGTTAGAGCACTCAGAAAGCCAGACAACTTCTCATGGTTGTCAGTCATTGATCAAGGGAGTGGCCATCTTGTTGACTGGCACAGTGCTGTGTCAATCTCCCAACTGCACAATGTGCCACCAACATACACACAGCATGTGACTCAATCAAATGGCTGTGTCTCAAAGTCTAAGAAGAATAGTCCTCAGTTAATTCATGTGAGATAGCCTTGATAGAGAAGGTCCTGGCACAGTAAGATGAGGGTAATGTCCATGATTATTCCAGGGGCTCAGATATGGTAAGTGGGCTGCTTGGGATGTGTAGGATGCCTGTATCACTACAGTCTGGTGATTAGGCCACAGACAGCAGGTCTGGTTCAATACCTCTGGACAGTCATGGTAGGTAAATTGGGGAGCTGCACACAGATCAGTCACGGTCTGGTCAGTCATCAGCTGAGGCTATCTATGCAAGACAGGTAAGGGGGACGGGAGTAGGGTGAAATGGGCTACTGACAGCCCTGGGGGCTGGGGGTGTGGAGGCATGTGCGTCAGTTCAATGAAGTCGAAGAGGGTTATCGGAGAGCACCATTGTGGTAGGAAAATTGGGAAACTCAAATCTGGGTGTTGAAGGCAGTAGCAGTGAAGGGGGAGCATTCAACATATAAAAGGGGGAGATGTTGGTGAATTGGAAGAAAGGGTACACTGCAGAAGGAATGTTATAACAGTCACTACTATCCATGGCCTCGAAGGGGGAGACACAGCAACATGATGATTGGTGTGATGAGAGATGAAAATGTACGTTTGTTTGATGCGTGAGAATATGTGGAAACTCAATACTGTTGGCCTCAACAGGGAGGACTAAGAAAGGAATATGGTGTTTTTTTTAGGGGTCTGGGTGGGGGGTGTCTGATTACCAGACTGAGCACTGTATCAAATGTGACTTGTGTTGCCTTCCATACACTTGTAAAAATGCCTGAAATTGGAGAAAGGCTGCAAGCACACCTGAAGTGGATGGAATCAGTGTGTTTTTTTTGAACCATTGTGCTGTAAATAATGAGTGTTCGATGCAGCTAGTCCAACGGCACCCACAGTAGGATGATTGAAGACATCAGCCTCATAAAATGAAACAATTTCAATTGATATAGGTCCTTCAAAGAGCAAAGAGCATTGCACAGACATCCAGAGGGTGCAGGTAGATGCAAGCACTACATGTAACATGAATCTTAGGCATTGTGTGTGTAGGTCCTATTTGTGAACCCAGGCACTCTTGGCCAAATCATTCCTTATCAGGAATCAATTCCTGTTATGACTGTGATGCGCAAGAAATGTACTGCAGCTGGAAATATTCACCCTTGTTAGGAAAAGTACTGAGCATCTTCCAAGGTCCCTTAACCTACACAGTGCAGCAGGTGCTCACTACACCTTGGACCATCAAACCTGATGTAGCACTGAGGATAACAAGCATGGGGCTGGATGAACACAGCAGGTCAAGCAGCATCATAGGAGCAGGAAAACTCGACGTTTCGGGCCTAAACCCTTCATCAGAAATGGGGGAGGGG
>JAHRHZ010000049.1:4362289-4504784 GCA_024137785.1 Ginglymostoma cirratum | reverse complement strand
GCCTAAACCCTTCATCAGAAAATATGAAGGGTTTAGGCCCGAAACGTCGAGTTTTCCTGCTCCTATGATGCTGCTTGACCTGCTGTGTTCATCCAGCCCCATGCTTGTTATCTTGAATTCTCCAGCATCTGCAGTACCTTTTATCTCTGTAGCACTGAGGATAGCCAGTCTCTGCACCTTCAATATTGTGGTTATGACTAGACAGACGTTCACACACACAACCGATGATAGAAAGTGAACACAAATTTATTATTATCATAACACATTTTTAATGTGCATTCAGAAGGTGGTCTTCTTTCTTTCCTTCCATCCCTCTACATCGCAGAACAGTCCTGGGGTCTACAGTGAGGGTGACGGCTGCCTGCCCTACAGTTGAACCCATTGGCTTCAGGTTTTGGTCAGGCAATCCCAGGGAGATTGTTTCTCAATGGCCCAGAGATTCCCTCCTCAGCTTGAACTTCCTGACGGAGGCAGCCAGTGTTGAGATGGAAAGCTTGGCCTCCTCTGTTTCTTCTGAGGAGACAGAGTCATTCAGTCAGAGTTATACAGCATGGAAACAGATCCTTCGGTCCAACTCGTCCATGCTGACCATACACATTTGAGGGGCCTGTAGGTGTTTCTTCCTCAGGGTGGGTGCTGCTTTATACCTCCCAGTCTCCTGAGGAAGGGCCACTTGGAGTGACTTCAAGGTCCTTGTTCATCTGTCATCTTGCTGTTGTTAGTCAGCATCAATGGCCAGAATGACTGAGTCAGGTCTGTGTCCATATCCAGCAGACTGAGGCTGTTGGACCTGGGTCTCATCGGTAACCACCAACCTGATGATGAAGGCAGTAGGACGTTTACATGCCTGAGGTAGCAGGGTCCCAATGGTGTGGCTGCAATCTTGCAGCTTTTGTGTCAGGTTGGCCAGTGCCCATAACAAACTTGCCTGTTGTTCCTTTGTTCACCTGCACACGTCAATGACATTTCAAAGGACCAACACTAATGGTCTTCTCCTGTCTGTGGCCACCCTTTCAGACATGGACACTGTGCTGATAATGCTTGTATCTGCGGCAGACAAAAGAGGAAATGCATTGTCATCATGTACCTTCACTGTGGGGTGGAGGGTGTGGGAAGAGATGAGTGGGGGAATAGGAGAGTAGCACAGCAATGGGCATTGTTTCAACATCTCCAAATGCTCACTTGATGATCTCACGAATCAGTATCAACATCTTCTCCAGATGGTGGGGTAGTGAGGATCTGAACGTTGGCCACCCGCTTTCAGTCTTTTAAAGGTCTATGTCAGCTGTCTGGAAACTGGTTGTTGGATTCCATCAGCTTTTTAGATTCACAATTAACATTTCACTGTCAGTATCTTGATTGTTTAGCAAAAGAAGTGATGCAAATGCTTTTTAAAAAGTCACATTTCACATCAGAATATAGATTATATTCCTGTCTTTAAGATTTATGTTTGCAACTTCAGTGCATGTGATTGACAACTGATTAGCAAAACCACCTCAAGGGAAGGCATTTAAGCTAAGAGTTTTTAAAGTTGGTAACAAAGCAGGGCATCAACAGTATTTCTACATAATATGGTATATTAATCTAAATGAAATTAAAATCTGATACTTTATTGCTGATTTTGTTTAATAGCTACTTGATAGTAACACTGTGGGCCACATTGCAAAATGTATGATAACATATGAAAGTGAGGGGCATATTTTGATCTATAATTATTCCTGCTTTATTAAAATAAGCATATAATTAGAGATTCTTGTTAATTCAGGATCAGTCAGCAGCATTTAACATTTTTGCTCCAAAGTAACTCACAGTAGTCTATTCACAAACTAAAGGTTTTCACAAACAGTTCTTTGAGTTTACACAAATCAACCCCTTTGAGTTGTGAGGAGCGAGTTCTGCTTTCCTCAGCCACAGACCTACAAGCTCTGAATTACAGATTTCTGCACTTTTACATCTATAAATAGGGAATACTGGGGGCAGAGAAAAAACTACAGAACAGTGGCATTAAGTAATTTCACGTTCAAATTCAGTTCACCAAAGCTTCATTCACATTTTGAGAGGTCAAAGACTTTGATTTTTGTATTTGTTTCTAAATTAATAGAATGCATTATAAGGTTAATTGGTAGAAGGAATTCATTCTACAGCTCATGGTGTAGGTTAAACACAGTGTGGAAGGATCACTATCACTTCAGGTCATAAATTTTTAAACAAGAAAACTTCTAGCAGTTTTAAAATTGCTTAATTCACCGTGTGCTACTTTAATTGAATTCTTAACTCAAAATGTTCATGCTATTGAGACCACTTGATCCATGTTAATAAGTGATTATATCATGTTACAGAAATAAACTAGGCTGTTCCTGTAATTTAAGATAATTTGAAATTTGATGTTTTAAAAACGCAAGGAGCTTCTCTTCGTAATTTGTTAAATAGCACAACTGATAAAACTGAGGCACAGAAGTCAAGGAAATTGTAAATTAAATCACATATTTCCTGATCTGAATTAGGCTTTTACTAGGGCAATGCAATTGGCCTCCATTATTAGGTTAGCATAATGGTATCAGAATAGTGAAAGCAGTGAGGGAAGTTATTCAGTTCAGGTGTCCATGCTGGCTCTCTGCGAGAACAATTAACCCAGTACCACCCTAATCGTCTATCCTTGCATGAAGGCTCACAGCTATTTTCCATTCTGAAAATTATCCAATTTTTTTCAAAATTTGAGATTGAATGTGCTCCACCACACTCACAGCCAGTGAGTTCCACACCATTTTTTAAAAAGCTCATTCGTGGAACGTGGGATCATGGGCTATGCCATAATTTACTCTGTAGTAGTACTTCTGGCAAGTTTATTTAAAAAAAAGGCAGGAAATTTGAATGGGCAGAAGAGTGTGAGATCTCACAGCTTGAAAGCTGATTACTGCACTGGTTTTAGCAACACTGAAATACGCTAACTAATTATATTTTATATATATATTTAGGCAGGTGTTGGTGTAGTTCTTACAGTAAAATGAAATGGGGATTGAATGGCTGGTCAGTTACTTTTTTCAAAATTTGTGTGCTTGCGAGCGGAAATACTGAACTGTAGAAAAAGAGACATGAGTTTGATATTGGTCGTACAACATTTTGAAGTCTACATATCCAACAACTCTGTAGAGACTGTTAATTATACGGACCATAATCCTCTAACATTCCCAGAAAAAGACAAGTCATACCAAGAATCTGAGACTGCACCCAAAGTACAGCCAGCGGAAACCTTCTTGCCGGATTTACACAGGCACTGTGGAAACAGAGATAAAGAAAATAAGTGAATCACATTACCCAGCTTAGTCTTCTGCAAGATTTCTCTCCTCTGGACTACACTTTTCTTCTTAATCAAGAAAAATACTGCTCCTTCTCCTTTCTTAGATAGTAGGAACTGCAGATGCTGGAGAATCTGAGATAGAGCTGGATGCACACAGCAGGCCAAGTAGCATCAGAGGAGCAGGAAGGCTGACATTTCGGGCCTACACCCTTCTTGAAACATCACCTGCACATCTGCTAACTGGTATACTGCATCTGCTGTTCCCGTTGTGGCCTCCTCTACATCGGAGAAACCAAGTGGAGGCTTGGGGACCGCTTTGCAGAACACCTACGCTCGGTTCGCACTAAACAACTGCACTCCCAGTCGCTAACCATTTCAACTCCCCCTCCCATTCCTCAGTCGACATGTCCATCCTGGGCCTCCTGCTGTGCCACAACGATGCCACCCGAAGTTTGCAGGAACAGTAACTCATATTCTGCTTGGGAGCCCTGCAGCCCAATGGTATCAATGTGGACTTCACAAGCTTCAAAATTCCCCCTCCCCCTACCGCATCCCAAAACCAACCCAGCTTGTCCCGCCTCCCTAACCTGTTCCTCCCACCTATCCCCTCCTCCCACCTCAAGCCGCACCCCCATCTCCTACCTACTAACCTCATCCCGCTCCCTTGACCTATCGGTCCTCGCTGGGCTGACCTATCTCCTCCCTATATCCCCACCTACACTCACCTTTACTGGCTCCATCCCCGCCTCTTTGACCTGTCTGTCTCCTCTCCACCTATCTTCTCCTCTATCCCATCTTCTATCCACCTCCCCCTCTCTCCCTATTTATTTCAGAACCCCCTTCCCCTCCCCCATTTCTGAAGAAGAGTCTAGGCCCAAAACATCAGCCTTCCTGGTCCTTTGATGCTGCTTGGTCTGCTGTGTTCATCCAGCTCTACACCTTCTCCTTTCTTTCCTGTTCTCTGTTTTCTGATCACCAAGTATCCAAGAATACCCACTACCCAGTTTTGTCCTATGAGCCAATTGTTTAAAAAACACTACATCATATATCCCCATAATTTTCTGCATCTACAACTCACTAAATTAATTATTTGATGGTCACCCAATATCTCTCTGCCTGCTCCAAATAGTTTGAATGGCACATCTTTACAATATTTGCTATATATTTTGCCTTTTTAATTATTCTTTGTATGAGACGAAATACATTTGTTGGGAAATTTTGTCCAACACTTCTTAAACATTGTGTACAATGTTTGTCCACGGCTTAAATACAGGAAGAATTCAACATAAGATGACAGCATGTCATGCTTAAAGAACAGAGCTTTACTTGTTTATTCAAAACAATGAGGTGTCACCGGCATTGCCTGAATTAATGGCTCTCTGATATTGTCCTTGAACGTTGTTGTGATACCGTGGTGCCTTTTTGATCCGTTGAAGTCCTTGTATGCAGGTATACCCACAGTACTGTTGTTGGGTAGGGAGGTCCAGGATTTGAATCAGCAAGAACAATGGAAACCAATATATTTCCAAGTTAGGATGATGTGTGACTCAGGGAAATTGCAGGTAGTGATGTTTCTATGTGCATTATTCTTTTGTTTTTGTTGGTAGTAGATTTTACATGCTTGGATGGTGTGGTCATAGGAGCCTTGGTAAGTTGCTACATTGCATCTCGTAGAGCAATGCAACTTGCAGCTGTGGACCTTCAGTGGTGGAGGGAATGAATATTTAAAATGGTAGTTAGGGTGATGGTCAAGGTTTTTCCTGGATAATGACATACTTTTTGAGTATTGTCAAAGCTGTACTTATCCAGATAAATGGAGAATATTCTGCCACACTGACTTGTGCCCTGTTGATATTGAAAAGATTTTGGGAAGCAGCTGGTGAGTTACTCATTGCTGAATAACCGACCTCTGATATTCTTTTGTAATCAGGGTATTTATACAGCTGAGTTTCTTATTTTTGGTCAATGGTTGCACTATAATTTTGGTAGTGGGGACTTTTCAATATCAAGGGATATGGTTAGATTATTTCTTATTATAGATGGTAATTGCTTGGAACTTACAAAGCAAGAATGTTACATGCTCAAACCTGAATGCCGCCTTGGTTTTGTTGAATGAGGTAAGGGATTGATTCATTATCCGAGTTACAAAAGGTACAAAACTTTGCAATTGGAGAACATCCCTTTTTCTTACCTAGTGATAGAAGAAAGATCACTGATGCAACAAATGGAGATGGTTGAGCCGAGGACAGTGTCCTGAGGATCTGCTCCGGTGACATCCAGGAACGGAGATGAATGCTCTCAGTGAACCATAACTATCTTCTTTTGGCTCTAACTAATGAAGTTTTTCCCCTGATTTCAAATGGTTTCAATTTTGTGAAAGCCTCAATTTCACGCTATGTCAAATACTGCCTTAATATCAGTCTCGCCTCACTGCTAGGATTTAACTTGATTGTCCATGTTTGGACCAAAGATTAAATGAAATCTGGAGTTAAGTGTTCCCATGGTGGAACCTAAACTGAACAACTATGACCAGCTATAACTGCCAAAGTGTTATTTGATAGCACTGTCAATGATCCCTTCCATCGCTTCGCTGATAATGGAGAAAAGACTAATGAGGCAGTAACTAATAGGATTAAATTCACTGTTTTTTGGGCAGGGCATACCTGGGCAATTTTTTTCACTCTGTTTTATATATGTCTGTCAGTTGCTGTATTGGAACAGTTCAGCCAGGAATGCTGCTAGTATTGGAACAGAAATATTTGACACTTCAGCTGGAATATGTTTTGGCATCCATAGAAATTGCAGAATTACAATTTTCTCAGCTGTTTCTTGATGAATGTGGAGTGAATTTAACTGGTTAGAGACCAGCATCTGTAGTGCTGTGGACCTTAACAGTAAACCAAGATGGATTATCTACTTGGCATCTTTTGGCTGTAAATGATTATAATAACTTCAGCCTTACTTTTGCAAAGATGTAAAGACTCTACCATCAGTGAGGATGGGGATATTTTTGGAGTCTCTGTCTAGTTAGTTGTTTAAGTGTCCAATACTATTCCTACCTGGATCTGGTAGAACTTCAGAGATTGGATATGATTCTTTTATTGTAGGTCACTTAGCTATAGCACACTGCTTTTGCAGTTAACAATAGATATAGTCCTGTGTTTTAGCTTACAAAGTTCACAACTCATTTTTAGATTTTTCTGGATTTTTTTTCTTCATTCTGGGCAATAGATGCTTCGCTGGCTGGGTCAGATTTTATTGACCATCCCTAGTTGCCCTTAAATTGGTGATGAGCTGCCTTAAACCAGTTGGCATCTTGATTTGGAAATATATTGCCATTCCTTCAGTGACCAGTTGCTGTAGGTGGACCCATTGTGCTACCAGGGAGGGAGTTCCAAGACTTTTACACAGTGTCACTGAAGGAATGGCAATATATTTCCAAACCAGGATGCCAACTGGTTTGGAGGGGACCTTGCAGATGGTGGTGTTACCATGTATCTGCTGCCTGTGTCCTTCTAGATGGTTGGCATTTTGGGTAAGGCCCCACTGGGTTGAGAGGAACAAGAGGCAAGGATTTGGCCATTCCTATGCATGGTCTTGTCTTAGCATGAGGCGTCTCCAGCTCCGATGATCCCCTGCCTTGACACAGGGAGCCTGCTTCTTGTGAGCTGGCAGCGCCTGTATGTGGGAAGGGGTTGGTCCACTCATGGCAAAATGCTAGGGTCATTAAAAATGGTCCTAATTGAGGTCTTAATTATTTTACTATGCAACCTACCCCTATTGTGCAATTGCCCACCCACGCATGAGAAATTGATCTGGTGGGTGGGGGAGGGGTATGTGTTGGAGAGCTGCCCTGACATGGCTCCCCCTTGTTTTCTCAGCATCTCCCACATTGACCTTCATGGGACCAGGAAAATTGCACTTATCGTTTCTGACCAGGACACAAACTATTTAGTGCAGTAGTTAAAGATATTTATTTTCGGGGGTTGATATTAACAATGACCTCTTCAAAATATTCAAGTTTATTGGCATTCCAAGTCTTACATTGTGGATATGGCTTATAATGCAAGTATTTATATCAGGGGTCATTTACCTTTCAAACATTCAGTATTAGTCAGATAAGATTCCTAATCGTCAACACCCAGAAAACATCAACATTTAGAGAATGAGGACGATGAAGAGAATGGAAAGCCTGCCAGAGTTATCAAAAGCATCCAAGGCATTGTGCCCACAAAAGGCATATCTACAGATGCTGGCATAGTTATCTGGTAATGATTAAAGAACACTGTACCAGACGCTGAATGTTAGCAGGAAGACAGATAGACAGCATCCAATATAGGGTCAATGATGCCTGCTCCCATCAAAGCTTCACGCATGTTGACATCAATTCCTTCCAGACTGTTGTGGTTGATAGTTTTAGTATCAATAGTTTGCTATCCACATGCACATTCAATCAGCAGGACCATTGCTAATATCACTTCCACCACTGATAAGGGCTGAAAGTTGAGGGAATGCTCAATTCTATGGGTTTCCAATGGTTTGTGCTACTAATCCTACAGAACAGAAAGCTGTACAGGAGGGACTTCCTCTTTTCCTAGGACTGACAATCGAGGCCACATCAGACCATGTCAGTCTGCTCTGAGGTTGCTACCAGGGTTAAAGCAACCTCAGCATCTGGGAGGAATGGCTAGCACTGTAGGAAGATGGTCAATGACCTTCGCCACACTGTTCTCTCTGCTACCTCACACTCACTCACCTCTACTACTACACTCACCTCCACCAAGTCTCATGCTCTCTCACTCGCTATTGCCTACAACAACTTGCCCTCTCATTGTCATCCACCCACCCCAACTTTCTAACATCATTAACCCTGCATGGCTGATGTACTGCTTACTTAGACATTTGTGACACCTTTCTGCCTGCACCAACACTAATAGGAGTTCATCTTCTGTAATACCTCCATCTCTCTCTCTCTCATTCCAGGAGAAAAAAACAGCCCATTTCAGGCAGAAAGACTCAAGGTGATTGGCGAGCTGCCAGTCATTCAGCTCCTTACCCATTATGCGCAAGGGATCCTGACTCTGACCATCCCAAACAGGATCTGGACTGGTATCAGAGGCTGCCCTTGACTTACTGTGCCAGGACCCCCTGAGTGAAAGATCTCTCACCATGCAGCTTGTGAAATCTATAAAGATGCAGAAGATGATCTTGATGTCAAGATGAACCTTTGTGCACTTGTCACCTGATTCTGCAACCCATCTCACCTAGTCCACATTGCTCAGACCCCTCTAAGATTTCACCTGATAAAGCTACTAGATAATTGGAAATTACCTATCTTTTTCACTTTCGTATTTCAGGGAAAGAAATTCAGTGTCTAAAAATGGAGCAGATCCACAGTGAAGTGGTGACACTTAATGCCCTGAACCAGCCTAAATCTACTAGATGCAACCACTGTCAAACTGCGACAGAAAGCAGTAATAGGATGATAACCAAATGCACAACATGAAACCAACTTGGCATCTGACATAGTAAAGGTAGGAAAGATTCACAAGAATGGTGGCATAGTGGTATACTAAGAAAGCCTGGTCCAACAGTCCACACCATTGACTCTGGATTCCATTAAACCTTAGAATTAGATTAAACATAAACTGTCGATCATCATTTGCCACCCATCTCAGCTGATGAACTCAAATCCTCAATGTTAAACATTGCTTGGAAGAAGCACTGAGGCTAGCAAGAGCAGAGAATGCCCTCTACATGGGAAAGTTCAATGTTAATGACCAAGAGTCACTTGGCAGCACTACTACAGATGATACTGGCGATGGCCTGAAAGGTGTGCTGCCAAACTGGGCCTGTGGCATTTCTGGACACTGAATTTCTGTCCCTGAAGTACAATAGTGAACAAGATAGGTAATTTCCAATTAACTAGTAATTCCATCATGTGGAATCTTATGGGTATCTAAGTGATGAGGACTATGGTGAGATGTGGCAGAATCAGGTGTCAAGTGCAAGAATGCCCATCTCAACATTGAGATTATCTCACTTCAGTTGTGATCCTCGAGCTGCATTGAGAGACAACCTTCACTCAGGTGATGGAAGAATCAACATGATGGAAAAGTCCACATGATTTCATCCATGCATGGAATTGTAGGAATGGACAAGTGCTTATGGAAGTGGAAACCTTGGTTCACGCTAATCACCTCCTCAATTGTATCAGAGATAAAAGGTAATGCAGATGCTGGAGAATCCGAGATAACAAGCATGGGGCTGGATGAACACAGCAGGTCAAGCAGCATCATAGGAGCAGGAAAACTTGACGTTTCGGGCCTAAACCCTTCCAAGCTAAATGGAATAGTATTCTAGGATGCCTAGAAGTGTAATGTTAAGGTCCTGAATTGGGGATAAAGTTCAGTCCATGTTCAATGAAAGACTTCTCAAATGTGATCTTAAGGGTCATTTAGTGACCCTTGAACTCCTGCTCCTTCTTGCCGAGAAAGTAGCACCTGAGCTATAAACATCCAAAATGCAACACGTACCTTAAATTTACTCACAGTGAGACTCTGGCTCACTCCTACGAACCATTTCATATGAATAAAAATGACAGCTTCCATTTAAGTGGTGCCTTTAACATAAACAAACACTCCAAGAAACTTCACAAGAAAACTGTTATAAAATCTGACCCTGAGTCACACAGAAGACATTACCAAAACTTTTGGCAAACTAAGTTAAGGAGCATCTTAAAGGGAAAGAAAGAGAGGTAGAGAGCTTTTGGAGGATATTCCAGAGCTTGAGGCCCTAGACAAGTGAAGGAATGGCCACCAGTGGAGGAACGATTAAATTTGGGGTTACACAGCAGACCAGAATTAAAAGAGTACAGATGTCTTCACAAATTGTGGGACTGCAGGAGATTAGAGACAGGTAGGTGTGAGACTAGAGGTATTTCAAAACAAGGATACAATTTTTAAAATCAAGATGTTGCTTGACTGTGAGCTAATGTACTGAGCGAGCACAATGAGAATAGGTGCATAGAATTCTCAGCAAGTTAAGCTGTGGTACAATTCTGAATGACTTCAAGTTTACAGAAAATGAAATGTGGATGTCCAGCACACTGGACTATTTGAGATTGGAAGAAATAAAGGCATGAATGAGAGTTTTTGCAGATGAGCTGAAATGATGCAAAGTCAAGTGGGAATAGTTAGTATCAATATCAGTGTAGTATCAATACAAGTCAGGAATCTCATCTCAGGATCACATATGACATCGAGTTTACAAACGGAATGGCATAATCTCAGGAGGTTGCCAGGTTTACAGATGGAGTTGATAAGTTAGGGAAGAGACTTTTTTGTAATGAGAACAGAAAACCTTGGCTTCAGTGTTACTAATAATTAATTGGAGGAAATTTATGCCCATTCAGTTTTGGAGATCTGATAAACAGACTGACAGTGTAGCAACAGTGGAAGAGTCCAGGGAGAAAGTAGTGAGAAACTGTTGGGTGTCAGTGTATACATGAAGACTAACACTGTGCTCAAGAGGTCACAGGAATGATGAGCTAATGCAGTAATTAAGCTCTTGCACTTTATGTACCAACCATATTGCAAATTACTTCACCATCCAGTCTGTTGAAAATCCTTTGGCAATTTTATGACCAATGTTTCATAGCTATGAAGTAGGTGGAGGATGTGGGTTAGTTGGTAGCACTTTAATCTCTTAGAGTTTAAGATCCAACCACATTGCTACAGCACACAAATCAATGTAGTACTGAGGAAATTCTGCCCTGTTAGGAATGTTGTCTTTTGGAGATGAGATTTAAAACAAGGCCATATATACTGGGCGAGCTGATGTCTCAGTGGTTAGCATTGCTGCCTCACAGCACCAGGGACCTGGGTTCAATTGCACTCTTGTGTGACTGTGTAGAGTTTGCACATTCACCCCATGTTTGTATAGGTTTCCTCCCACAGTCTAAAGATGCATCAGTTAGGTGGGTTGGCTATGCTAAATTGCCCATAGTGTCTGGGGATACGTAGGCTAGATGGATTAGCCATGGGAAATGCAGGGTTAGGGGGATAGGGTAGAGGAGAGGATCCGAGTCAGATGCTCTTCAGAGGGTCAGCGTGGACTTGATGGGCTGAACGGCCTGCTTCTATACTGTAGGGATTCTATGATCCCATATACTTGCTCAT
The DNA here is from genome assembly GCA_024137785.1 of Ginglymostoma cirratum. Taxonomy (NCBI): domain Eukaryota; kingdom Metazoa; phylum Chordata; class Chondrichthyes; order Orectolobiformes; family Ginglymostomatidae; genus Ginglymostoma; species Ginglymostoma cirratum. The sequence continues at coordinate 4,493,306 of JAHRHZ010000049.1, read as the reverse complement.
GTAAATGCAAAATATCCCAATATACTACTCTGGAGAAGAATGTTATACAATATACTATTTGAAAGAGAGTTTATCCTCAGTGGTCAGAGGAATACTTATCCCTCAAATGAACATTATACACAAAAACAGATTATCTAATCATTATCAGACTGTTGTTTTTTGGAAAACCGAAAGAACTGTGGATACTGTAAATCCGGAACAAAAACAGAAGTTGCTGGAAAAGTTCAGTAGATCTGGCAGCATCTGTGAAGGAAAAAACTGAGTTAACGTTTCCAGTCTGGTGATTACTTGGAGTTTGCTGCAAGCAAATTGGATGTTGCAACTCGTACATTACAACACATCAATGCAATTTAATTGTCTGTTGATCACTGTGGTGTCAAGGGATTGTGAGAAACTGCTATAGTAGATAAAGGGGATCAAGACAAATAGTCAATGCAAACAAGAGCTTGGTAGAGAATGAAGTAAGACTGATAAATTAAACTGCATTACTTCAATGCAAGAGGCCCGACAGGCATAGCAGACGTACTTGACGCATGGTTGGGAATGTGGGACTGGGATATCATAGCTATTACAGAAACATGGCTCAGAGATGGACAGGACTGGCAGCTTAACGTTCCAGAGTACAGATGCTTTTTGAAGGGTAGCAAGGAAGGAAAGAGAAGGGAAGTTGGGTTTTTTTGTTAGGGAGAACATTATGGCTGTATTTAGTGAGGATATACCTCAAGGTCATCCAGTGAACTCAATACTAAGAAATGGATGATCATTTTTTTGGGATTGTATTCTAAGCACCCCAATGGCCAGCAGGAAATTGAGACGCAACTGTGTAAGGAAATCTCAGACGTCTATCTGAAAAATAATAGTGGATTTACAATAGTAAATGCAATTGTAGGAAATTTTAACTTTCTAAACATAGACTGGGACTGTCATTGTGTTAATGACTTAGATAGGGAAGAATTTGTTAATTGTGTACAAGAATACTCTTATTCGATATGTGGATGTACCAAATGGAGAAGGAACAATATCAGACTTTTTGTTAGGAAATAAGGCAGGGTAAGTGACTAAGATGTCAATGGGGGAGCACTTTGGGGCAAGGATCATTATTCTATTAGTTTTAAAATAATTATGGAAAAGGATAGAACTGGTCAACTAGTTGAAGTTCTAAATTGGAGTAAGACCAATTTTGACAGCATTAAACAGGAACTTTCAACGGTTGATTGGGGATTGCTAATTACAAGTGAAGGGAAGGTTGGGAAGAAAGAGGCCTTTAAGAATGAGACAATAAGAGTCCAGAGACAGTGTGTTCCTATTAGTGTGAAGTGCAAGGTTGGTAGGTGTAGGGAATACTGAATGACTTGAGAAACTGAGGCTCTGGTCAAGGAAAAGGAGGCATATATCACTATGGACAGCTGGGACCGAGTGAATCCCTAGTGGAATATAAAGAGCAGTAAGAGTATAAGAGGGAAATCAGGAAGACAAAAACGGGACATGAGGTAGCTTGGGCAAATAGTGTTAAGGAAAATACAAAGAGATGCTATAAATATATTTAAGGGCAATAGAGCAATTAGGGAGAGAATAGGGCCTCTTAAAAATCAACAAAGCTACCTATGTGTGGAACCACAGAAGATGGGTGAGACGCTAAATTATTATTTCACATCAGTATTTACTGTAGAGAAGGACATGAAAGCTAGAGGACTTAGGAAAATAAATATTCATATATTGAAAAGTGTCCATATTACAGTAGAGGTGGTGCTGGAGGTCTTGAAATGCATAAAGGTAGTTAAATTTCCGGGATTTGATCAGGTGTTTCCCAGAACTCTAGGAAGTTAAGAAAGTGGGCCCCTTGGGAAGATATTTGTATTTGATAGCCACGTGTGAAGTGTTGGAAGACTGAAGGTTGGCTAATGTGGTGCCATTATTTAAAAAAAGGCAGTGCAGTAAACATGTCTGCGTGGGTTTCAGTAAAGCTTTCGATAAGGTTCCTTATGGTAGGTTTGTTAGCAAGGTTAGATCACATGGGATCCAGGGAGAGATAGCGAATCGGATACAAAATTGTCTTGAAGGTAGGAGACAGAGGGAGGTGGTGGAGGAATGTTTTTCATACTGGAGGCCTGTGACCTGTGGTGGCTCACTGCTTTATTCATTTATATAAATGATTTGGATGTTAATATAGGAGGAATGGTTAGTGAGTTTGCAAATGACAGCAAAACAGGTGGTGAAGTGGACAGTGAGGAAGGTTCTGAGTACAACGGAACCTTGATCAAAGGTGCCAATGGGCTGAGGAGTGGCAGATGGAGTTTAATTTAAATATTTATGAAGTATTTCATTTTGGTATGGCGAACCAGGGTAGGACTTCTAGGGTGTGGCTGAACAAAGATTCCTTGGGGTGCAGGTGCGTAGTTCCTTGAAAGTGGAGCTGCAGGTAGACAGGGTAGTGAAGAATGCATTTTGCATGCTTGCCTTCATTGGTCAGAACATGGAACATAAGAGCTGGAATGTCATGTTGCAGATGTACAGGACATTTGGTAAGGCTACTTTTGGAACAATGCATGCAATTCTGGTCGTCCACGTTGTTAAACTTGAGGGTGCAGAAAAGACTTAAGCATGCTGCCGGGTCTGGAAGTTTTGAGCTAAAGGGAGAGGCTGAATAGACTGGGGCATCCCCTACACAGAGTGTCCAAGACTGAGGAATGACCTTAGAAATGTATAAAATCATAAGGGGCTGGATAGGATGAATAGCCAAGGTCTTTTTCTCTAGGGTGGAAGAATCCAAAACTGGAGAGCATAGTTTAAGTTGAGAGGGGAAAGATTTAAAACGAACCTCGGGGATAACTTTTCCATGCAGAGGGTAGTGTGTGTGTGGAACAAGCTGTCAGAGGAAGTGGTGGAGACGAATACAATTACAACATTTGAAAGTTATCGGATGGGTACATGAATAGGAAGGATTTAGAGAGATATGGGCCAAATGCTGGCAAATGGGACCAGATCAGATTAGGATGTCTTGTTGGCACAGATGAGTTGGACTGAAGGGTCTGTTTCCATGCTGTATGACTCTATCTATGAATCCCAGAAAGATAAACAATTATTAGGTGTTTCCAGTGTGACACTAAATATTACTGTGAAAAGTTGTCTAAAATCACAAACCTATTATTTGAGGCAACTGATCATTTTGATGTTGAATATGAAAGGATGAATGGCACAGGGTTGACAATTGCACCATGTGCAGGTGCGTATGCATGCTCCTGCATCAGCATCTTCTAAATCTGCAACCTCTTCAACCTCGAAGGACAAGGGAAGCATGACAATACCACCAAAAAGGATAAGACTGACAGATGCAGAAGTACACCACCAGCTGCAAGTCCCCCTCTAAGCAACATTCCAACCTGACCTGGAACTATATCACCATTCCTTCAGTTATTGGGTCACAATACTGGAAATCTTTTAAGAGCACTGTGGGTGTACCTACACTCTGAAGGACTGCAGTGATTGAAGACAGCTGCTCACCAGTTTCTCAAGGGCAACTTGGGACAGACAATAAAATGCTGACCTAGCTCACATCACATGAACAAATTTTTAAAAAGCCAATATGGTGAATTGACTTCTTTTTAGAGAATGTTGTTGGCTGTTTGGTTCAAATATCTTGATGGTTTTAGAATAAGCCAATTGTATCACTTAGAATCATAGTGTAGCACAACAACACAGATTCTATGTCACTGCTATCAAAATGAGTGTTCAGAACAGGTTGTTGAATCTAACTTGGCTTGATGTCTCCTCAATGAACAAAAAACGTTTTTTCATCTTTATAGTTATGGAACATCAGTTAGGCAGGGGAAACCTCAAGGAAGAACTGCATAGTTATAATAAAGCTGTTACAGTGCGGTAGAGTTATGTGCTCTGCTGAGTGCTCTCTTTATTGGTTACAAGTTGTATTGATTTAATAGAACTTTTGCTATGTATATTTACTTGCTGCAAAATAAAACAGCTTAATGTTTTCTTTCATCTGGCATGTAAAAAAAAGGCATTCACTTGGTTATCTCTAAAATCATTGGAGCACCGGAGTGTGGAATATAGTAATACCTGGACGACCTCACAAGGGGGTGTTATTGTTAACCCCGGATTACATTTTCATGTAGGTAAATGTCAATTCCAGCATGAACCAACTACTTATGGAAGTGACCAATATTAATTCAACAAGTTATCAGGATAGACCCAGATAGGTAATAATGCTATGGATTTTTAAAGCTTAGCACACAGCTAGTATATTTCCAGGCTTACCTACTTCATTAGTTTCACCCTAGAACTATGGGTCATGCAAAGTATTGCAACAGAACATAAACTTGGGAGTCCGGGTGGAAACAAATAAGTCCTCACACCTTGAAGCTCTATTACGTATGTAGCCTATAATCGTGATTTCATTCAGATTTAAAATCCCTTATATTGGGTGTGTGATTTAGTTATCTTTGAATACAAAGTAATTTGCAGTATCTGGAATAACACTTGCTTTTATAAGAGTTTCTAAAGTCAGCAGGCTATGGATCATTCCTAACTTTTAGGAAACTGCCATATATTCAATAATAATTAATACATTACAATGGGGCGGGAATTATCTGCCTTTGCAACATTCAAAAATGACTACAGTATTGAAAAGGCTAATAATGGACGTAACACGAGCGAAGCCTTTAGCCTAAAGTTTGACAAGATCAGTCATTCTCCCAAAGGTGAAGTAACATCTTAATTTCAGTCTTATTAAAACTATTTCTGTTTAATGTGAAGTGGTGAAAGGAAGGACATGAAGGCATGCTTATTTCCCTTTTTCTTACTGGAAAGTTCTCTTGCGTTCTCAGGTGCAGTCTTACTGGTATTCTTGATCTTGAGAGGGCCACTCACAGCAAAGGAGCAGCTCAACATGGCTCCCTCTGCTGTTCAGTGTGTGTAAGTGTAAAGTAAAATTCAGCCTTATGTTGAGTAAGTGATATTCCTATTTGAATGATTTTCACCTAATGGTGTCAGGTAGTGTTAAAAAATGACATTCAATTTCAAAAAAAAAATTTCCGTTAAAAGACCCTTTGAACTAAATTTGACAGCACCCCAGTTATACTGATGGCCCACTGTATTGAATGTGAAGACAAAAGCAATGCTTCATGTTAAAGTAAAGCCTCTAGCAGTCACTTTAAAAAGCTTTCGTTGGGCTATGGGAAGACTTGTAGTAATTACTTGTATTTATTTCAAGTTAGTGCTTGGGTTAAAAGAAAAATCCCTTAAAAATTTAACAGCCAAGTGTAGGTCAGTATTCTTGCAGATTAAGCAACAGATATCGTAAAATTCAATCTATGACCATATTACTTACATATAAGAATGCATTACTAAACTGAATAGTTAATACATAGAAACAGGATTAGGCCATTCAGTCCCTCATGCCTGCATCGGACTCAACAAAATCAAGACTGATCTGCCTCAGGCCTCAACTCTACTTTTTGACAGCTCATAGCCAACTCCTGGCTATTTCAAAATAGCATCCACTTCCTCTTTAAATATTTTTCTGTGATACAACCTCCACAACGCTCTGAGGCAGAGACTTAGAGGTCCACCACCCTCTGGGAGAAGAAACTCATTCATATCTCAGTTTTAAATGAGTGTCCCCCTTGCTCTGTAACTATATCCGCTAGTTTGAAGTTTCCCAAATGATTTGATTTTATTCTTGTCACATGTACTGAGATACAGTGAAAAGTATTGTTTCACATGCTATCCAGGCAAATCATACCATACATAAGTATATCAGGGTAATAGAACAGAATGTAGAATAGTGTTACAGTGACAGAGAAGGTGCAGAGAGAGATCAACTTTAATATGAAAGGTCCATTTCAATGTCTGATAACAGCAGGGAAGAAACATCTTTTCAATATCTACCCTATCAGGCCTGTTCATGATTTTGTATGTTTCAATAAGGTCACCTCCTCCTTCTGAACTCTAATGAAGTAAGGCCTAACCATTTAGTCATTGTTGATAAGTCAACTCCTACATGTCAGGAATCAGCCAAGTAGATCTCTTTTGAACTGCCTTTGTTGCCTCCTTTCTTAAAATAAATGGGCCAAAACTGTGCAGAGTACTCCAGATGCAGTCTCACCAACACTGTGGACATTTGCAACAAGACTTCAGTTTTAAATGCCATCCTCCTAGCAATAAAGGCTAACATTCCATTTACCCACTGAGTTACTTGCTGACCTACACTTTAGCTTTGTGATTCCTCTGCATTGCACTTTTTTGGAATGTCTCTTCATTTAAATTATTGATTTAAATTCGTCCTTTTGATTCTTCCAACTGAAATGGATGACCTCACACTTTCCTACATTAAACTCCATCTGCCAAGTTATCTGCCGACTTACTCAACCTATTTTACACTTCCATGCAGATTCCTTATGTTCCCATCACTACATGCAATTTGGATACATTACACCCTTACCCCTCCAAGTCATTAACATTATTTGATCAAGATCCAAGGACTACTCATTTTGGCACTCCACTCATTGTCTTTACAACCTGGAGAACCATTTATCCTGAGTCTGTCTTCTGTGTGTTAACTGGTCCTCAATCCATGCTAATACATTACTCCCAATATTGAGGGCTTCCATCTTCTGCCATAACCTTGTATGTGGTACCTTTAAAACAAGCCTGCTGGAAATCTGAATACATTACATCTACTAGTTCTCCTTTATCAACTCTGCTTGTTATGTCCTCATTTTCCCTTTCACAAAATCATGTTGACTCAATTTTATTTGGTGAAACTTTGCTAAATATCCTGCTATGCATTGTTTAACACTGGACTCCAGTATTTTACGATGACACATGTCATGTTAACTGCCCTACAGTTTCCTGCTCTCTCTCCTTCCATGAACAGAGGGATTACTAATGGTTTTCCAATCCACTGGAATCCTCCAGTGGCTTCTGGAATATTTTGATTAACACCTTCATAATCACTACAGCGACTTGCTTTAAAAAATTTCAATGCTGGCTGCTAGATACTGATGTCCAGGTAGGTTCTGATCGTGGAAACTTTCAAAGAAGCTGAATTTGAAATGCTACAAATTTGTAATTGTTACTTACTAGAGGATCCTTAACTAGGAGACTTCATACTAATCCTGCCTCACCGTACATTACTGGATCTAAAATAATATTTTTCCCAGGTAATCCTACAACTTACTGCCCTAGGAAACAATGTCAGATAAGTTCTACAGTTTTGCCTTCCACAAGATCCTTGCCCATCTAATTTGCCCAAACAATACGCAGATTCAAATCATCTATCACAATTGTAGTGTCCTTCCGGCTTGCTGCTGCTTTTTCCCAACTTGTACTTGTTCCTACAGTAACTCTTGGGGATTTATTGACGTCTCCTTGCTGTGAATTCTTATCCTCATTGTTCCTTATTTCCAGCCAAACTGATTCCACACCAATCTATTTAACCCATATAGATAACAAGTTAGTAGCAGACAGCACAATTCCAAGTCAATTCCCAAGTACAAAGTATAAGGTTTTTATTTAAGAAAGCAGTATTTTCTTTTAAAAATTGCAACGCATTTCAGATAGCTGAATTCAGAAAAGAGAACTGGATGTCAAAATAACTGCCCAGAGCTTTGAGTACAAAATTAACAAATCCTACACGAGTGGTCAGGTATCAAAGTTGTCTTCTGGTTCGTAGGTCAAAAGTCAACAGTTGTAGACAGGTGGCTATGTATTGTACACAGTCAAATGACTGCGTGAGCTAAGCACTTCACCTGTCACAGTGCCACCATCTGGCACACTAGAGCAACAAAAGAGTGACCCTTGCACTTTGGATTCCATTGCAAGAAAGAGAGATTTTAAAAATACACAAATATCAGTCTTGCAAGGGGAAATCAGGACTGACATGTGAAAATAATAAGCTATTTTCCTTTCCTTAAATGTTCCCAGTAATTGCTTTAATTATTTGAAACAAATCTCTCTTGCTTAATTCCCACACGTGGCCTTGACAACAGGTCTTGAGGGCCTTTGCCATTATTTTGCTTTTTACATGACACCTTCTCCGCCCTCCCTTCCTTCCCCCATATACCTAAGGGAGGCCCAACAAGGTCAAATGGATCAAAATAGCTATCTTATAACCCAGAGAAGCAGCTGTACCTGCTGCTTAATTTCAGGAACAAAATCCTGAAACAAATACCCATCGGCAGAAAGTACTAAATGGTGTTCTTTTCTCTTCAAACTGGTCCAAATCTCTCCAATGGAGTTATTACATAGCACTTCTAGGCAACACTGCTTGTTATAGTGGCGAGTGCTTCAAATAGATTCAACTCAGAATGTTGAATGAAATAAAAACACTTAACTCAGGAAACTGTTGACATTTTTATTTCACAAAACCAGATCTATCACAACCTTCAACTGAAAGCAGTAGCCTAGTTTTATTTTTGAATCATTCAGTGCTTGTCATTCTGTAGATCAATCCTGCCATTCAGGCTGAATAGAGGTAGACACAACAAGCAATTACATAGAAAAGATTAAATCTTACATATTTAATGATGTGATAGAGTAGTTCATTTTTCCTTTAACTTCAAATCAAAGTATCAAGTACATAATACAAATGTAACGTACCTTCAGTGGTGGGAAAATATTACACATTATGTTTCAAAACTTAATTATAATATCAACAATCTAAATTGACATTTTTGACTGCATTTAGGTCTGTAAAGGAAGTGTGAAAATGCCATTTTAATTGGAAAATAATTTAGAGGTCAAGTTATTGCTGGATTTTCCAAGTGTCTGCATGTCACGTTTGACTTTATTTTGAATTTTTAGATTGATAGTCACCAGCAAAATAATATTTTATAACTGTTTAGAAAAGTGGAATCAGTAACATTTAAGCTAGAATCATCTTCATTTCAGTATTTGAAATGCTTTTTAATCCACAATATCTTAGGTAATTTCTAGAAAGAACATAGCTGCTAAACTACGTCTTTGGCAAGTAGAAATAAAATGAACCGTTGGTCATCATCAGCAGCAGAATTGTATTCAACCATAGTCTCTGGCATGACATATCCCCCATTCTAACATTAACACCAAGCTGGGAATCAATCCTGATTCAATGAAGAGTGCAGGAGGGCATGCCAGGAGCAGTACAATGCGTATCTAAAAATGAGGTGTCAACTTGGTGAAGCTACAACTCAGGACTAAATGCATAACAAAGGGAGGAAACAGCAGCAATAGATTTAAGAAAGCCCACAACCTACAGAGCAGACCAAAGCTCCGCAATCTTGAACAATTAATCAAGTAAGAGGTGAAGCTCCCACAGACATCTCCATCCCCAGTAATAGGGGAGCCATGACATGTATAAAGGGCAATGTTCAAATATTTGCAACCATTTTCAGACAGAAGTGCCATGTGGATGATTCTCTGCCCCATCCAGAGGATCCCATCTTCCCAGTTGCCAAACTTCAGCCTCTTTGATTCAGCCCACATGATATCAAAGAATAGCTGAAGACACTGGATACTTCAAAGGCAATGGGCCCTGTCAACTTTCTGGGAACAGCACTGAAGACTTACAGAACTAGCTATAGCCCTGTTCAAGCCTTTCAAGTGCCAATTCAACACTAGTGTCTATCTGCCAATGTAAAAAGTGGCCTAGATTGGTCCTGTCCACAAAAAAGCAGGACAAATTCAACTCAGTTAGTAACTGCTCTGCCTATCTACTCTTGATTATCAGCCAAGGTTTGGAAGGGGTCATTACCTTGTCAGTGACATTTGATAGCACTGTCAATAACTTGCTCACTGATGCTCAGTTTGGATTCTGCTGGTGCCACTCAGGTCCTGATTTTGTTGCACTCTTTGTCCAAAGATATATAAAAGAGATGAACACCAGAGGTAAGGTGAGCTTCAATACCTTTGACATCAAGGCAGCATTTGACTAAATATAGCATCAAGGAGATCCAGCTAAATTGGAATCACTGATTCAGGAGGAAGGAGATCTTCACTGTTAGAAGTCACATCTATCACAAAGGAAGAAGCTTGGTTAATCAAAGTCAAGCATCTTAGCTCCAGGACATCTCTGCATGGATTCCTCAGTGTAGCGTACTAGGCCCAAGAATGTTCAGCTGCTTCAGCAATGACCTTCCTGCCATCATAAGGTCAAAATTGGGGATGCTGACTGATGATTGCACAGTGTTCAGCTCCATTCACAACTCCTCAGATATTGAAGCAGCCTATGTCCCCATGCAGCAAGACCAGGGCAATATCCAGGAATCAGCTGATAAAGTGGCAAGTCACATTTGCACTACAGAAATGCCAAGCAATGACTATATTGAACAAAAGACAACTGACCATTGTCCCTTGATGGTCAAAGGCATTATCATCATCGAAACCATAATTAATCCTGGGAGTTACCACAAATGAAAATAATGAATTGTACCAGCATATAAAGACTGTAGCTGCAGGAGTAGATTAAAGGGTAGTAATTCTGCGGTGAGTAACTCACCTCTTGACTCCCCAAAGCCTGTCTGCCATATTCAAGGCAATAACCAGGTGTTTTATGGAATACTATCTTGGAAGAGTTCAGCTCCAACAACTCTCAAGAGGCTCAAACTCAAATAAGACAAAATAGCCTGCTTGACTGGCACCCTACTCACCACCTTCAATATTTATCTCTGCTCACCACTCAGAGAAAGTAATGTGTGCTATCTGCAAGATACAGTCCAGTAATGCACCCAGGCTCATGCCACAGCATCTTCTGAATCCACAACCTAGAGAGGCAAGGACAGCAGATGTATCGGAACATAAATTCTGCAAGTTTCCTGTAAGTCTACTTCACCTGAGGGTTTCAGTTAAGGATAAGTTGGATAGGCCGGGAAATTTTCACTGGAGCGTAGGAGGTTGAAGGGGTGACCTTATGGAGGTTTATAAAATTACGAGGGCCATAGATAAGGTGAATAACAAAGGTCTTTTCCCTTAGGTGGGGGAGTTCAAAACTAGGGGAGGCATATTTTTAAGGTGAGAGGAAAAAGATCCTTTTTAATCTAAGGGACAACTTTTTCACACACAGGGTGGTTCATATTTGTAATGTACTGCCAGAGGAAGTGGTAGGTTCAGGTACAGTTACAACATTTAAAAGACATTTTGATTGATACATGAATAGGAAAGGTTTAGAGGGATATGGGCCAAACACAGATAAGTGGGACTAGTTTAGTTTGGGAACATGGTTGGCATGGACTAGTTGGACCAAAGGGTCTGTTTCCATGCTGTCTGACTCAGTATGACAATGAGCTATATTGCTGTTCCTTCATTGTCATGCAGTCCAAGGTGCTAAAACTCACTCCCTAACAATGTGTGAATGTCCCTGCACCCCAAGGACTACAGTGCTTCAAGAAGGTAGCTCATCACCACCTTCTCCAAGTCAGTTATGGATAGTCACTGAATGCTGGCCTAACTAGAGATACTTACCTTCCATGAAGGAGTAAAAAAAAAAGCCATCATTTGAACATTATAATGATACAGTGACTGACTACAGCTTATGCTTTTCCATATTGGTTCCATCAACCCTGAAACGTTGGAGGGCTGAGTGAGTATTCTGCATGAACCAACCTCATATTCAAGCTCCCTTTCTCTGTGGTTTAATAGAAGACATTTAAAAAAACTCAGTTTCCCCAGCCCACAATTAGTGCTGTTAAGAAATGTGCCTTTCTCCCCAAAGCTATTCTTGCCTCCATTCAGTTGTCAGGTCTTCTGAGAGCTGAGAAACCAGGTTTAACTCTGCACCACAGTTTAAATCAGAGCTGCTAGCCTTATTGAAATACTTAAATTGCCTCCAACACCACCACCCCACTCCAAGATGATTAGTTTTGTCCCACCTCCATTCAATCTAGAAGTGAACAAGTTAGGATGAAGGGTCTAGGCCCGAAACGTCAAGCTTTCCTGCTCCTATGATGCTGCTTGTCCTGTTGTGTTCATCCAGCTCCACACCTTGTTATCTCGGATTCTTCAGCATTTGCAGTTCCTATTATGTCTGATACAAAGTTAGGAATCAGTTTTAAGATTTCATCAAGCCATTGTTTTGGGGGTTAAAATGATCCTATTAAGCCTTTTAATCTTAAAAGGAAAGTATTGTCAGAGGAACATATAGAATCGTGCAAACATTAAATGGTATAGATGTGACAAATTTTAAATCAAGAATACATTAGATAAAAAAATGTAAAAGGTTAATTTAAGACAGATGTCGGGAAAACCTCCCATATTGAGTGATCAATATTTGGGATAGTTTTGTGCATAGTAGCAGCAAATCTCAAATTATTCAAGAACAGGTAAACTATATGACAGGCTGCCTCTTTTTTGCAGTGGATTATTATACCAGAGTGAAATGAAAATAAATCTGTATTTATCTGTTACCTTGCAATAACCAGAACATTGGATTTACTGAGCAATATTATTTGGGAAGGAACAAAATGCTCTGAGTTCTTAACACATAGTTCAGAAACTGTAATGCTGAAAAGAATTGAAATATTGCATTTAGCTGCACACTCAACACCTTCTCCAGGAAACTTTATTCAAGTATCAGGAAAAGCTGCAGATGATTGAAGATATGCTTTGCATTGACATATTAACGTGGCCAAGAAAATTGGACAGAAACATACAGCATTTAATGGTTACAATATCCAAAATGAATAATTTATTTGGAATATTCCAACTGTTCTTCTCACAATATAAGAATTTGTTATGTCTCTGGAGGTTATTAAATATTGCTACTCTCACTTGAGATAGGATTCAACACAAAGACAAACCTATCCTGGCAAAAGTTGGTAGCAATTCTGCAGAACAAAAACACAGTGATTCACTGAACATTTATCAGAAAACGTCTGTTAGGACATAGTAGAACATTTGTTGAGTTCCCCTCATGAGTTATACAGTGATACAGCCCACCTTTCTAAAGGAGAATGGTATGATATTAGAGTCACTTACCTGTTTGTATATAACATTCTGAAATTCTCAGCAGACTGAGAAATATCAAGAAATCCAGCCCTCAGACTTTGTGACACCACTTCACCCAAATGAGTCATAGAGCAATGTTTATCACTCTTGCAACTTCATCAACCAACTGGAAACATTATTGATAAAAAGACAACAATACCTGTGGTTGGAATCTCAGGTAAAAGACATATGGTCCTGTTTCCATGTTGTGATGATTTTGGGGTTTAAACTTGAATATTCCATTCTAGATGCCTAATATCCAGTTGAAGAGCAGCTTCTGCAAACATGATGGGGAAAGGTATTCTGAGAATTCACTCATGCTCATTATTTATGTTCATAAATAACAGTGAGTATTGTGACCCATAATACCAATGGAATAATACAGGAGTAGCTGATTTGCAGTTATGTCAGTGGCTGTTATGTGCTATTGCTAGTAACTGTAGTGATAACAGCAAAAAAAGACTTTCAACAAGTACAGTTCACCAAGGTCAAACAGAAAAAAAACCATTGTGTTTGCTGAGCTGGAGGTGGAATGACCCAGAAGCAATAACATTTTGGAAAATATGTAATTACTTTAAAAATGTTGAGGGAATCTACGATTGCTTTTGAATATGTTGTTTCAAAAGGACTTTAGTGTTTGCATCACTTGTAAAAGGATCAATTATAAAACTTTGAATAAAAAGATGTACTGGTATACATGAACGGGCAGCCAGTGAAAATACAGAAATCTTGTATGAATGAAAAGCAGAAAGGGAAGAGCAGTTCTGGTAGATCAACACTACCTCAACACTACCATGATCCACAGGAACTGAGATCTGAGCAGATACCAAGTGTGTGTCATTCAGTGTAGGAGATTGCATGTTTATATGGACTCCATGGTCTGTGCAGAATCAGCTAAGCCCTTGAAGGAAAGGGAGTGGAATTTTGTATGAGGAAGATCCAAGCTTGGAAGACCTGCAAGCTGAAATTAATGCCATCTGGGTTGGGTGGATGATGTACAAGATTTGTGAGAGATACCTTTGTATCTGCAAATCCATGTGTAAATTTATGGCAATTTGCCTGTTTTTTTTTTTCTTAATTTATGCTGACTCTGACTCATGAGAACGTAAAACCTTATTGGTTAAAATGCCTTCATTTGGTGGTCATTTGATAAATTTTGTTCCTTTGGTTTATGGGTTAAAACTGAAGGCGTTGCAGTTGGTCGAATATCTTTGTAAATTAAGGCAAGTGATGTACATCAGCAACAGCTTGCGTACCATTCCTGTGTCATTCTCAAACAATTGACTCTTTTCAGTTGCACTGCTGATTGAGATAATAACTGACATGAATTTTATGTCTTATAAACTCTCTACAGTCCCATTGCAACTTCTTCTCATTGCCACATACCTGTTAATGATTACTACAACACTACTCCTTGATTAAAAAAAGGTCCTACTCTTCTGTATTAACTGGTTCAGTTGGCAGCTCTTTTCCCGCAGACACAGAGGGGTGTAATATCAGATCTGACTGTAGAAACTTGAACATAAAATCTAAACTAAAACTTCAGTGCAGTATTGATGGAATACAGTACTGTTAGAGTAAAATGTCTTTCACACGAGGCGTAAAGATTCTGTGAAGCACAAGCTCCTGTGGCACTGTGACAAAGAATAATACAGGGGATCTGCGTAGGTCATCAGCAATGTAAAAAACAACTTTAGTCTCATTTTCATTAAGGTTTGTTAACGTATTATGGAGAATATGTTCCAACAGATACAAAGTGATAGTCTATGAAAATTGTTAACAATGTTACAACCACATAAGGCATTTTTCTACCTAAAATTTATAGGTAAGCTTATTTCCAGCTCACTTTTAAATATAAAGTGCTTCGATTTAAAAACAACCAGCAGCACAGCTTTGTGTTTTTGAACAACGTCAAGGGTTAGCTTAATATGTAACTATTTATGAAAGTTACTTAAATAAAACGTGGTAATGTTATTGGCTATGAATTAAAAAAAAGAAAATAAGATAAAAGTTATGTATGAAGATGAAAACAAGATCTATCAATAATATCGTTGGAGGCCGGCTTGCTTGAAGATTCTCTTTCTGCATGGTGGATCAGTGGTTAGCACTGCAGCCTCACAGCACCAGGGACCCAGGTTCAATTCTACCCTTGGGCGACTGTCTGTGTGGAGTTTGCACACTGTCCCCGTGTCTGCGTGGGTTTCCTCCGGGTGCTCCAGTTTCCTCCCACAATCCAAAGATGTGCAGGCTAGATGGATTGGCCATGCTAACTTGCCCATAGTATTCAGAGATTTCATGTGTAGATTAGGTGGGTTATAGGGGGATGGGTCTGGGTGGGATGGTCCAAGGGTCAGTGTGGACTTGTTGGGCCAAAGGGCCTGTTTCCACATTGTAGGGATTCTAAATAAAAACAAAATAAAAAGATGTTCTTGCCAATAGAGCCGATAGAATACACAATGGTAAGAGGTCAAAGGTCTCCACAGTGAGTGATGTTCACTCCAGCATTACCAATGACCAGATAATATGAGCTAATCTAATCACTTAAATCTGTGGTAGTTCACTAGAGCTAGAAAAAGTTAGAAAACAGTGCTCACTGCTATGATAAAGTAAATTGGACAGCAATTTTTTGTAACACATATGAATTAAATGCAGCTGTCTGGAATTTGCAGCCCAAGTGTCCTTGTTCTTCCGTTGGCTGTACAATAACAATACTGTATCTCAGCCATTAACTGAGCCTTGAAATATGTACAATAATACATAGACAGGATACTTCCCCAGTATTTAACCACTCAACACATCAGAAATGGTTAGAGAAATTGCAACCAGGAATAAATACATTCCTGAAGTTGAAATATGTACCACTGAACAACTTCTCTATGATAATTAATTTTACGGGTGTTTATACATTTAGAAGTTAGTTAGTATCAGAGCTTTTTCAGCACATTTTCTCAATCCCACCTGTTTCTCCTAATCATTATTTTATTTTCTTTACATCATTAAAGCATAATTTATATTTGCTGCGTAGTACTTGTCAGTTTAGACTTGATACGCGCAGAGACGTTTCTTCATTCTAATTGTTCGAAAAACCATATTTTTTCTTGTTCAGCAATGCATTATAGAGGATGTCTCACTGGATCAGATCCTGAAGTAGAGCAAGTCAGTGTTCAAAAGTCCTCACAAGCTTTGTGGTCACCTATCAGTCAGAAGAACAAGAAGTATCATTTTTTTTTCAATGTTGACTGGAAAATCCAGTATGACACATTACCGGAATACACCCTGTATATACATAGATCAATGTATTCCTTGTTAAGTTGAATGATTTATGTCTATTAAATAGATTCTTCCTCCTATGAATTATCACTCTTCAATGACATAAAGACATTACTGATTGTGCATGACTGTACACTTAATATCTTCAGAAAGTTGTTTTCTATGAACTTGAACCCCTAGGAATAAGATTGGTCACATTTTCCACATTTTGTAACATTGAATCATTGTATTCTTCTCTGTCGCCAATCTGCTGTAAAGGATTGGACTTGTCAAATAGATCACAATTACATTTATACCTATTAACATACTCTTGAACTTGTATGTAACTGACCAAGAAATATTTTTATTTAACAGCGGCAGCAGTTTGATTCTAAAGAATCACTATCCACCATTCTGGAGATTAAGGCATCTATTTAAAGTATTTCACTGAAAGGGCGAAATTTGTTTTTATTTTAAACCTGTTCATCACAGGTAAGTACAAAAGCATTAATTGTGTCATACTCTCAAAATGCTGTGGGCATTAGGATGTTTTAAGAATGAATAGAGTGTGGTCAGAAATGTACATTGGGGCTTCTGTACCAAACTGTCACACAAAATTGTGAAAATAAGGATAATTTGAACTAACTGAAGAACTTAAAGTTAAAACAAATCTAAAAAAAAATGTTTAAGACAAGAGTGTTATTCATATTTCACCCTGCAGGCAAAGTCCACTGCTATCACGGGTCCGGGAGCACGAATCTGGGACTCGAAAGGAATTATATTATTCTAGCAGGAATGTAACAATCTACTTTCACTGATGTGTTGTAGAAAAGTGGGATTTATGAACATTGTAACAGAACCTAATGGTTTTTTTTAATCTCTGTGATCTATATTTCCATGAAGAAAGTTCTATTAAAATGGAAATTCTTATATGCTTCATAGAAAATGAAACGAACCAAATGTAAACACATGTCTAGTAAAATTTAAAACAGATCTTATTTTCCAAATGAATTGGTTTTTGTTCAGTCATTTACGAAATTATATCTCACCCGTGCAGACTTTTATTAAAGTGTGTGCAATACCAGAGTTCACCGTTCAGTTTGAAAATAAATGTGTTATGTTTCATTGTCATCTTTCACTGTGTAACACTTTTCAGTGGACAAAAAAAGATGTGCTTGCATATTATGCCAGACTAGTACAAGAACTGATTTGTAAGGAACAAAAACAAAGTTGCTGGAAAAATTCAGCACGTCTGGCAGCAACTGTGAAGAAAAAATTCAGAGTTAACGTTTCGCGTCTGGTGACCCTTCCTCAGAACTGATTTGTAAGTTTTGGTTGAAAAATACTTCTCTCGATTTAAATTGTGTTACTTAATGTACCTATTGACAATGTTTGAATTTTTTTAGATGTTGAATTTTATGTAAAAGACAAGGCAAAATTTTTAAAAATTAAAATAGAACTACAATTGTGTCATGATTTTGCTTCATGTTAGTATGTACAAATATATATATGTTGTGCCTTGGATTTAATATACACTTTAAACTTACCTGTAATACTTTTCAAAGAAGCTTTGTAGAAAAGGTGACAAAACCAGTATTGATAAGGGAAGTCAGTCATAGTCATAGAGCTGTACAGCATGGAAACAGACCCTTCGGTTCAACTCATCCACGCTGACCAGATATCCTAAATTAATCCAGTTCCATTGGCAAGTATTTGGCCTATATCCCTCCAAGCCCTTCCTATTCATATGTCCACCCAGATACCTTTTAAATGTTGTAATTATACCAGCCCCCACCACTTCATCTGGCAGCTCATTCCATACATGCACCACATTCTGTGAGAAAAAGCTGTCCCTGAGGTCCCTTTTAAATCTTTCCTCTCTCTCGTTAAACCTATGTCCTCTAGTTTTGGGCTTCCCTACCCTGTTGGGGAGTGGCGGTGGAGGGTGTTGGTCAATTTGCTGTGGCAACTAATTGCCAAGCATCAGTAGTTATTGGTCACTTACACTCAACCGTAGCCTCAAGCTTATCTACAGCCTTTGAGTTAGGTATTCTGAGGTAACCCATAAGAAAAACAGCAGTGTTCACAATTCTCTAATTGTTCAACGAATATAACCGTAAGAGTTATGGAATTATACTGCATCAAAAAAGCCATTCAACCCATTGTATCTCTGCGGCATCTTTAAAAAAGGCTACTAATTAAGTTCCATTCCCCTATTCTTGCCCCATACCCTTTTTATTGCTTGCCATTTTGAAAGCAATTATGAATTTTATTGCCGCTTTCCAGGAGGGCGTTCCATTCCTGAATAGCCTTCTGAGAAAATAAATTCTCTTGATCTATTGGTCTGTTCGAACCAGGCATGCTTATCCATATTATTTTATATAGAGGACAAACCTTAAATGTACAGGTAGGTAACCAGCCTCAATAGCAGTGTAATATATACCCACTAAACTAAGATACTAGATTAAATATTAAGGCTGATAGCATTATTATTCAACTTCTATACACTATAAAACACAGTGTCAAACGTTTTTTGATCTGCAGTGTCATGATCTGTGTCTTTAAAAATCTTCTGCATGACCAGAATTCCCTCCCACTTCGTCATCACCACCAACACTATTACTAAACATTTGATGCTTTCCAGCGCTTGTCTGCTTTTCTAGAAGGTGACAGCCCATATCAACAAGGATGATTGATTTGACATTCCAGATATATTACTTCCCCTGAAAAGAAATAGTCTGGTTGCAAAACGAGAAATGCAAAATAGATCCCAATACTTCACTTTAGTTCTCATTAACCAACCAAAATGACATATGGTCCTAATCATCCAAAATCTTGAATTTAAAACTCTTATCCTCATACCTAAATCAGGGTTGTTATGTTCAAACATTAATTGTTATGGTAATAACTGGCTGCATTTATTTACAGACCTTTGACAATATCCTGTAAAAAAGATCTTTGGATAGTGTTAACTATAATGCATTTACTTCCATCTCATGTCTAGTTAACAAAGTATCAGTAGGATACATATCAATGGCCTTTTGGGGCTGGTAAATGTAAGAATATATAACTCTATGACTTACCCATGTCAGTGAAGACATTTTCATCTGAAAGATTGGAGAAAATGCATCTTAGCCACAAACTTGCAGCATCATTTTAGACATTGTTTTCTCCACCGGATGCTTGTTCAAGTTTTCTCTTGTTTATTGTGCTACAACTCTGAAATAGCATCCACAAGACCTCCGCCTTTCCAATAACAAAAACCTACAACTGACACAAACAAACACATCTCTCCTCATAGGAGCAGTAAAAGAGAGGCTGGGAAATATGTACCCCTGAATGTTATTCTGGCAGCATCCAAAACAGCATTTCAGCAGTAGAAATAGGTGTGATTAGGCTGGAAAAGAAAAAATCTGTACTGGAATCCATACACGGGAATTGAGGGAAACTGAGTACAGGGAGGGAGAAGAAGGCATTAGATAAATATTGGAAAAGATTGTAATTTTGCCCAAAGTCATGACCATATCAGCAGTCTTTGTAAATTTCCACGGCTTTTCAATGACTTGATCCTTCCTAAATCCAAACCTTATCCAGGTTTTACACGAACCACAGGAACCCCAGTTTCTGATTTTTCTAACTCTCAAAGCTTTGCCATTTGCCTTTACATCCCCAAACTTTCAAGTTTTCTGACTCTGAATTCTTCTGCACTATCCTGACTTTGCCCGATAGTTGACAACCAAGGCTTCGGCTATCAAGGTCCGACTGTCTGGAATTCCTCCCAAAATTATTCAGGCTCTCCACTTCCATCTCCTGTTTTAAGATCCTCCTTGAGATACATCTCTTTTGTCTAAACCTATGGTCAACCGTCATGAGTTCTCCTCCTTTCTCTTAGAGTCAATTTTCCTCCTGCCATTGTAAAATGTTATGTATAAGTGAAGGTTGTTATATTGGTGAAGAGGATGTAGTCAATATTCATTTTGAAGGAAGAAAGACTAAAAGAGAGGTTGACAAACTACATTGACTAACTTACTTCCAATGATTTACATCAGTGCTGAGGACTGTTTCTTATGGTGGTTTGCATTGCTGCCTTATCATCCAAACTTTTCCTTGCACAGGTAAGACTTAGGTTTGAATGGGAGCTTCATTTGGTGAAAATGCCCTTGCTTTTGCATTATTCACTGTAAATAAGAAAATTTAAGAATGGAGAGAGTAGATTTGATTAGAAGAACTTACTCTTGTGAAGTGCAAATATTGAATGTACAAACCTAATGGGCAGGAAAAGACCATCATTTTCCATTACCATGATGGTCACAGTGTTCTCCTTTCCTCCCTCTTACTTCTTACAAGCCAGTGAGGAAAGGAAAACGGGGTCAAGAGGGATACTCTGGAAAGTATGACTGCCATTCCTTTAGAAAATCAAAATAATACCAGATCATGCACATCAGGTATCATTTATAAAGATACTTTACAATTTGATGGGATCTCTCTATAGTCTAAAGTGGCCCAGTTGTCATGAGACACAAAGGAGGTAAATCACAAGCATCTACTAATCTATTCAGAGATAGTAGGATATGCCGATGCTGGAGAATCTGAGATAACAAGGTGTAGAGCTGGATGAACACAGCAGGCCAAGCAGCGTCAGAAGAGCAGGAAAGCTGAGGTTTCGGGTCTGGACCCTTCTTCAGAAATTCTGAGGAAGGGTCCAGATCCAAAACGTCAGCCTTCCTGCTCCTCTGACGCTACTTGGCCTGCTGTATTCATCCAGCTCCACACCTTGTTATCTCATCTACTAATCGAGTTATGTATCAACCACTGGTGCTTATTTCAGGTGAGAGACGTGAGTCTGCACTGTCTGTGACCTGCACAGAGGAGATGTCATGAGTCTTGCAGGCAGCTTTCTTCAGTACATTTTCTTGTGGCATTCCTGCTAAGGAAAGACACATAATTCGGTCCTGTGATACTAGACCCAAACACTGACAACAAAGTGCAGTGCTTTCCCTTTCCTGTGTGAGCTCATGGCGAAGCACAAATGGACCACATTCTCTGCACCAGATTCCTGACATCAGCATCAGATAAAGCTCGAATAGCTTGCTCCTGTGCAGTATGCAAGGACTCCGTCTTCACTTGGGTAAGAATAAGGATATCGGGTACCTCTCCATTGATCTTGGTCAAATTTGGTTGTTTCCTTCTGTTCCACAAGCATAAGTGGTAAGTGAGCTCCAACATGGCTGAAAAATGACTTTAATGCAGGACTACCCCTGTTCAAAGGCCAGGTCAGCAGGTTGATACATTCCTTCCATGCATTACATGTACCCTAAGAGTCATAAATTAGTTTATAATGCAGAATGAGACCATCCAGCCTGCTGGGGAGACAGTGGAATAGACCAGAGGCCCAGGCTAATAACCTGGGGCATGGGTTCAAATCCCATCATATCAGCTGGTAGAATTTGAATACAGTGCGTAAATCTAGAATATAAGACTAGAACCTATAATGGTGACTGTAAACTAACATTTATTGTTGTAAAAAAAAAAATTGTTCACTCATGACTTATGGTCTTATTGAGTCCATTCTGACTTCCCACAACTAATACTCCCCTCACCCCTGCTCCTTCCCATAGCCCAGCAATTTTATTTCCATAGCTCTATCAAATGCTTGTCAAATTTACTATTCAACTCATTTATTGATTTCACTTCCACCACACTCATGGCAGTGAAACCCAAATTTTTACTACTCATTGTGTAAAAGAGTTCTTCCTCACATTTCCCCACATCACTTACTCAAAATATGAAATCTGTGTCCTCTAGTCATAAGAACATAGGACTTAGGAGCAGGAGTTGGCCAATTTGTGTTTCATTAAGCTGATCTTGTGGTTGTCTCAATCCCACTTTTTTCTCCGCCTCCCCCTTTCCCCCATGCACTACATGCACATGCCACACACACACACACATCCATATATTTGACTCCCTTGTCTATCAAAATTTATCAAAGTTATTTCTGAATAAATTCAATAATCCAGCCTTCACTGCTTCATGGTGTAGAAAAATCCTTCCATTAATGACTCAAGTAAAAATCTCTTCACCGTTGCCATAAAAAGGAGACATCTTATTCTCTTGTTGTAAATCTATGTCCCCTAGAACTAGTATCTCCAGGAGGAAGAATCCTTCCAGTATCCACCATGTCAGTTCCCCGCAGCATCTTACGTCTTTCAATGGATACCTAAGCTTCAATCAGTAAAGATCCAACATGTTCAATGTTTCTTCATAAGATCTGCTCCTCAGCTCAGGACTGAACTTTCTCTGAACTGTTTTGTGTGCAATTAAAAGTATTTCTAATCAATCTGTTCAGGCACATTCTGAAGCACATCTGGAGCAGGTAGGACTGAACCCATTCCTCAACTGCACCACTTTCGAATGCAATCATATCCTTTTTCAAAAAGGAAAGAGCAAAGGTGTACACCATATTTGAGGTGTAGTTCACCGAGGCCCTGTGCAGCTGCAGTAAAATTTATTTAATTTTATATTTAATTCTTGAATGGGAACTGTTTTTTGACTTACTCAATTCTGTCATAATCTTAGACAACTTTATCAAATCTCCCTTTAATCTCCTTTGTTCCAAGAAGGACCACACTTGTCAATGCAATTTGACCGCATAACTAAAGCCCCTCCACTGCCCATTTCCCACGAACAATCCCCTGTGCACTGTCAAATTCTTCCAAATGTTTAATGATGAGAACTGGATGCAATAATCTAGTATTGCAATAATAGATGCAATAATAACCTTAATAGATCTTTATAAATAGTCAGTATACTATCTGTACTTTTCTAATCAATGCCTCTATTTATGGAGCCGAACATCCCATATAATTTGATGACTATGCTCATGATTTATCCTCCCACCTTCAAACATCTATGAACCTCCATGTTCCTCTTTTCCACCATCTTCTTTAGAACTGGTCATTTACTCTATATTGCCTCTCTCCGTCCCTTCTGCCAAAGTTAATCACTTCATAGTTCTCTAAATTAAACTTTATCCAAATATCTACCATGGCCCTGCAATCAGGCAGCAACTCCTGAATTATGTTCTGTGTATTTTGTACCAACACTCAAGTATTCTCCAGGTATGATTAATTTTATCTGTTTTTTTTAACCTTTAATATTCCTTTTCCAAAGTATGGAGGTTCATTTTCATTCAGTTCATTGACCCATATTTAAGGTGATGGTGATGAAATTAAACCAGCATTCAAATGGTTTGTATTCAGCACATTGACCTTACTGGTTGATTCAGAAATGCAGCTTGATTTGATTTGATTTATTTATTATCATATGTATTTTGTTACAAAATACAGTGAAAAGTGTTGTATAGTGTCACCACTCTCTGGCACCATCTTAAAATGCAGAAAAATAAACCTGAACATAGAATATAAAGGCAGAAGAATAAGGAAATGAAGAAAAAAGTGTTTAACTTTACAGTCCCTCTTGTTAAGAGCTTTACCATGGGTCATGGGCCTAGCGACCAGGCATGAGTCTCTTTCGCTGCACTGTTGCTGCTGGAACGAAAGTCACCACCTTTGGTGCTACCTTGCCTCCATTGCCCTCCCCACTGAGTCTTTGCTGGACCTCGGCAGTGCAGATGCCACTGATGCCACTGGGTACCGCACCACACCAAAGCTGTCATCGCGAGTCCACCTCGCTGATTCAGCCGCTGCCAGCTCTGCCAGGTATAGTGCTGTGCCAAAATCCACCTCTGCCACAGCCTCCATGAATCTATGCTGGATGCAAACACCACCAATAATCTAAATCTGCCTTCGCTGCAGGAGTCACAAGTCGCACGAGGACCACCTTGTCGATGTGGAAGCTGCTGGGAACTCAAACTCTCTCCACAGACCGCTGCATACGGTGCTGGGCCTATATGCCCCCGCCGATGCCGTCACCGCAACTGAGCTCTTCAATAAGAAATAAGTAAATAAAAAGAAAAGAAAAAATAGGTGAGATAAGAGAGAAAAAGAAGCAAAAAGAAAAAGAAAACCGGATGGAGCAGACGTGCCTCGGGCTCAGAAGCCCTACTCCATGGCCATCTGACTGGCGAATATCTAGGATACAAAATGTCAAACCATTTAGTCTGAACTTTGAATTAGGAAATTAGGAACATAGGGGCACAGTAGACCATTCAGCCCCTTGAGCTTGTTTCAGCATTCAATGAGATCATAGCTGATCAGTGGCCTAGCTCCATACACCTGCCTTTGACCCATATCCCTCAATACCTTTGCTGGACAAAAATTATCTACCACAGATTTGAAGTTATCAATTGATCTCACATCAACTACTGCTTGTGGATACAAGTTCCAAACATCTACTACCCTTTGTGTATAGGAGTGCTTCCTAGCAATTCTGAATGGTCTGCCTAATTCTCAGTCTATGTCCCCTAGTTATAGAGTCACAGTGTCATACAGCACAGAAACAGACCCTTCAATCCAACTCATCTGCACTGACAAGACAGCTCAATTTGACATATACCTATTTGCCAGCGCTTGGCCCATATCTCTCTTAAACCCTTCCTATTCATTTGCCATTCAGATGTCTTTTAAATGTTGTACTTTACTAACCAGTCTACCATGTAGAACCTTGTCAAGTACTTTGTTGAAGTCCGTATAGACAACGTTTACTACCCTGCCTTCATCAGTCTTCTTTATCACCTCTTCAAAAAACTCAATCAAGTTAGTGAGACATAATTTCCCATGCACAAAGCCATGTTGACTATTCATTTTCAGTCCTTGCCTTCTAGTTCTAGAATCCCCAACCCATGGAAATATTTATCTTTAATCTTTATCTACCCTGCCTTTTCTTGTTAATATCTTGGAGAAACCCCTTAACCCCCTTTACCATTCTAGAGAAAACAGGCCTACTTTGTATAATCTCTCCTCATAACTTAACCCCGATGTCTACATATCATTCTCGGTGGCTCAGTGAATCAGTGGTTAGCATTGCTGCCTCATAGCACCAGGGATTCGGGTTTGATTCCACCCTCGGGTGACTGTCTGTGTGGAGTTTGCACATTCTCCCCGTGTCTGTGTGGGTTTCCTCTGGGTGCTCCGGTTTCCTCCCACAGTCCGAAGATGTGCAGGCTAGGTGGATTGGCCATGCTAAATTTCCCATAGTGTTCAGGGATGTGCAGATTAGGTGGGTTATAGGGGAATGGGTCTGGGTGGGATGCTCTGAGGGTCAGTATGGATTTGTTGGGCCAAAGGACCTGTTCCCACTCTGTGGGGATTCTATGGTAAGAATTTGGCTGCACAAGGAATGTCAGCAATATGCTAGTTTTGACCAAACAACGCAAGAAAAAGTGAAGTTCACACTACCAAGTACTCATAGTCTAATGTGCTGAAATTTGCTTACATTTTTCAATGGGAATGTTTCTTTCTGTATCTCAGACTTACAGTATTAACTAATCAAAAATGTCAACCATGAATATTTCACACAGACATTCAGCAGTTCTGTGTCTTTGTTTCTGCGCCAACATTTGTTGGCAAAGTCAAAACTTGCCGGACGAGCCTTCAGCCCGTTACATTATTGACTGTGATGGCGACCTTTGTATAACATAGCTTGGAATTCAAGAAAGAACAAGGATCCCTCATCCCAAAATACAGAGATCAGAATTACAGTTCAAAGAAGAGTCATTCTGGACTCAAAAAATAACTGTTTCTCTCTGACAAATGCTGCCAGATCTGCTGAGTTTGTCTAGCACTTTCTGTTTCCATTTCTGAATTACAGTAACTTATCTTAGGAAAGGCTTCAAGGAAAGCAGAGCCCACCTCCCACTGTCAGCAACAGGAGCCATGTAGGGGTTGTACTTGGAGAATAGAGGAATGAATATCAATGATGGGAAAAATGAATTGTAATAAAGTTGTGGTGGGGAAAGAAGAGTTTAATGCTGAAATTAAAATGCTGAAGGTGGATGAGGAGAAGTAGAGGGAGCAGATGGCAATAATGGAAGGGAAAGAGAAAATGCACAGGGGTGGATTTAAGAGGCATGCGGAATGTGGATGAGTTAACTGTTGAAAATGAAAGGCTGTTTGGTCTATGTTAAATCCAAATACACTTTCTTTATTTTGTGTTATGATTAAAACCTATAGGATTTCAATTGGCCTTGGAAATGAGGCAAGTCAGGACCAGGGAATTAGCTGCCTGATTTTATTTAATTTTTTTTGCCACATTGATTTTTGAAACAATTTCAGTAAAAAATTTGAGAAAAATTAAAACAAGGCTGATGAATTCATTATCACCCATTTTACCCAATCGCCTACATTTAATATCATTCTTTATTAACTGTAGTATAAAGAAAATTAACTGAAATACATCACTAATACTACAAAAATTAAAACTTTCCCATGGATATTTTTCTATATTCACTATTTGAATTCTATCCTCCAGTCTTTAAAATTTTTCAGTTTAATTTAAATAGACGAATGTTGTACTTATCACAGCTTGAATTACAAATTTATAGAACAATTCATTCTTGTGTGTCAGACTTGTAAAGACGCCATTGAGGTGCTAGTTTTTGTAGAGGTGTTTGCCAGCATTTGCCAGGTTTCTAGGTGAGTGTGTATTTAATTTATCGCTATTTGGCCTTTATCACTTTTGGGCTCAATCAAGTATATGAAGCAGAGTGAATGCTGTTGACATTGCACTCAATAAAACTATTTGTTTTATTGCATTTTTATTCACTCATGGCATGCGGGGATCACCAGCATTCATTGCCCATCCCTAGATGCCCTTGAGCAGGTGGCAGTGAGTTGCTTTCATGCATTGCTGCAGTCCATGTGCTGGATGTAGATCCACAATGTCCACAGGGAGAAATTCCAGGATTTTGGCCCAGCGATTTCCGAGTCAGAATGGCAGGTGGCTTGCAGAGGACCATGCAAGTGATCAATTCCCATGTGTTTGCTCCCCTTTTTCTTCTAGATGGAAGTGGTCATGGGTTTGGAAGGTGTTGTCTGAGGACTCTTGATGAATTTCTGCAGTGCATCTTGCAGATGGTGCACGTAGTTGCTCATGAGCATCAGTGGTGGAGGCATTAGATTATTGAGCTGTCAATCAAATGGGCTGCTTTGTCCTGGATGGTATAAAGCTTCTTGGGTGTTGATTCTTGATTTGACAGTGCCTTGAGATCAAGTGCAGAAATGATCTGGCTTAGGCAGATCCTCTGCACATTTTCCCAAGTCCTGTCAACCTCATTGTTTGCTCAAAAGAAGATTATCAATTCCAACTTCAATAAACAATATCATGTGGTTTCCCATTCCCATCTCAGGTGTTCTGTTAAGGAAATGCAAGCGCTCCTCCTGAAGCATCCTCTCCCTGAAAGCATTTGGTATTCTTCCAGATTCTAGCCTTTTCACCATCAACACTAAGAAATCTCGGATTCTGTCATTGCCCATTGCTCGTAAACTTTGGCAATTAAAATGAGTAAAACCACGCTTGTTATCTCTGACCTGCTGTGTTCATCCAGCCCCACGCTTGTTATCTCGGATTCTCCAGCATCTGCAGTACCTCTTATCTCTGAGTAATCTGAGCACTCTGCTTCTGGCTCTGCAGGAGAATTAAGGAGTGATAAATTGAATCGTAAATCATTCACAAGTTGATGCCAATAAGCATGAAATAAAATATCTTTGCTATTCTTTGTGTAGTATCACATAAATTTTATAGCATTCCTGTTTCACCTTGTTCTTTGTCTCTGGGTAGAAAGTGGCCTTTTAACTTGCTCAATGTGAAAAGACATGACTTGATCATTGACTTACGATGGGTTACAATACAGGAATGGGCCATTTGATTTGGCATATTTGTGCCAGCTATCTGCAAGAACATCTCAACTTAGTGCCACACCACCATGTTTCCATTTCAGATAATGATCGCTTCGCTCTTCTCTACATTAAATTTCATCTGTCACTTGTCTATTTTTTCCACCTGCCTTTCTACATCTTCATCTTCATGGTCCATAAGACTTCCATGTTTTGTGTCATTTGCAAATTTTGAAATTGTGGTGTTTCGTCAAAGTGCTTCTTTTCCCTAATACGCAACAATTTAATAGCCATGTTGCTCCTGTCCCTTTCATTCCATGACATTGCTCACGAGTTTGCTTTGTGGCACTTTGAGAAATACCTTTTCGAATTCCACACATATCATGTTAATTACATTTTCCTCTTTTACTTAATTGGGAAACCCAAACAACTGAGTTAAAAAGAAGTTTTGGTTAAAACCCCATGCTGACTTTTATTTATTAAACCCATTTCCCAATTGACAGTTAATTTTGCTCCAAATTATTATTCCTAAAATCTTCCCCACTGCTGAGGAATGGTCTGAATGGCTTATATTGCTGGGTTTATCCTTATAACCTCTTTTGAACAAGGGTGTAACATTTATGATTCTCCAGCCCTCTAAGGAAGATCATGGCCAATTTTTAACCTTCCTTCTCAAAGTATTCTTGGATGCATCTCATCCAGTGATGGTGATTTAGCAATGTTAGGTACAAGTAGTTTAATAACATAATAACTTAATATAATAACTTATAAGAAGATAAATTGCTGGCCGACACTGTGTTGAAGAAACCCAGCTCTGCGTGTCAACCCTACGTAGTGTGTAGAGCCTCCTGTGAGCTGGATTCTGCTGCTGCTCTCCTCTCTTTGTCCAATCCCACTTTTCCCAAATGAAGGCCATAACTGTTGGTGCAGGTACTAGCAATATTTCTCCCTATCTGATGTTTAAAAGCAGGCATCATCAACCCTGATGTGCTTCAGAAACTTTCCAAAGTGTCAATATTAAATTCTGTCAATATCAAACACTGTAAACAATCCTTTTCCTCTTGTAGATAAGAAAGCAACCTTTTGTACAGAGCAGTGTTGCTGTGAGCTTTAAACAGCCCAGTTAAGCAGCTGTTTTGCTTTGGTCTTGCTTTCAATGGAGAGTTTTGAAAGGCCTGGGAAATGAGTGGATGTGGTGTTCAAGTTAAAAGTCTGTTGAAATATTGCTCTATTTTAACAATTACCATATATTGGTAACCCAACTCATTCCAATGGGACTGTGCACAACTAACTTAATAGGCCTGATTCAAACTGAGTTATACATTGGAATCAGCAGGTTATACCCAAATGCCCAATGTGGTCACATTTTGGTCAGCTTTAAAACCCAACCTGCGACTGCCTGGTTAAAACCCAACCTTGTATTGCCAGGATTCAATGAGTGTTGGTGTTTGCTCTTCCTGAACGATATGTCCTGTTTTATCCTCATGAATCAATACAACATGTGTCTTTCACAAAGGTACAATAGTGCGAATATAGGGAAACTGAAATAGGGTTCTGATGAAAGACAACAAAACCAAAATTTTAACTCCGCTTCTCTCCCCCACAGATGCTGCCAGGCACCACATTTCTCTGTTTGGTTTAATTGTGATTTTAGTAGAATATGTACAAAGTGAAGGTGTTTCTCTCTAAGAAAGTAATAACATTTGAAAGTGAATTTTTGCAAATATTTTCAACACAAATTATATAAGTGATTGTGTTCCTGCTTTCCAATTCTACTATAACTTGCACTGGCTTCTTCACAGGAGGATTAGATAGAAGCTTTTGTAGCCTTCATGCCAGCTTAAAGCGAGTCAACCACTGTCATTCAGGGTGAAGGCTGTCAAAACATAAAAGAAAAGATTAACTTTTCTCTTGGGGCCAGAGTGGTCCACCAGGCCCTCAGTCTTGGCGTGCCCTGATCGATGGAATTGTTTCCTTTCCCATTAGTATCTTCCTGAAACCTCCTTCCCACCTTATACCTGGAAGCTTACTGCAGAAAAAGAATTAAATGTCTAGAGCCAGAAAACCAAGCCCCTAGCAAATCACTTTAGTCTATTAGTGGTAATAATATTCCAGTCACTTTTAACTTATGTTTACATTCTGCAGCTGTTTTTCAAGTCCAGACTCCAGAAGTGTGCAGGAAAGTTTCACTCTTCATCATTGAGAAGATGGAAACTTAGTTTCCAATTTTTCTGAATTGGATCAAGATTACCCTGATTTATTAATCCACAGTAAATTCTATTCACTGGAACCTGAGGGGATAACAGAGTAGCCAAGGTTCATTCCATTCATTTAGTGGCTAAATTAAACCACTCGTGTCAACTTATACTTTAATTCATCATGTTTTCCAATATAATTAGAGACAAGAACTTCAAAGAAGTTTGAGGTTTAGTCTGACCATGATGTAAGGCAAATTATGAGACATACCACACCTCTCAGTTTAAAACAGGTCCAACATACACAATCAAGGCCAGTGTTTCACACTTTCTTACAAATAAATAAAGAAGAACACATTATGTCACAGGGAAACCACAACACAGCTAAAAAAGGAAAATTCCACTTGGTGTCTCGGCTTGTCAATGCCTCTGTGTAATTTGTCTGCTCATAATACAGCAGGCTGTTGTTGCTAATAAGGGGTTCTGAATTTGTGATTCTTAATTCTGTAATAGAGAGAGCAAATTATTAGTTTGTTAAAAGCATTGAATTGTGGAGAACTGAAAACTGTGTGTAACAGCATTGGATGTAAAAACAACATGTATAGTATCACTTAAATACTCAATTACCATTTACTTGGCCCAAATACAAGACTGGAGCCTCATGATCTTTTAAGAATAAAATGTTAGGGATGCAGCCCCATGGCTCACTAACTTCCTGAAGTTAAAAGCTGAATTACGTAGACTAGATTCTAAGACTATGACATAAGTGCAGAAATAGGCCGTTCAGCCCATCATAGCTGCTCTGCCAATCAATGAGATCATGGCTGATCTGATAATCCCCATCATCATTTTCCTGTTTTATCCCTATAATTCTTGATTCACTTACTGATTAAAAATCTGTCTATCGCAGCCTTCAATATAATTAATAATCCAACTCTGACAGTCCTTTCCGGTAAAGAATTCCACAGATTCATTACCCTCTGAGAGGAGAAATTCCTCTTTATCTCGGTCTTAAATGGGTGATTCCTTACTCTGAGATTATGCCCTCTGGTCCTAGACTCTCCCACAAGGGGAAATAGCCTTTCTGCATCTACCCTGTCAAGTCCCATAAGAATCTGACTGATTGATTGATTTTAATGTCACATGTACCGAAATACAGTGCAAAGCTTTGTTTACAAGCAGATCACAGCAAGCGAAAGGATGTACAGATCAAAAAGACTTAGAGACATTCAGGTTACATTGCTGGTTACATTATTTGAGGCTAGAGTCCATTCAAAAGTCTGATACAGCTAGAAAAGAAGCTGTTCCTGAACCTGCTTGTGTGTGTTCTCAGGCTTCTGTGCCTTCTGCCTGACAGAGGAGGCAGTAGGAGATCATTACCAGTTTGATATGGTTCTTTGATGATGTTAGCAGCTTTTCCATGGCAGTGAGCTGTGTAAATAGAGTCCACGGATGGAATGTTGGCTTCTACGATGGTCTGGGGTGCGCACACCACCTTCCGTAGTTTCTTCCAGCCCTGGACAGAGCAGTTGCCATACCAAGCCTTTTTCACCCAGACAGTATACTTTCAATAGTGCATCTGTAGGTGTTGGTGAGGGTTCTTATGGACATGCCAAATTTCCTGAACCGCCTGAGGAAGAAGAGACATTGTTGTGCCTTCTTGAATGTCGTATTTACATTGGAAGTGCAGGAGAGATCATCGGTTATTGTCATTCTGAGGAACTTGTTGTTCTTCACCCTCTCAACCTCATTTCCATTGATGTAAATGGGGGCATGCTCTCCGCTTTTCTTTCTGAAGTCAATGATCAGTTCTTTAGTTTTGCCAACTTTGAGAGACAGATTGTTTTCAATGCACTCCATCACAAAGCCCTCTATCTCCCTTCTGTATTTTGACTTGTCGTTGTTAGATATCATTATGGTGATGTCGTCAGCGAACTTGTAGATAGTGTTTGTCTGGAATTTGACAACACAGCTGTGGATGTACAGGGAGTACAGTAGGGGGCTGAGGACGCATCCTTGGGGGGCTCCAGTGTTGAGCGTTATTGTCGAGGAGGTGCAGTTACCTATCCTCACAGATTGTGGCCTGTGGGTCAGAAAGCTGAGGATCCAGTTGCAGAGGGTAGAGCCAAGACCAAGGTCACAGAGTTTTGAGATCAGTCTGGAGGGGATAATGGTGTTGAAGGCAGAGCTGTAGTCAATGAGCAGGAGTCTGATGTAGGTATCGTTGTTGTCCAGATGTTCCAGGGATGAGTGCAGGGCTAGGGATATAGCAATCTCCGTGGATCTGTTGTGTCGGTAGGCAAACTGTAGGGGATCGAGGCAGGTTGGGAGACTGGAGTTGATGTAGGCCATGACCAGCCTTTCAAAGCACTTCATGATTATTGAAGTCAGAGCTATTGTGCGGTAGTCATTAAGGCACACAATCTTGTATGTTTCAATCAGGTTGTCTCTCATTCTTCTAAATTACAATGGGTACAGGTCCAATCTACTTAACCTTTCCAAATAAGATACACCTTTCATACCTGTTTTTCGCATAGTGAATCTTCCCTGGAATGCCTTCAAAGCAAGTACTGAATGCTCGTACTCTTTCCTGAAAAACAGGGTCCAAAACTGTTCACAGTATTTCAGCTGTGGTCTGACTAATGCTTTGTATAGTATTAGCAAACCCCCCTGACTTTTGTAGTACATTCCTTTTAAAGTAAAGGCCAATATTCTACTTGACCTCCCTATTACCCACTGAACTTGGGTGGTAGATTTTTATGAAGATTTTTATCGATGAAGCCTCCCAAATTCCACTGTTCAGTAGCTTTCTGCAGTCTTTCTCTATTTAAGTAACATTCATCTTCTCTATTCTTTCTACAAAAATGCATAACATCACATTTCCCCAGAATATATTCCATCTACCAAGCTTTTGCTCACTCACTTAAACTGTCCATATCCTTCTGCAGATACGTTGTGTCATTCTCACTACTTGTCTTCCCAACTATTTTTGTGTCATCTGCAAACTTGGCTGTAGTACATTCACTTACCTCGTACAATTCATTAACGTAAATGGTAAATAATGCTTTCATTTTGATTTCCCTTTCTTTGCTATCAGTAGTTGAAGAGATGGTAAGAGATGATATACCTCAGTGCCTTTGTGATAGACTATAAGGAACAAAAACAAAAGCACACAGTAGGTATACCCTCATAATTGTCTAACCACTGCTGCTGGGGAGTATACAGGCAATGATTTCTTCCCCACACAGAATAACTTTCATATTTCGCAACCTTGATTCATCTATAGATACTGACAACTTACATGAGGTGTTAGGGAGAGATGATCATGGCTGGATCACCAGGCGTTGTCTGTTAATGGGGCTGAAGAGTTTTGTACGTTAGCATCTGAGCATAACTTTATAAAGAGTGGCAGCATGATTGTAAGAATACTAGCCTGCCCTCTCCCACTATGAGAGAGTTCTTAAGGTCATGGCTTCCATCTTTCTCATGGCAGCTCCATGCATAACTGGGACACATCCTAAACTCTCCCTGCCACAATTGGCATACAATGGATGAGAAGGTGCAGAGATCAGCAGTCTCTATGGGGGTGGTGAGGGGTGGCAGCATCGTTTGTTAATGGTATGAAACAGCAGGACACCATATCCTGCACACATTCAGGCATTGAGATAACAAGGTGTAGAGCTGGATGAACACAGCAGGCCAAGCAGCATAAGAAGAGCAGGAAAGCTGACGTTTCAGGCCTAGACCCTTCTTCAGGGGTCTGCTGTGTTCATCCAGCTCTACACCTTGTTATCTCAGACTCTCCAGCATCTGCAGCATCTACTATCTCTGAAACACATTCAGTCATTCCCCATCACAATTCTGCTTCATGCAGAGAAGAACCCTGGCCGGTATCATTTTTAAAAAAAATTCAAATCAAGTAAGAATTCATCGGAAAAGGTTCTCAAACTAGAGGCTGTGTTTGGACTCGGGGGTGAATCTTGTGATTTTTTTTGGCTAAGTGAGTTGAGTCAAATGTTTTGGAGGGTTTTTTGCTGTGAGGTCTAGTGGGTTTCCTCACCTTGTCTTATCTACCTAACACGGCCCTTAGGTTTCTGATTCCATCCCCTCTGAGCAGACGCCTTTCCCACAAAAACTTGCTGCTACCAGGATAGCTCAGAATTAACTGGCACTCCTTGGGTCTCTGTCATATTTAAAAGCCCATTGTGCCCCTGGACAATTAATGTATATCCAGGACTGGCAGAGACAGATGCTGTCACCTGCCCCCAGTATGGCCGACGGGGGAAATCGGTCTGCCATTTTGAGGG
The DNA here is from genome assembly GCA_024137785.1 of Ginglymostoma cirratum. Taxonomy (NCBI): domain Eukaryota; kingdom Metazoa; phylum Chordata; class Chondrichthyes; order Orectolobiformes; family Ginglymostomatidae; genus Ginglymostoma; species Ginglymostoma cirratum. Next base: position 4,458,788 of record JAHRHZ010000049.1, on the reverse strand, counting down.
CAGAGACCTGGCAGTTCTGCTCACAGGGCTGGTGGGTTCAGAGTGAGTGAGCACTGTGATACAGGCAAAGAGCTTGGAGCTGCAGCCTGGCCCAGTTCATAAGCTCTGGTTTCCACGCCAAGATTACTTAACATCTAACTTGCTTGGCAAGTTTGATAAGATAAAAGCTGAATATTAATGAGGCAAGTTGGGCCTATAGCAAGGCATTTAACAGACAATAATCCCAGTTAAATGTCAAATCATCGCTGCCAAATAACAAACATATCACACAACATGTGCAAAGCATAAAAGATGGCATGGGATGCTCCAATGTTCAGATCTGCCTCACTGGACTTCCAATGCAATTCTGCCAAAAATTGTGCCATGTCATTCAAACACCTAAAACAATCTGCCCTGTGTTCCTGACCAATTCAGGGGGTAATCAGAGGCAATCTTTAATTCTGTTTCAACAACATATTATTTTTAGTAAAGCTGCTTACAAGTAAACAGTGGAGCTGTTAGTCTCTCCATGAAGTGAACGTGTTAAAGCTGTGCAGACCAAGGGGAATTCCTTATCTTTATCTTTATTTCCTGATATAACCGCCAATTGGATCCACCTATTTATGCAGATGAATCATTTACTGTGTCATTTTCCAATTCTCTTTCATACTTTGACAGTCCTTAACATCTACCTCTTTGACTAAGCTCCTGGTTATTTTCAATATTTCTTTGCATGGATTATTGTTAAATTTTGCTTTAAGATGTTCCTGTGAAGTTCTGTGGGAAATCTTATTACATTAAATGTAATGGTATATAAATACAAGGTGTTATTTTGGTGAGGTTGCTAAAAAGATGGAAATAATAATGTACAATAGTGGAGAATTTGCTGAGAAAACAACTACACCTGACCAATGCAGAGTGTTACTACTGCTTATGCTAGTCAGCAATTTGCAGTAAGGAAGAAATGCCCTGTGACATGTGAATCACCACAAGATTCTAGCCAATTTGTGTCAGTCCACCATTAGATTTACAGAAATGATACTAAAATCTTAACCTGTCCATGACTTTCATAAAATTATCTACGACACATGGCACAGAAACATAAGGTTTCTCATTAATAGTGTAAGTAATTTTTCAGCAACAGTATAATTATTAATGCTTGCTAATCAACCATTCCGGCCAGAAAAATAAGCAGTAAGAAGTGTAATATGTTATTCCTTCACCTGATGTGATCGTCTCTGTTAATGTCTCCTTCCAGACACCTAAATACAGGTTAGTGACTGGCGTTTCTCACTGACTTCTAAGAAATAAACTCAGGGCTTTTTCCAGTTACTTTGATTACCTCGTGGCTGCTAACAGCAGACCTGGTGTGGATTTGTTTTTCTCTTGAGCTCAAAACTCAACTTAGTAAATGCTTGAACAATTATGTCACCAGGTAGCTTTCCTGATCATTTAGCTTAAGTCTTGGAAATGCTGTTTTGGCCCAATGCTAAGAACTGAGTTCCTGACTCTTAAAACAAAAGTCACTTCATAAAACTAAGAACGAAAAATAATTTACCTTTACTTTAGAATCCAAGTTTCCAAATAACAATAATAATAATAATGACATATTAAAAATTATCACACTTCCCTTCCCCACCACCCAAGGCAAAAGAAGATTAAAAAAAACTTTCTATTAAAAATTCCTTATCAATATTTGAAGTTTATTTTGATAGTAATAATATATTTATCGCAAAACACAAGGATCCTATTCAATCACCTTGCTCATGACATTTATTTTCCTACATATTTGTTCCTGGCCATGAGTTGATTTTAATATTGTCTCTTCCTGCCCTATTAATGATTTTCAAATTATATGGTTGTTACATTAAACTCCAGTGAAACTGTCTCAAATTCCTGTTATGGAATAATTGTAGGAAAGTGAGAACGTTATGACCATATAAATAATAGACTGCACAATAGTCCCTGCAGACTGTGGAAAATGGGATTAAAATAGTTGAGTGATTTTCTTTTGTTTTGATCAGTGCAGCCTTGATGGGCTGTAATTATAGTTATGTAGACTCCAACATATTGTATGAGCAACCAACAGGTTCATTGTCTCTTTCTTCACCTTTGAATATTTCTCTTGGCATGAATTTAATTTTTTGTAAAAATAAATGACTGGACATTTGTTCCCTACCTCACCCTCCTGTACTAACATTGCACCAAGACTGATACTATTGGCAACAGCCAATTTAAATGGTTTAGCGTAATGTTGAGCTGCTCAAAACAATGCAAGTAGGTACAGTTTTCAAATTGTCAAGGGCATTCGTTAATCCATTCACATTTCTTGTCTTTATTTAACAACTTGTCTAGGAATCACTAGAATGCTGAAATTCAGAACAAACTTCAAATAATATTGCAAAATGTTGTGTTTTGTTTAAGGCATGGAAAATTCCAATATAGCCCTTATTTTTGCTGCTCTCAGTGCAATTTGTCTTTGAGCCACAGTCTAGTCAAAAAAAGTCATTGTCGCTTTCGCATATTTACTTTTAATTTGCTCTTTGAAACTGATCAAAGAATTTGTGCAAGCATTGTAAGTGCTCCCCCAAACGTGGTTGAACATAACCATATTGTTTATATATAAAACGTAACCATGTTGTTTATAGTTGCATATCTTTTGATGGCTTTGATAGTTAATCATTGAGAAGTTGTTGCTTTACATTGATAAAGTCCATCTTACATTACAAAAGCTTTCTTTGCCCCTGTCAGTTTATGCAACGTGCCAATTTTTTAAACATTTCTTTATTAAGAAACTGTCTACTTCTCCCATTACAGTCCTCTAATCATAGAATTAGATTTGAATCCACCTTTATCACCACTTTGACTCTGTGATATGTTATATAATTATTATGATCAATATTTTGATGTTAGTTTTGGCATCATTACAAGTGGTGAGCTTCAGCTACCATCACTTGGTTCAATAATGCCAATGTCCATTATGAGCTAACTGTTCTCTGTCTGTGCTCTGTCTCTCAGACTGCCTCTACCTCTCCCTAACTAATTTCCAATAGCTAACTGCTCTGAGTTGACTCTATAAGGATTTTGTCATGGGTAAACTCCTCCCCCCGAAGTAATATCATGTTTAGCCAAAGAGTTTTCCTTGACCTATTTAGACAACTCAATCTGAGTGTCCAAGAGCTTGTCAGTCACTTCAGCATTTTTCTGAGAGATAGCATAATATTCCATTCAACTTTTTAAGCAAATCTATATTATTCAATCTGATTATTGAATGGCTAACTTCAGAATTTTCATGTTTGATTCATTTTGCTATCATCTTGTTATTTCTATTGAATTCTCCATTTCTTTCATTGCTGTGGTTACTCTTCTTTGACTATCCCCCTTGTCATAGTATCTAATATGATACACATGCTGCTTTTTCCTCCTGCCATGAGTACTTACTATATGATTCACATTGTTGAGTTTCTTTTCACTTTGATAAGGTCTTTGCTTTTAATAACTCCCCAGAGACAGGTCACAATACTCACAGCTTGTCCCCTGTAACAAATTTCCAATCTGAAACTTTTTAAATCTTCTTCAGCTTTCATTGTTTGTTGAGCACTTTACAAATGCCACTTTTCCAATGCTCTGCAAGATCGTGGATGATAAGCTGAAGACATAAATTATTTTATTCACAAATTATTTATTATTTCTTTGAATAATTGTGGTATAGAATTTGAATTTGGGTTTCATTATATTTCTATGGTTACATTGAACTAACTTTTTACTACCATTTTTGCCTTAATCTTTGCTAAAAATATTGTTTCAGTAAGTCTTGTTGTAACATCTACAATTGATCAAAGATACTGATTCCTACTCCTACTAGACAGGGGCCCTATACAATACATAAATACGCTGTTGAATGATTCTCTAAAAGCTGGGGTCAGAATTAAAGGGGCAGGATTAAATGACGGTTAGGCTTTCCCCACTACCTGACATAAACGGCATCTCCAGCTAACTTTAACAATAATTTCATATAGTCCAGGTGAATAGAAATATTTCAGTATTTTAGTCTGAATTTTCATATTAGCTAAATGATCTGACAATAAATTTTCATGAGCCTCTTGAAAAATTTTGTTTTGATCCTGAGTTGATAATACCACCTGATGGGCCAGTGCACATTCTTCATCCGCTGATATGTGAGGTGGTCTCTATTTCCTTCTTAATAATTTGTCTTGTAAATAGTAACGTTCAGGTATTAGTTCTAATTCAATTCATGACTAGGCTGTTTGATATCGTTGTCTCATGATCCATCTGTTGAATTTTTATTCAGGAAGATGGACTAAACATGTCAGTCTCATTCTCTTTATCTTGTTCCGACAATTGAATTGATACGCTATCTCCATTTTATCACAGACCATTTCTCTTTCTGTCTACGTCTATGAGTCTGAGATCTAGTCACAACACAGTCAGAAAACAATCCAGGATTGTCTCCTGTAACATATCAATTTATTTTATTTTCACTAGTTGTTCCACAACCCCTAGTAAAGTTGCAATGTCATTCCCTAAAATAAAATCAGTTCTTTCTATATTAATTTGTTGCGCTATTCCAACTACAACTTCTTCATCTGATAATTTACTCTTTAATCAAAATTCGTATAATGATTTGTAATCTCTGTGTATAACTGTAATTCATATTTTTTTCCTTCATTAGCCCCTTTGGAAGGCAAATTATACCATGAGCAAAACCAGCGATGATATAAAATTTTAATGCGAAATATTCTGAACCTCCAGTGGTCTGATTCTTTTCAGCAATAAATGAGGAATAATTTGCTTGACTCTCCTGAGCCCTCTCTCGCTTTTCAGTAGGTTTTGAGGGAACACATTCCACCTGTACCACTGCTGCAATTCCAATATCACTTTCTTCCCTGATAACCTCTCTTCTTAGACATTCTTACTAATGCAGTAGGTCTCCCTTTTACCTTCAGCAATTGGGTTTAGCATACCCAGTCTTATTCTTGTTCTTATTCATAACATCACTTTTAACATCTCACATTTCTCTTTTATTGATTTGGGGTCCTTCTGTTTGTTAACAGAAACTAATACCCTTTCCAACCCTAACTTTCCTATTGCTCTAGTTTCCTTGTTGATTCCCATTTGATATTTTACCCAAATGTTTATGTGAAATATTATGGGGTATCTATCAAAGCTGCTGCTTTTCAGATTTTTGATAGCTGAAATTCAACTAAATAATTCTTAAATGATGCTAAAATATAATTTTGGAATTTTGCATGAGAAAAAAGAGTTATCGTAGGATCAGTGGGTTTGATGGCTGACATTAAAATGTGTGGACATCATGATTATGGAAAAATTCCAAACACGTATCTGATTAGGTTGCTTCCTTATACTCCTAAATTTTAATGGATAACCTTAAGGGACAAACCTATAAGCACTGAATATTGCCTTTTACCGCTAATGCCACTATTCTTGAAATAAGTCTCATGAACCTTAGATATAATCCACAAATAAGACATTTCAGTAAAAATATTCAGAAGCTCCAACGATCTGATTCTTTTCAGCAACATTGGGGGATAATTTTCTTGACTCTCCTGAGCCATCTCTCGCTTCCAAGGAGGTTTTGAGGGTTCACAATCCATCTGTTATACTGATACAATTAGAATACCCACTTATTGAGAATAACACTAGACACACACATTACTGATGATGTGAGACACTGACTGATTTGTTAATGGAAGACCTGTATCACAATCCATTGGGGGAGGATGCCCCACTCCTTTCACTTCAGCCAACCATGTTGTGGCAGAATGAGAATACCTCAAACCGTTATGCGGTGCATGCTGCACTATATTTACAGTAGTGCTAACTGTGTGTATCAAATTAACACTTGTGGCATCCAAGTGAACTCAAAACAGCTTCTTCTACTTTGCCTACTACCATGTCCAGGTACTGCCACAATATTCATGTCTGACACGAAGGCAGTTTGCTGACTGCTCGGCCGTAGTGACTGTGATGAACTTACTGGATGTCCTCTGGGGTTTGAGGCCTAGATGACCCCACATTCTATGAATTTCCTGCAGGTGCACCATCCTTGGCCAGACGTACTGAAGGTGATGAAGATTTTGTCTATGGGGAAATGGACAGCTGGTCTCTCTGGGAGTGTCCAGAGATAAATCCTCAAGGTGACCTACTGGCACATGTCCTCCTGATATACTTTGTAGAAGAGATATTACACAATTACACTACACATGTTGATTGAAGTGCTGAGATGCCTCACCCCCTGCTCTTAGTGTGGGGGAGGCTGCAAAGTCACGGGGTGGGTTTTGGTGGGTAATTGCAATATTAGAATATAATGGTGGGTGACTTGCCAATTTTGGTGGGGACCAGGTTGGTGGAGAGCAGATATGAGGTGGGCTGATCACCCACATATTTTTATGCCTCTCCCCAATCACTGAAAACATGTCCACAGCTGCTATAAATGCTTGTGTTTGTCCAAGGGACACACCTTTGCCTGTTTTACTGCTGTAATGTTTTACTCATGCATTTCTTATTTCATTTTCCTGCTTTAATTACTTCACATCTTTTAGTTTTCATTTCAGCTCTTCTGCTTGAAGTATGTTACTCTTCTTTCTTACATTTTGTTTATTTTGAAACATTTTTTATGCTACCATTTATCGTGTAATCCTACCCCTTTTCTCACCACCCCCTCTATTTACAATTTTAATAATATTTTGATTGTCCTTTTAATCTTCTCCATCAGAATATTGGTCCCAGTCCAGTAAAGGTAGAAATGCCCCAATAGTTCAGTCCTTACCTTTTGTAGTACTGATGCCAGAGTCCCATGAATTGGAACACTACTTGTTTCCACCAAACCTTCAACAATGTGTCTATCTCCCTAACCTGTTTATTTTCATACCAATTTTCAAGGAATGTGTAATAATCCAGGGATTTTAACATTTGAGGTCCTTTTATTTAGCACCCAACTCCTGGTTTTCCCTAAATAAGATTTCTTACCTACCTTTTCTTATGTTGGGCCCAAGCAACTGGATCCCCCGTCCTCCACCACATAATGCTTTCAAACCGGTTCGTGATGTCCTTCACCCTAGTACCAGTTAGGTAACAAACCAAGTGTAACTCAATCCTGCTTACAAATGCTAATTATTGAATCCTCTAACAACTAACACATTTCTTTTTTGTTTGCAGCAAGTTGTCCAGAAACAATTCCCCTCCCTTCTGTGTCAGATTGTCTCTAACTTGTGTCTAATTCAATGTCTCTGAGTTGGCAAGAAAGAATGAAACACAGTTGGCTATCATTGAATAGAGAGCACCAGTGACTTCCCTCACGCAATGGTGAATGGTAAACTGCAATATGTTACAAATATTTGGGCGGCACAGTGGCTCAGTGGTTAGTACTACTGCCTCACAGCGCTACATACCTGGGTTTGATTCCACCCTTGGGCAACTGTCTGTGTGGAGTTTGCACATTCTCCCCGTGTCTGCGTGGGTTTCCTCCAGTCGCTCCAGTTTCCTCCCATAGTCCAACGATGAGCAGGCTAGGTGGATTGGTCATGCTAAACTGCCCATAGTGTCCAGGGATGTGTAGATTAGGTGGGTTATAAGGGGATGGGTCTGGGTGGGATTCTCTGAGGGTCGGTGTGGACTTGTTGGGACGAAGGGCCTGTTTCCACATTGTGGAGATTCTATGGATCTTGAGCTTTAGCTTTGAAGCATAATAGTTTGCTGCCACAATCACCTTCACAACCTGAAAATATAATCCTTATCATGCTATAAGGTTATAGTTCATGCTGCAGCGTCAGCATTCTCAAAGAAATACAGGCTTTTGTCTGTCACTAAGGGGAATTGCCCCTTAAACCTTCCTCCCTGTTCTCTTATCCCTCTCCCAGGAGCTTATCTTGCTCCTCTTGCCATCTGTTCATTCTCTCAGTCATACTGTATTGCATATTCAGGTGTGCGAGGTTAAGAGAAAGTATTAACTGGAACCTTCATTACCACTAGTGCAAAATCAGATTGTACAGTGGTCAACATCATATTCAACCAGTTTATTCTGACCACTGCTCATCCTGCCTGTATTAGTGCCCTCACTAACATGGTATCCTGTGAGATTCACTCCAAAGTGTACACGCACTTCATGGATCCCATTTCGGGTACCAAAATAGACCAAACAACAATGCTGTTGACTTCACTGTCATGTGATCAAATTCCTCAGACAATTTTGAAAAAAAGAAAACCTGGTTGATCTTATTTCCCACCAAATTTGTTTTGCTTTTCTTAACCCTAACTTCCTTCATCAGCTGGAGACTGAAATCTCAGGCTTTTCCAGAATTCCTATCAATAGTAACTTCAATGCTGAGTGTTTCATGTATAGGAATAAAGATTCTTGTAATTTGCCAAGTACTATCACCCGATAAGGTATCACTTTAACTAACAGAACCAAACATTTGTGAACTAATGATACAAGTTGGCCAGGCAGAATCTGATTCATGTTTATCATTCAAACATAATCCCTCATGATTTCTAAAGCTGTTCTGTTCGAGCTATCCAACACATTTTTACAAAATGTTTACTGGTGATTTTGTTCCACATGTGCAACATGCTGTTTTTGACAATTGTGTTACCATGTACTACTCTTCAATACTTTAACCAGTTTTGTAGTTAGGGAGAAGGAGGAGAAAAGTAACACAATTAGAAAAGTGATCATAATGAAGCTGTATTAATGTTTTATTTTACACAATTTAATAAAGACATTAATCACGACATCAGATGAGCTCAGTCAGAGATCGTAGGAACTGCCGATGCTGGATTCAGAGACAGAACAGTGTGGAGCTGGAGGAACACAGCAGGCCAGGCAACATTAGAGGAACAGGAAAGCTGATGTTTCAGGTCGAGACCCTTCTTCAGAAATGATCCAAAATGTCCCTACCTGAAACGTCAGCTTTCCTGCTCCTCTGTTGCTGCCTGGCCTGCTGTGTTCCTCCAGCTCCACACTGTGTTGTACCAGGCGAGCTCAATGCTCTTTTCTTACAGAGCACCCAGTATAAACTATCATAGATTAATCAATATACTTAAGTAACTATTTACATGGAACTTCTTGCATAAGGTGGTCCCTTTCTATTCTTCAGTATCCTTCATAATTTTTTATAGCCTTAATACTATGATAAAGCCTTGATATTATAGGTTTATAATAAGTGTTTCTTCTAAATTTGGTGCTGATTTCTTGAGACAGAATTTGCTATATTAAATTTTAGATTAATTTTTATCCATTGACTAACTCATCTAGATCCTCAGAATCTCTATCAATATTCTGTTTTGGTGAATACTGATTGATACAGGCTTTAAACTTGTTGCTGCTAAAGCAATTATGATGCAGTGTAAACTTACTCTTGTTTCTAATCTGATAAGGGTTTCACCAGTTCAGCTTGCATATGGTGAAAGATGTAAAATTTGCTTCTATTTCTAACAATGAAAGACTTCTCTTGGACAAGAAATGAGGAAAAGAAGACATTCTTCACCACTTTCTTACTTTGTCACTTGTTATCACTTCAGGATGTCCACTAAAATACAGCAATACGAAGCTGGATTACTTGACTGTCTCCCAATCAGCTGATTGTCTTTCCCAACTAACGACAAATAATAGTTTGAATCTGCACTTTTGAACTGTTAAAACTACTTGAGCCTATAGCTGAAACTTTTAAATAGTTTTGAAATATCATTTAAATTGTCAAGCTCTTCAGAGCTAGAAAACAAAAGGATATCCCGAACATTTGCTCTTCAGTATATATCATTCTGCCCTATGTCTAGATTTGCGGGTACACTAACATAGGGTATTAGAAATTCTCAGATTTTCCTGAATCTCTACTGCTAATGATTTCTGCAAATGATAAAACCTTCCTTTGATAGTAATATGGTGCATTATGCTTATGAACAATGTAAACGTTAGTCATCCAGAGTGAGTGTCCTGGAAATTAATAATGGAATACAAAGAAATGTCAGAGGTTTGGAACAGGCATTTTATATAATAATTGAATTAAAAAGTTATTCGCGATCAAGAGGTGATGGGGAAGGAGGAATCCAATCACCATCAGCAGGGAAAATTTGCTAGGAAGACTTTTGGACCTAAAGGCTGACAAGCCCCAGGTCTGTGTAACCTGTCTCATAAGACCATAATAAGAGTTGTGGTATAGATAGTAGACCATTAGTTATAATCTTTCAAAATTCTTTCAATTCTGGAAGAGTCCCAGTCGATTGGAAAATAACACATGTGACACATTATTCAAGAAAAGAGAGAGACAGAAAACAGGAAACTATAAGCCAGTCACTCTGACATCCTTAATAGGAAGGGCACTACAATCCTTTATTATGGAAGTAATAGCAGAATTCTTTGAAAATCATGATTTGATGAGGCAGCATCTACATTGCTTTGTGAAAGGGAACTTGTGTTTCATTAATATATTAGAGTTTTTGAAAAACGCGACATTCACAGTGGATAAAAGGGTATTGGTAAAAGCGGTATACTTGAATTTCCAAAACGTGTTTGATAAGTTGCTACATCAAAGGTCGCTGCACAAGGTAAAAGCACATGGTGAAGGGAATAACACATTAACATGGGTTAAGGATTGTCCAACTAACAGGAAACAGACAGTAGGAATAGCTAGTTAATTTTCAGGTTGGCAAGCTGTTTCGAGTGTATTGAGAAAGCGATTAGTACTAGGACCTCAACTATTTAAAGTCTATATCAATTATTTAGATGAGGACACTGACTATCCGGTAGATAAATTTGCCAATGACACCAAAATAGTGTCAAGAGAAAGCAGAGAGTCTGCAATGGGATATAGACACATAGAATCTCAGTGCTGGTATGATGTAGGGCTATGTGTCCCAAAGACTGTCAAATCATGTCAAAAAGCATATTGTTTCAGCTGTTTGCAACAAGCAAGGTATTGACCTTACCCAAACAGCCTACACTTGGAAAACGCAAAATAAAATGTCTGACATCAGATGTGATTCTACAATTTGACAACATTTGTTGGCTCATCCTAAATGTGCAATGAATTACACTGACAACCAATCTAGGATGTCAATCAGGCTTGCAGTGTGGTACGCTTGTGGTTAGTGGAAGCTAAATAGAAGTACACAGGGCCCTGTACCTTGAAGTGAGTAAAGGCATGTACACACAGTGCACCTGTTTGAATATGAGAGAAGAGGTAACAGCCATTTGCAGGTTCATTTCTCAGGTCAATGCCCCAAGGACGCAGAGTCAGCCAGCCTGTTTTCAAATTTAGACAAAACCTGGCTGTTACCTGTTAATCAGCATTAGTTGGTGCATTCTCAATTACAACGCCTCTACAAATCAGATTCAACTTGACAACAAATCAACACTCTCACACAATTTAAATGTTGGATTTCCACTTGAATTGGTATTTTTGTGTAATGTCGTAATGAATGCAAGACCAAAAAAAATTCAAGAAAGAGTGTATAACAACGTGTGGGGCTGGATGAACACAGCAGGCCAAGCAGCATCATAGGAGCAGGAAGGCTGATGTTTCGGGCCTAGACCCTTCGTCAGAAAAAAGAGTGTGTTTTTTCAGCATTACTCAAGGAAACAGACAAGTTAGGTGAATGGGCAAACATTACGCAAATCGAGTATGACATGGGTTAATGTGAAAATGTTCACTTTGGCAGGAAAAATAGAAAAGCATATCCTATTTAAGTGAAGTGAGAGTGGACTCAATGATACAGAGGGATCTGGTATAGATATCACATAAAGTTAGCATGCAGGTACAGCCAGTGATTGGGAAGACAAATGGCACATTGTCACTTATTGTGAGGGGAATGGAATGTAAGAGTAGGAAAATTTTACAGCAGAGAATTGGCAAGACCACTCTGGAATACTGTGTAAAATTTTAGTCTCATTATTTGAAGAACAATATAACTAAGAAGGTTCACTCAACTTATTTCTGCAATTATGAGTTTATCTTATGAAGGAAGGTGGACTAGGTTAGGCCTACATCCACTGAAGTACAGAAGAAGAAAAGGTAATCTTATTGAAATTTATCAGATCATCAAGCAATTTAATGGGGTGGATATAAGAAGGATATTTTATCTTGTGGTGGAGACTAAAACCAGGGAATCAAATTTAAGAATGAAGTTTCCCTTTAAGACAGTAATAAGACTTTTTTTTCTCTAAGAGGGTCATTAGAATGTGGAATTATCTTCCGCAGAAGGCAATGGACTCTGAATCTTTAAAATTATTCAAAGCTGAGTTAGATTGTTGATAGACGAGGGAGTCAAAGGTTATAGGTGCAGGCAGGAAAGTCAAACTGTGCACATAATTAGAGCAGCCATGATCTTATTGATATTAAAGACTCTGCAGAGATAGCATTTTCAAGAAGGACATATGAAGCACACCTTCATTGGCCAATGGTCTGAAAAAGAAAAGATAGAATTTGATTAATTTGCTCAGTACACTGAGTTTTCTGATGATCAGATTCAACTGCTGACAGCTGTAGTTCAATGGAAAGTTTTCCAAATGGGAAGATGCAGTTTAGATGAAAACAAGCTGGATCCAAGTCCATGGATAACAAGGTGTAGAGCTGGATGAACACAGCAGGCCAGGCAGCATCAGAGGAGCGGGAAGGCTGAGGTTTCGGGCCTAGACATTGTTATCTCAGATTCTCCAGCATCTGCAGTTCCTACTATCTCCAAGTCTATGGATAATGGTTCAGCTTTTCAGTGTTTACAGATTAACCAAAATACTGGGGTGTGGAAGCTTTATCAGCTTCCCAAGTACTTCAAACAGCAGGTGGAGGATTGGAGGTTTTGTTCCTTGACTTAGACTCACCAGATTCATGAAATGAAAAAAAAAATCCAGAAATGTTTGTTATAAAACCATCAGCAGTGATGTTTTAGTTTCTTTGAACACCGTTTTTTTTCAGCACTTAAGTACAATAAACCTCCTCTTACCTCCGATGAGGTTTTACTTAGTTACTTTCTCCAAATCATTTGACATTCTACAGTCAACAAGTAGATTGCAACCCACATTAAACTGTTGACCTCAGTTGCACAAAATAATGTGGGTTCCCTTCAAACTCTTCGTAAAAACTGTTTTTAATCCACAAGGGGTACGAACAGTTCAATATCTTCTAATTCTTCACATAGGTATATAATTCCAATGCCTCCCTTAAGTGCGGACACTAAAACAGGCCACAGACCTATCTTCGGCGTCACAAAAGCCCTGTAACTATTGTGGTCAGACTTCTTTGCTCTTATATTCCAATTCCATTGTAACAAAAGCTAACATTCCAATGTTGGGAATGGAGCAAATTTTGATACTTAGAAGTTTTTGATGTTAATCTAAATCTTCCTGTCCTTACCCTTTACTCTGTAGATGTAATATTGAAGGATGGAAGAACAAAATACCATAGTTAATTTTGAGTTTGGGTGATAGTGTAAACAAAGCAATATCCATGTCACCATTTGTAAAATACATACCCCAAGTTTCATTTGCAATAAAGCCTTTGGGGAGAGGTGTTCAATAATTAGGTAAACTTTTATCTCTTGTTTTACACTTTCACCTAAAATTCAGCGTTTTCCTACGTTTAAATCATCTGGTTTTGTGTAATAGAGATTTGTAATTTGGTTTTATTTCTGCTTCAGTGTTGATGAAAAGTAGTTTTCAAGGAACACACAAGAAACTAGCTACCAAACTCAACACATTGTCAATTGTACTAACGTCATTAGATCTGAACTCTCTTCGGGAAGGTTAACTAACATTGTGGCAAGGCAGAATATGCATAAAGTAGAATAGGACTCACAACGAACTCTCCTGTGTAGTTTATCACAGAGGGAAGCTTTTTGATTATTTCACGATACCGTTTAATTCCAATGTGCAATGCAAATTGTTTCCTTGCATGTTTTGTTACATTATTTTGCTGTAAAGCACTATTAAAAAAACTGGACAATATGACAATAATACTGCATACATCTTAACATGGTCACAAAGAGGCATTTGTTTGATTGTGTGCAAGATAAAAGGTTATTTAATTTACTTAGTTTTAATGATACACAAATAGCAGCTTATTCGCGAAATAACTTTTGTCTAAAATTCCTGAACCAGCCAGTCCAGTACATTAATACCTCACCATTCATTTTGTTACCAGCCATAAAGGAAGCTAACAAAGAATGTTGGCATTGTCATGACATTTTCAATTTCTGACCCTTGCAAAGGTTGGAATATTTTAAAAAATGAAATTAAGAAAAATTATGTAAGAGGCGCCACAAATTATAAACAGTTAATGAATGTTCGGTTATTATCATAGACAGGATTTACTGCTCGAACAAACATTTTTTTTCTAATGCATTTTGGATTCTGTCATTCTTTATGACATTTAAGTGGACCTATACAACATAAACATTATGGATATAATGAGCACATCAAGCTCAAGTAAAACTGACAAGCAAATCATTCACTTCCAAAGCTGCCTGTGTTCTGTTAATGGAACACTCCAACCCTGTGGTTTCCTAAATATTATAGGTATATGTTCCAGATTAAACTTTTTTTTTTCCTCACGATGGTGTTACCTTTCAGTTCTCAATGGCTCGGTTTTTGCCTGAAGAATTGGATCTATCACTGAAATCAAAGGCGATTACACAGCTCACTACTCATTTAGGAATTCTGTGGCTAAATTAAGCATGTAACGCATGCCACAGCCGCTGAGACTCTGTTTATTCAGTCAAAGTGCTCCGTAATTTATTTAAAATAATCCATTTTAACAAATAAAGAGACCATTAACTCCATATTCCTGCAGGCATGCATTTAAATGCTGCCTCGTTCTGGGTTACTCTTCTGGTTTCACTTAAAATGTTACAACAGGATCGAAGGGTCTTCCCAGGCAGAGTAAAGCAGTTGAGAGGTGTCTCTTGCTGGAATTACCATTTATTAGATTATTCTGAAATTTTACAGAGTAATACTTCAATAAATCTCTACCAATAATCACATAGTTTTAAACTATCTACCATTTAATCCTATAAATCCAATAGCTACCTCCTCTGGTCTCAAGAGATCCAAACAGATGAGTGAAAGGTCTTTGCTGATATTATTGGTGCATTTTTGCACAAAGTTGATAATCTTGTTCATGCTAAGACTCTCCTGGTGAGGACTTTTAAGAGGATGTCACAATTAACATTTGCACAGTAAACAAGGAAGGGAAAAAAAGTGAGCGTTGAAAAGGTTAATATCACCAGGATGATTGTTAATTGTACGATGGGTTTGGATCTCAGCAACAGGAACGTACGGGGATCTGTTTAATGCATCACCGAGCCACTGTCATTGCTGGTGAAGTTTTGCATTCGTCATTTGGGGTACACGAGAAAGGTTAAGATAACGTGCAAAGTGGAAAAAGAGGCTAGTTAACTTCAAGCTGATTTTAACCAGATCGTCCCGCAACGACTTGCCGGAGGCTTCCAGCCACCTCTTTGTAGAGAGGCAGAGTTTCTCTGTACCCCGCAGCCAGGCATCTGTTGGTAATTACGATCCAGTCTCTGTTGAGAACTTGTGATATTTAATATTTCCTTACCACTTGAACAAATAAGCGATAATAACTGCAAGGTACTTGACCACAGGAGTAGAAAGATGTGTAGCATGAAAGAGTCAGTGTGCACTTTTGCTGAAGGAGTGCTGTTAAACTTTCCACTGAACGTCTGATTGATCCGCAGAATTTGGCAGAGCCAAGCCTCGTGATCTCGGAAAGAAGAAAAACCTATCAATCTCCCACAAGAACTTATTGCCTCTCTCATTCAGTCCAAATCGAGAAGCTGCTCTATTTTCCCATTAATTCTCCATCATCACTTCCTAGAGCGGTGCAAATCCTCATTTCCCCAGTTCACACTGTGGAATAATTGCCGGCCTTGACCTTGGCTTTTACATAATGCCAAGGGCAAATACTTCTGGTGACAGCAACAGCTGCTGAAAGTACAGGGAGAAATTGGCAATTCCAATTCCGTGGGCTGTATTTCTTTTTAAATGGTCTCCGCTTGGATTCATTTGAGACATTTTACAACACGCATTGTTACAGTGCAAACACATAATTTTGTTTAAGGAAATGGTTTATTAAATACAATTGTAAACGAAACGATTTGCAGTTATCTTTCTTACGTTCAAATGATATTTCAAAGCATTCACCGAGAAGCGGTTCAGTGGTTAGCACTGATGTCTCAGCGCCAGGGACCTGGGTTTGATTCCACCTTCGGGCGACTGTCTGTGTGGGTTTCCTTCGGGTGCTCTGGTTTCCATTCACAGTCCAAAGATGTGCAGGCTAGGTGGGTTGGCCACGCTAAATTACTGTAGCGTTCAGGGATGCCTAGATTAGGTGGGTTATAGGGGGATGGGTCTGGGTGGGATGCTCTGAGGGTCAGTGTGGACTTGTTGGGCCGAAGGGCCTGTCCCCACAGTGTCGGGATTCCATGATATAAGCCAAACATGTGAAACACCAGGTTAATAACCGGAGATAACGTTTTTTGTAGAAATGGCCAGTACAGAGTGCTCGTTGCTGTGTCTAACATCTGTTGTCAATGTGTTTGATAATCCTCGCTAACAGAAAACCGAACACACATTATTTGCATGCAAAACAGGCCTTTCAGCCCAACTGGTCTGTGTTGTTTTATGCTCCATACAAACTTCGTTCTACTTCAAGGCATCCTTTACTTCCCACATTTAGCTCCAATAGTAGCAAGACTTTTTTTTGAAATTCCAATATGAAATGCTGAGTATCCTTGGGGTTTTGATATCGCTGTACAGATTGGGATCTGCCAGATTGCATCATCACATCATTAAAGAATCCAGGCTTAAAGGGTGGCTCCTTTTCTTAAAAAAAAATCACCAATGGCATATGTAGTCCACCTGGCACCTTAGGAAGGGGCATGTGAATGGAAGTCGTGACAGAGGGCAGTGTTTAGACTGGAGGAATGTTTGAAGAGTCCAGCATCTCCTTTTGTAAGAGATGACAATCTTTACCTCAATGTTATCTATTTCTCTAGAAGTAGAGATCAAGACCTGGATGTGCTTTGCCTTTGTTGGAAAGGGAGCTTAAACACCTCTTTTCACTTAATGAACTACCCACCTAACTAATCCCTTGACCTACAAGAAAATGTCTGGGTATTTGATAAGGACTTCACTCAGGCAACCATTTTCCAATTAAAAAATGCTGAGACAATCCAGGTGAATTTTTTTCAACCTGGGCCCAAGCCTTTTACTACAACCAATTGTAAATGAATCAGCTGCTTCTCATAAGAGACCAGAATCAAAGTTGTGCCCTTAATCTGTAAAGCTTCTCCAGTATAGGTTATCAGTCTAGCCAAGGTCTTGCGCAAACCTAGGGGTTGGCATCCAGAGCAAATTTTGTTAAACACTGGTTTTGCAATCACCGAAATGGCTGAGCTGGTATTGACCTCCATTAGAACTGGGTGACCATTTAAGCAGACATTTATTTTGATTGGTTCCAATTTAGATGTTACTAAGCAATTTAACTGTTCCAAACGAGATGTAGGTGGACTTTCCAGGAAGTGCACTCTCCTCGATACTGACCTGTGAGCTGTCTTACTCAATTTAGGTCGAGTGGCACTTTATTATTGTCTTGAGTCCACATACCTGCATGGACAACATAGTGGTTCAATGGTTAGCACTGCTACCTCACAGCGCCAGGGACCCAGGTTCAATTCAACCCTTGGGTGACTGTCTGTGTGGAGTTTGCACATTCTCCCTGTGTCTGTGTAGGTTTCCTATGGGTACTCTAGTTTCCTCCCACAGTCCAAAGATGTGCAGGTTAGATGGATTGGCCAGGCTAAATGCCTGTAGTGTTCAGGGATATGTAGATTAGGTGGGTTATAGGTGGATGGGCCTGAATGGGATGCTCTGAGGGTTCATGTGGACTTGTTGGGCAGAAGGGCTTGTTTCTATTCTGTAAGGATTATATGATTGTTTAAATGCAATGGCTTGCCAGCCTGGATCCTGAACAAAATTGTAACCTTTTGGCCAAGGCTTTGCTTTAATTTGGGTTTTGCTGTGGGTTGACCTAGAGTCCCTCTGTTCAGGATATTGTCCTGAGTGAGGCTTTGCAATTACCTTTACTCAAGTCGTGTTCCCCAATCGAGGGCAAGGGTGTCCATTTCCATAGCATACCCTGTAACTCATATGCTCCACTTAACACACTTTTCAATGATAAAGCTAGTTGTAGTGCCTGTCTGAAGTCCAGTTGGACTTCAGATTGTAGCTGCTTTTGCATGGTTACATCATTAATCCCACATACCAAATGGTCTCTCAGCATCTCATTAAGGGTTAAACCAAAGGCAAGTGCTTCTGCCAATCAACTCAACCTAGTCAAAAATCTCAATTATGGATTCCTCTGGTTCTCAAATTGCTGAGCAAAATCAATAGTGTCTCAGAATTAGTCCACCTGGCTGAACCTCATTATACTATCCCTGATGCAGCTTCAATTAGAAACATAGAATCAAAGAAAATAGGAAGAGGGCTGGGCTATTCAGCTCTTTGAGCCAGCTCCACCGTTCAGTATTATCATGACTGATCAATCAACTCAGTACCTGTTCCTACTTTCTCCCCATACCTTTGATCCCATTAGCTCTAAGAACTGTATCTAACTCCTTCTCAAAAATATTCAGTGTTTTGACCTCAATGGCTTTTGCATGGCAGAGAATTCCGCAGTTTCACTATGTTCTGAGTGAACAAATTTTTTCTCCTAGCACTTCTAACTGGCCTCCACTGTATCCTTCGTCTGTGACCACAGGTTCTGCACATTTCAAAAATTTAATTTCCTTTTTGAAAAATCTTCAAAGACTTAATTTCACTACACTTTCGCTAACTATGTGCTTACAGTCTCGTCCTGGATTAAAAATTAGCTCCTTATTCTAAGATAATTTCATTACTTTAAACTCCTTTCTTCGGAATGCTGCTTAGCACATTTGACTCCACTGAAATGCTTCTCAGCTGTTCAATGCTTGATACATGCTTCTCTCTCTAATGACTTCGCAACAGAGACTAAAAATGAAAGTGAGGCTGCAATGTTCTCCCCCTGTGCCCGTATTATAGTTTTTTAAACTAATTGTTAACTCCAAATACACACACAATCTCATATTCTAGGAACCCAAACTTGCAGTAAGCGATACTAAAATACATACATACAAATCTACAGTTTTATCACAACAGTATCTGCCTATCTACAGTAGTCACATAGATAGAAAAGTAGAAATTGTCTCATGGATTTTTTTTTGGGAGAAGAACTTAACCAAAATACCTCCCTGATTATATTCATATGACAGCACAAGACTTTTCATCTGATCATTCAATGTATCTTCCAACAGATGGTAACACTATTGCAGCTTTCCCTGAACAGTACAGTAAACTGTTACTCTCACTGATGTGTTCAAGATTATAGGGGTCTGACTTAAGGATGAGTATATCAACTGAGTCAAGGAAATACTAGTTCTGCTTTTACTTGCTGATCGTTGAGGTCATTTACACAGACCATAAATCAACTCTTCCTCTACTAATAAATATATCAAGCATAATCTCTAAATAGACTGAGTAACATAATTCCATGTCAGAAAATTCCCAAATATAATGACGTGTTCTGCTCATTCTCTTATATATATATATATATAGATATATATATATCCTATATATATGACTCCATCTAAAGGGTAATGTCAGTCAGGTTTACACAATGTCATATCTGTGGAAATTTTCTGTGGGAATGCTACTTTTGTTTTGCCAATTTAAATAGTCTGTTTGAACATCAGAGTGAAGCTTTTCAAAAAAGAAACTGACTAGTTTTCTCTCACCGCTTTCTCAAGATGCTGACAGTTGACCATACTGGCGATTTCTCATATTTTTCTCTGAGCTGCAAGCAGAATCACAGTCAAACTTGATGCTTGCCCAGCATTAACCTTACTCACTTAGGGCAATGCCCACCAGATAGTAGTTCGCAATAGAAATCCATCCAATTTTTGCCTTTTGGAAACCAAAGGCATTAGGGCTAATTTATGCTTTCCTGCCTCCACACTAGTTGAGACCAGCTAACTCAATGAAGACAAGGGAACAATCCTAGAGTCTTCATAATCTATTCAGTCCACTCACTCATCATTTATATCCATTGTACCATCCCACAAATCTGCAAGCACATTCAATTTGTTCAGACTAATCGTATTCATTTTCTTCTTGAACCCAGGCCTCCTGGTTCAGAGGTAGGACCACTACCACACTGCCATTAGAGCCCCTAGTTGGCTTGGAGGTGGGCTTTGTGGTTATATATGAGCCATCTGCTATTATATCATTTATTCTCCAAAGAACCAATCAAATAAATTAACTAAATAAACAAATGATAGTCCCTTAAAGGAGCACTCCAACACAAATGAAATCATTAAAGGAAACTTACAAAATAATAAATAACATTCAGTTTTGGAAGGTAATTTTACTCTCCAGCATTTGCCAATCACTTAGCCTCCTTACATTGGTATAACAATCAATTGTATGCATGCCTATAAATAATAGAATGAATATTATCTAGTTCTGAGCTGAATCGGAAAATAACGTTGTGAAAAAAGAACTCTGATGTCGAATTACCATCTTACTTGTTGCTGACAATGAATGAGACAATGTATTCAATGGCTTTTGACCAATTCTATATCTTGGTTTTTTTTGGTAATGGTTCTGTGCCCATAAGTTTTTACATAAATTGTTTCACTCATTCACACATGTACGTGTGCACTTGCATTCAGAGACAGTAAAACGCATACCTGGCTTTGGCAGACAATCGGTATTGCAATTTCATCAGTTGACCAAGAGAACCCTCAAGAAATTTCTGGTGAATAACTCTGAGGATTTGGTTGACTATTGATGATGTTCTTATTGGTCACCCATTATTTCATTGAGAGGAGCCTTGATTTCATCAATGTGCACCATGGAAGGCAATTATGCTGTTGATAAAAGTAATCTCACTCTTTGTTCCACAGATGTGTAATGTAAATATTACTTGACTATTGGACCTACTGATTATTGTAGTGTATGAACTTACTCTGTTTCTGATTTGATAATCAACTTTGAAACAATTCCATATCTTAGGTGCTATTGTGTTTCTATTGGGATGAATCTTAATTCTTTTGCCGATGTCAATATTGTGAGAGTTTCTTGGAAGGTTTGTCGTCTCATGGCTGAGCAAGTTCTCTCGCCCTATCTTAGCAAACTCATTTCATTCATTATCGCATCCCTATAGCATCGCTCAAGTCTGATTCCACACTCTCGTATTACCTACTGGAACAACTAGCCACTGAGGGTATTTTCATCAAAAGTCAGGCATCCCTTGCACCTGCACCACTTTAGAAAGCCCATTGTACATCAGGATAATCACTGTCAGCTTGAGGATGTGCTTCAAGGTTGTTCACTCCGAACATGGTAGACAGAGGGAAATCAGTGACTTCTTTGCAGGCGGGGTTTTGGACGTCCTGCTGGATGGGGTGGTGCAGACTTGGGACTCCTCCAGGACCAGGAGCAGAGGCCGTTAACACTACACTTAGCCAACTTGCTCTAAGGTTGCCAGCTGGACTAAAGCTGTCTTAGCCATCTAGAGGAATACCCAGCACTGGAGAAAGGAGGTCAATCTAACAGCATGAAGTGTCATAATCATTCTCTGATACCACTGCATCCACCACACACCAATGCTCACGCCCTATCACTCTTACTATTATCTGTAACATGTCTCCCACTCGCTGTCACCCATGTGGATGGTGAATCACTAGCCCCCTGTGTCCCCTGCACTGCCTACTCATTCATTCGGACACCTCCCCATCAACATCAACAGGCACAGCTGTGCTTTCACCTCCCATATATCGGTCTAAGTCTCATTCTATGAGGAAAGCAACTCCAAATAAGGCAGAATAATCAGGATGGGTGTGGTATGCTGCCAGCATTTATCTTCTCAACCCTTATGAAGAGATATTCCTGACTCTGGCTGCCCCGAGCCGGGCCTAGACCTTGCAGGCTGCCCTTGCCTTTCCGTGCTGAGAACCCCTAAACCAACAAAGGCTTTCCCCTTTGAAATTTTTATGCCCTACTGCCAAGTATGACAAACTTCCTAGCTTTGTGGTTGTGCTAAATGGCAAGGCATGATGGCAGTGTTATGAGCCTGGTATCTCTGGCTGAGAAGGCAAAGCACAAATAAACAAGGCAGTGTAATTAGTAATGCTGTGAATATCCAGGTAGGCTCAGAATGAATAAGCAATGTGACAGCAAGTGAAGACCCTGGAGATGCAGCCTGGTCCAATCCATGAGCTGGATGCATGTCCCATGCATTATGATAGTTGCCAGTGCAGCTCAATGTGCAGAAATATATTGTAAATGGATTGGAGATGAGCATTCTTAGAGACTAGCACATGTTGGATGCCTATGTCCTGGGTATGGGATGCGTGTGCCCTGTGTCCATGGAGTGGGCCCTGAGACGTTGGTGCCAATTAACCTATATGGAGATTAATATCGTAGAGTCATACAGCACTGAAACAGGCCATTTGGCCTAACTTGACCATGCCAACAAAGTTTCCCAAACTAACATCATCCCACTTGCTTGCATTTGGCCCATATCCCTTTAAATCTTTCCTATCCATGTACCTGTTCAAATATCTTTTAAATGTTGTAAGTGTACCCACCTCTACCACTTCCTCTGACAGCTCGTTCCATAGGCACACCACCCTCTGTGTGAAAGGGCTGCCCCTCAGGTCACTGTTAAATCTTTCCTGTCTCACCTTAAACCTATGCCCATTTCTGAAGAAGGGTCTAGGCCTGAAACGTCAGCCTTCCTGCTCCTCTGATACTGCTTGGCCTGCTGCGTTCATCCAGCTCTACACCTTGTTATCTCTAAAACCTATGCCTGCTAGTTTTGGACTCCTGTATCTTGGGGAAGAGACTTTGGCTATTCACTTTACCTAAACCCCTGATGATTTCATAAACCTCTATGAGGTCAGTACCCAGCCTCCTATGCTCCAGGGAACAAAGATCCCAGTTTATCCAGCCTCTCTTCATAACTCAAACCCTCCAGTCTCCATAACATGGCATATGTTTAGGTGAAAGGGGAAAGATTTAAAAGGGACCTGAGGGGGAGCTTTTTCACACCAAGACTGTCAAGCCAATTTTGTATCCAATTGGCTTGCGATACCAAGTGATCTAACCGTACTAACTAGTCTACCATGCGGAACCTAAAGGCCATAGAGGACAATGTCTACTGCTCTGCCCTCATTTTTTCTTTCTCAGTCACCTCATTGTTCTGAGAAAGCAACAAGCTGAATCTGGCAGATGCTCAACTCTGCTTTCCTTGTTGAGTTTTCGGACATCAAGCTTGTTCATTGTATTGTGGAAGAAGGGAGGCTGAATATTAGTGATGTGAATTTGGCTGTTAAAAAAAAGTGTTTAATCAACAGTAATCATTGTCAATTGACAGCTCACCACTGCATAGCAAGGATCACACCATGTTGCTTATGAAAAATGTAAAAAGTCCTGCGAGTTGTTTCTGATGTCGAGATGGGCCTGGTCTGACTTGTTGCTTGATTTTGGCACACGTTTTACCATAGTCCACGTCACTCAGACCCCAATAAGATTCTGCTCCACTGAAACGATGGAAATATCATAAGTCTGTATAATTTCAATATTACGAGGAAGGCAATTGCCTAGGGCTATTATTGCTGAACTGTTAATCTAAAGACCCAAGTAATGTTCTGGGGACTTGTGTTTGAAACCTGTCATGGCAGAGGGTGGAATTTGAATTCAATAAAAATCTAGAATTAAGAGTCTCATGATGATCATTAATCAATTCTTGGAAAAACCCATCTGGTTCACTAATACCCTTTAGGGAAGGAAATGGAATTCCTTACCTGATCTGGCCTACATGTGAGTCCAGACCCATAACAATGGATGATTCCTGTTTTTCTTGAGATATGAGAGGGTTCATGTCCCTCTGTCTTATTCTTGAGATAATTTGCACATTTTCTTCCCTGACAAAATGGCTTATCGATGGTCTCTTCATCATTAAAACATATTTTTTCAATAAAACATTTTCTTGCCTGTAAATCGCTTTTCTGATCTAAATTCTTCCCTATCAACTTATAAATTTTAATTTGTTCTCAAAATTGGCACTTCTGGTACAATTAACATTATGATTCTAATTTTTTGGTGCTGGCTGTTATGCCTCCATTCCTGACTAAAACAATGCTAGTTTGATTAGTGTGTACTTATTATTGCTCTTTTCCAGTTTCTGAGCCTAGGTTTGCACCATCCAGTTTTTTTTTTATCCTTTCCCCTTAGGGTCTTGATTTACTAGTGTAGTTCTGACATCTGTTCACATCATGGATGAATCACGACTCAGGTTTCTTCCCTTATTGCCCAAGTGTGCCTGTCTGTAGCCCACACTGTTTTTTCTTCTATGTTTATTTTTCCCTCTGGATCTGGCTATCTGTTTGCCTTGGTGTGCAACTGTTGCGTTCCCACTATCTTCTGCGCACTGGTATCTGTTTAAATACTGTTATATATCAGAGCAGGTGAAGCTTCAGCTGAGCTTGGATGAACTCTTTCATGCCCATTACCTTACATAAAAATGCATGGTCTCTGCATCATTTTGATTGAACCACACATTGCAATCCCTGCACTTTCAATCTTATTGAATTTTTCGCAAAAAATGTGTAGCTATTGCATTAGGGAACAAATGGTGCTTTGGGGATGAATTTGACTGGGTGTATATGAATAAGAACCTACCAACCAGTGTGATTAGAGTTTTGTGATGTTTGAATTGGAATAAAATTCTAACTGGAAAATTAAATGCCTGGACTTTCTGCAACCAACATTTAACCCCTTGTATTTAATGAAAAGTGGTTAATGAAATAGTAAATGTATTGGTTTTAATTGAATAAAATTCTCTGGATTTTGGAAAGTTCCCAGCAAATTGGAAAAATACTAAATCCAATTCTTCTACTCAAGAAAAGAGGGAGACAGGCCGTCAAAAAAAAATAGGAGAGTTTCCCTGCACTTGTGCAGGACATTGGCTGAGACAATATCTAGATCAGGATGTACAGTTCTGGTCTCCTTATTGTTTTCAAAGCAGTTCAGAGAAGGTTCACTCAACTGGTTCCTGGTGGCACTGTGTGAAGAAAGGTTGGTTAGGTCGGTTTTGTTTCTGTTTGAGTTCAGAAGAATGAGATGCAATCTTATTGAAACAGATCCCAAGGGTGCTTGATAGGATGGATTTTAAAGAGATATTGTCTCTTGTGCAAGAGACTGGAAGCATGGTGCACAAAATAACCGGTCTTCTATTTAAGAAAGTGATGAAACCAAATTTTCTCTCAGAGGATCATGAGTCTGTGGAGTTCACTTTACCAGACAATGGTAAAGATAGGTACCATGAATATATTTAAGGCAGATGTAGATAGCTGTTTGACTAAACATGAAGGTGAAGATACCATACACCTAGCAGCCCATGATACTGATCTCTCTTTAGAGGAACACAACTGGTGGTTGTGGTTTAACCTGACATTTACTATGCTGCAGGCAAGGGAAGAGGTTGAGAAGGGAAGTGCCTCATAGTAATATCAGCTGATGCAGGGATTGAACCCATGCTATTGGCATTACAAACCAGCTATCTAACCAACTCTTAACAGTGATCTCAAAAGTTAAAGAGAGTGGGGAGGGTGGGAGGTAGAGATGAAATTGAAATTAAAACTACAATCAGGTCAACCATGACCTTAATAAATGACCCAGTAGGCTCTTGGAGTTCCTACTATTTATCTACATATTAGAACAAATATTTTATTTATGCCCCATGTCAAAGACTGACAGAACTGAAGAAGCGACATTGGCACTGAACTCTGATTTCTCTCCACAGATACTGCCAGACCTGCTGAGTTTTTCAGCAATTTCTGTTTCTGTTTCTGATTTCCAGCATCCACAGTTCTTTAGTTGTTTTTCTTTTACCGAGGAACCAATCTGGGCAGATCTCTGGACCCATGCAGAGATGAGACAAAGTAAAGTTCTAAAAAATGAAGTTCTATTACAGATGTTGAGACAATATATTAAACAAGCTCTCGTTCATAAAAATCCATTTACAGCATTTACATTTCTTCAACTACATGATGCTTTATAACAAGAAATGTTTCATTCAAGTGTACAATCCCTTTTCACAAGCATTGTAATTCATCATTGTACTTCAAAATGTTTATAACCATTTGCAGTTACCATTCAAACTTTAAAATGGCAGGCATGCTACTATTATAATAGATAATTTTGAAATCATCCGTGCAGCCTTAGTTCAGTAATTGAACCCCTCTAGCTTGGAGCTGTTCGTGTATAAACAGAATAACACTTCAGACCTTTACTTAAAAAAATTAAAGGGCACAGTTTTTAAATGCCATGACAACTTGCAGCTCCGTTTGACAGTTACTCTTGACAAGATGTCTTGACACTTTTTCCAAGTCATGTGGCAGGTCCTTTTGACAGGTCACCTTGAAACTTTGAGAGGTTCCCTTGACAGAGCCTCATGATATTTTAATAGATATTGCCACAGTTTTTTTTTACAGGTCTATTGCCAGTTTCAGTGGTATTGACAGTTAGTGAGTATATGTGTTTTGGCAGACATTCGTGTCTAGTTTTAACAATTCCAAAGGGCGCCTTATCTCCCTCAAAGTGCATGTCACCTCCCACAAAAGTGTTCTGGGACCATATGCAAAGGGCTGATTTACCCCTCGAAAAGGATACCCTAGCTATTGAATGAACTGCACAAATTTCAGACCAGCAATTATGAAGTCAGGGTTTCATACTCTCAGGCTACAAAAATATGACTTGAATGGATGATGGTCGATTGCTTCCATGAACTGCATTATGGCAAAAATCCAAGCCTCTGTAAACTTTATGCCAGGTCAACAACTCTTGTGGGATTAGTTTAATGTATTAGTCAACAACTATTATTTATTCATATCTTCTTGCAATCTCTTGAATATTCACTCCATTACTCTAATTTATAAAAGGATCACTTCTGAAAACATTCTGTCCTTTGATTTTTGGCTTTTGTAAATGCTTAAAAAATCTATTTTTATTTCATCCATTAAATTTATGTACTCATACATTCCCCCTTGTCCCAGTTGTTCACTTTGGAAGTGAGACAAAAGTACAGAATATTCTTAACAAGAAGAAAAAGTACAGAAAGCTGCAACACAAAGGGGCTTGGGGATACTTCTGCAGGAAAATGCACGAAACTAGCACACAGGTGCAGCAGACAATCAAGAAGGCTAATAAAATGTTGGCGCTTGGTTCAAGGGGATTGGAATAGGGAAGTCTTACTGTAACTGTACAAATTGCTGGTGAGAACTCATCTGGAGTACTGTGAGTAGTTTTTGTTCCTTATTTAAGAAAACATGGTTTAATTAAAGGCAGTTCAGAGAATGTCTCTTAGGATGACCCTCAGTATGGAGGTATTATCTTATGAGCAATGGTTAAACAGGTTGGGACCTTTTGGGATTTAGGAGAATGAGAGGTGATCTCATCGAAATATTCCAGATTCTTAAGGTGTTCATAAGAGTAAATGCTGAGAGGATATTTTCACTCATGGCAGAGTCTAGAACCAGAGAGAATTAAAGGGCACCAATTTCAAATGAGGAGGAATTTCTTCTCTCAAGGGTGTTGTGAGTTTTTGGAACCCCTTGTCATCAGAGCTATGGAACATAGTCCTTGTGTGTATTTGAGGCTGAGATAGATTTGTGATCAGTAGGGGAACTCAGGGTTATGGGGAAAGGACAGGAGAATGGACGTGATGACGGTTGGATCAGCCAAGATCCTATTGAATGGTAGAGCAGGCTCAAGGGACCAAATAGGGAACCCCTGTTAGTATTTCTTATCATCTTAACTCTTTCTCTTTTCCATTATTTTACCTTAAAAAAATCTTCCTTTCATTCTTGTTGAGCCAGGAAGGGAGGAAAATTAATAGAAATGAAGAAATGCATTTCATTCAAAATCCAACATAAATTTTGGTTAGCAATTTTAATTTTCATAGCCTCCCTTGCCTATCCTGAGGATATTAATGTCCATTAATAATAATAGAGCTTGTCAAAAGCCAAAAAAATGAGCCGATGAGAAAACGAACCTGAGAACAAACTTTCAGAAGGCTACTTTGTTCCAAGCTGACATTATACTGCCATGTACTTTCAATAATAAATGGCACTGTAGTGTTGGGTATTACATAAATGATTTCTTAGTATCCAAGTGTCAAAAAACTTTCTCTTGTGAGTAAGTACAGAGATTTCAAAGTATAAATGAATAAAATAAATCACAGCCAAAAAAATAGTGCATGCAAAGAACAATTCTGAGCCTTTAAATTATCAACTATAATTATTTTTGTTTAAATTATCTCTCTGGCTTCTCTAACTTTATTGCAACTAAAAACAACTTTTCAAAGTTCAACATTTGGTGTGCATTCATAAATCATCGATACGCCATAAAAGTTGGTAACAAATGATGACAACAGGTAGAATTATTAAGACAATTGGGTAAGGTTGGTTATAAAAGTTGTGGAACTCTCTGTGTATTGAGTACGGGAAATATTGTTCATGTAAGGTGCTCATGAATGAGTTATTCACTAAGGGAACAAGCAGCACGGCACACTAGTCAAACAATGTTGCTCCAGCTCTTCTTTGTTCACCTTCTCTTGCACGGATGGTAGTCAGAGATGCTTCTTCATTAATGAAATGTTATTCAGCATATAACATACAGCCACTAACATAGATCTTTAATGGTCCAAGCAGTAAAAAGCTATTTCAGGGCACTGAATATTTGATTGCTTTTCTGATAATAGCATCATTCTTATTTCTGCAGTCATGCAAAAGTTCTTGTCAGGAACCATTCACCCTATCTGACGGAGATAGCCCTTGGCCCCCAGGAGCCAGTTGTTGCAACATCTATCAAGCCAACTTTCACTTTGGGATTTGATTTGTCCAGTATTCCATCAACTAGGGTTATAACATAAAAGAAAAACTGAAAGTAAACTAACAAACGAAAGGTGTATGGCATCCAAAATATATTATAGTTTAAAGGAGGTTTTGCAATTTGAAAAAAACTTTTTTTATTCATTCGCAGGATGAGGGCATCACTGGCCAGGCCAGCATTTACTACCCATCCCTAATTGCCCGGATGACAGTTAAGAGTCAACCACATTGCTGTGGGTCTGGAGTCACATGTAGGCCAGACCAGCTAAGGATGGCAATTTCCTTCCCTGAAGGACATTAAGTGAACCAGATGGGTATTTTTTTTCCTGACAGTTGACTCATGGTCATAACTAGATTCTTAGTTCCAGATATTTAATGAATTTGAATTCCACCATCTGCTGTGGCAGGTTTCCAACCCAGGTTCCCAGAACGCTATCTGGGTCTCTGGATTAACAATGTAAAGATAATACCAGTAGGTTATTACATCCCCTATCCATTAAAAATATTAGTATTGATTCATTTTGCAAAATATATATTTAAATAAACTTGGGGCAGGAATTGAAGGGAAAGTATGTATAAAAAGCAGGGCAGTTTAACAGTTGAACTGAATGAATAGAGAACAATCTTGAGACATTCTAAGCATTTATATAAAGGTGCCCATTTCAACACCACACCTAGTATATTGTGCACAATTTTACGGGGAGATTCTTTTCATGACCACAGGGATGTAATCGAGACTATGTGTACCATTCATTGATTGGAGATCAAGATCTTGTACAAGTGCATTAATGTGTTGTTGTAGGATTCTTTCTCAATAGGAGTAACATGATTCCTTTCCCAGATGGCTTTAATAGAGTTATAGTTTTCCTAATGCCAATCAAAACCAAATCAAATATCTGCAAAGTCAATTCACTCCAGGATTTTCTGAACACAAAGTAGCTTGGGATAGGGAACCTATTTTATATGCTGAAGGGAAAGTGAAATAAGAAATAACAAAGTTTTAAGGAGTATGTACACACATTGCATTCAATATTATTCAATATAATTGCTGTTAATTCTTTTCCTTAATACACAATGTGGCATTGGTCCAACCATTGCTGCTCATGGTGACAAGTGAAATGGTAAACAGTTCCTCATTAAAGTCATACGCCCTTTCTGATCATGAGAAAGCATGTTTTACCTCAGAAAATCAAGCAGTAAAGTGGGATACTTCTAAACTCATTTCTTTAGTCGGAAATATGTGGGATTTCATCAGCTATCAACAATATATCCCGTCCCATTTTATTTTTCATTGACTTCAAAACACCCACTTGCCTGGTTGAGTATAGCTCCAAAAACACTCAAGAAGCTTGAAACCTTCCAGAACACAACCTGCTTGATTGTCATCACATCCATAAACATCTATTTCCTCTACCACAGACATTCAGGACCATCAGCACATTCTAAACACAAAGCTACTTTCATCTAGAAGAACAAGGCAGTGGATACTTGGGAACACCATCGTCTGGAAGTTCCTCTCCAAGCCACTCCCTGTCCTCACTTGGAAATATATCACCGTTCCTTCACTGTCACTTGGTCAAAATCCTGGAATTCCCTCTGTAACAGCATTGTGAGTCTATCTATAGCACATGGACTGATGTGGTTCAAGAAGGTAGCTCAACATCTTCTCAAGAGCAATTAAGTTTGGGAATAACTGTTGCCCCAGCCAGCAACATCCATGAGTGAGCTAAAAAAATTCAGTCACTGATGGCTGACTGTTAACTGCCAAGGTTTGTTTCGATTTTAAACCATGTGGAAATCTGTCATCCTTACCTGGTCTTGCCTACATGTGACTCCAGTCCTGTAACAATGTAGTTGACCCTTAACTGCCCTCTAGACAACTAGGATGGGTAATAAATGCTGGCCTAGCTACAGACATTTGTATTCCTTGAGTAAATAAACAATAGGATTCTGATTGATCAAGGTAATGTCCTGAGAAAATTGCCCAGAGGATGGACATCTCCTGTTTTGTTAAGTTGAAACCAGTGCAGTGTATGTACATGTGCTTTCTGTCTGTAAATATCAGGACCCAGTGTATTAATACATGTAGCTCCTAGTACATATATGTGTACTATACTGAATTCACTTGACAATCAGAAATTCATGGTCAGAACAATTCTTCATGCGCTGAGGAGTATTAGCAAATAATATCCAATTACAAATTCGTATCTCATGTTGGATACTATGTAGTGAGTTTTGCAAGGACAGGCTGATTGGGTATGGTAATTTCTTACTGTGAACAGCTGAAGGGATATGCTGTTTGATATATACCTCAGTCTTTGGGATATACAACCTCCATACCTAGCATCAAACTGGCACTGAAATTGATACACTACATTACTCATTTGTTTGATAAGCAAAACATGGTTTTGGCTCGACAACTGTACTGTGTTACTGTGAACTCCACTTAAGTTACGACTGCATACCAGCAGGATGAAATAACTGTTTTCACCAGCTATTCAAGCTTTTGAGATACGTTACCCTTCCAGGGTAATCTGAGACAGACGAGATATCTTTCAGGGCCAGAAGTGACAAACTTAGACCTGTTCATGAATTTGCACAATATGCAGAGAGAAATGATCTGATCTGAGTTTTTGTTCTGGTAGCCATATTTATCCATATACAGGCAATTTTTTTTGTTTGCAGGCAGAAGTGACAGGCATAAACACTGGGCGTGTTTCAATTCAATTCTCTGGTTCATGGATGGGCAATAAAATGTAATGCAGTCAGCAATTTTCGTAGCCATGAGTGATTGGAATAAAAATTCTCAGGGCAATGTCTTGACCAATTATAGTCATCTTCCTTGTTTAACATTTAAACAATGTTTGGTAGTTAACTTTTAGTCATCATTAGCTGGCACATACTCAATGGAAACACCTCTACCAAGCAGAATCTGCTGCCAATCAATTAGCATTCTCCTTTTATGGAGTATAAACGTTGTTTCCCTTTTTCTTTTATGAATAATCCTATTAATTTGATTTTGATTTTATTGTCTCATGTATTTTTCATAAGAATACAATAAAGTACAGTGAAAAGCTTTCATTTGTCACTATAATAATGAGTTCAAGATGAAAAATTTCAACAAGTTTCTTCTTTTATCAGCGATATGCATGTTAAAATCCCCTTAAAACATCACACGTTGCTTAATCGGGTACACTTGGGATTTTAAGTGGTGATGTGACGAATGAACAGAACTGGATCTAAAAAATATTTTATACACATGGAATATTGTTAATTGATTAATTGATAGATTGTTTTAAGTAACATTTTATAATAATTCTATTTTAGAAAAATGTTTATCAGAATATCTTGCCTTCTACCTTCACTTCATGTACGCATCCCAGAATCATATTTTAGGAAGCAAGTTGATCAAGTTCCACAACAGGACTTATTACACACCATTAGATTGCTTTAATGAACCAGTTGTTTTGTTTTGTAACAATCCAGCAGCTTGTATTTTCAAACTCTTTGAAAACCGAATTGAAATTTGCGAATTGTCATGGTGGCAAGTTAATTCATGTTGATTATTAGTCATACCTCTTCAATCCAGTCCAGTAATGTAATTACTGCACTTGCGTACACTACAACACGCTTTCTAAGTACATAATGAGTAAGGTGTTCTTAAAATCTGTAAATTATATAGAATATCCTAATTAAAGATTGGGCTTCAGCAAAATTGAGTAGAAACGCCAACTTAAAAAGTCTTACATATTCCTGATAGCCCACATATTTAAACATTAAAACTTTGGCTGAGTATTCTTATAATTCATAAATGTACTTTAACCTAATTTTCACCTACCTTGTACAGGTATCCTTTGCTTACACTCAAAATGTAACATCCTATTAACATTTCACAAGAGAAAGCGAGTTTCATATGATGTTAGAAATTCCCAGGAATCACATTATCTCTAATGGCATTGAGAACAGTTCAAGTGCCCTCAGGTGGAATAAAATGTTGTCTGTTTTTGTTCAATGCGTAACTATTATCTACTTCATACAGCTTTTTAATGATAATTGAAAATCAAGGCAAATCTACTCGAATTAAATAAAATTTAGATGCTATTTGATGCTTCAATTTATGAAATAAATATCATCTTTTTTTAATATTGAAATAAACAAGCACTGTAAGGAAGGATCTTACTTGTGGGGAAAAATGTAAGCTAAAGTTATAGAACTTCCAGGTGACAGGGATCAATTTGTTGCTGGAAACTTCATGGTGTGACTTTTGTTTAAAATTGTTTAGCCTTTGCATAACACTTATGCTTGATTTTGTTTTCAAATAACTAGATAAAGTAGTATACAAAAATAAGTTTATTTATTATACCTATTTTAAAACAGTAGTCTTAAAGGTGATATATCTATCATATTGTTTCATCCCTTGCATTAAGATCACGTCAGTTTGCTTGGTGACGACTTTCCAATATAGAAGCCATAGAACAGAAAGAGTCCAGTTAACCATCTGTCTGGATTGTTCTTCCATTGATGTCAGAACAGGGGCTCAGTCCATCCATGTGATACCTACCAGCCAACATGAGTCTGTTCCGAGAGATAATAGGAACTGCAGATGCTGGAGAATCCCAGATAAAAAAGGTATAGAGCTGGATGAACACAGCAGGCCAAGCAGCATCATAGGAGCAGCAAAGCTTGACGTTTTGGGCCGAGACCCTTCATCAGAAATGGGGGAGGGGAAGGGGGTTCTGAAATAAATAGGGAGAGAGGGGGAGGCGGATAGAAGATGGATAGAGGAGAAGATAGGTGGAGAGGAGACAGAGAGGTCAAAGAGGCGGGGATGTAGCCAGTAGAGGTGAGTGTAGGCGGGGAGGTAGGGAGGAGATAGGTCAGTCCAGGGAGGATGGACAGGTCAAGGGGGCGGGATGAGGTTAGTAGGTAGGAAATGGGGGTGTGGCTTGAGGTGGGAGGAGAGGTTGGGGGGTGAAAAACAGGTTAGGGAGGCAGGGACGAGCTGGGCTGGTTTTGGGATGCGGTAGGGGAGGGGAGATTTTGAAGCTTGTGAAATCCACATTGATATCACTGGGCTGCAGGGTTCCCAAGCTGAATATGAGTTGCTGTTCCTGCAGCTTTCGGGTGGCATCGTTGTGGCACTGCAGGAGGCTCAGACATGTCGTCTGAGGAATGGGAGGGGGAGTTGAAATGGTTAGTGACTGGGAGGTGCAGTTGTTTATTGCGAACCGAGCGTAGGTGTTCTGCAAAGCGGTCCCCAAGCCTCCTCTTGGTTTCCCCGATGTAGAGGAGGGCACAACGGGAACAGCGAATGCAGTATACCACATTAACAGATGTGCAGGTGAACATCTGCTTGATGTGGAAAGTCTTCTTGGGGCGTGGAATGGGGGTGAGGGAGGAGGTGTTGGGGCAGGTGTAGCACTTCCTGTGGTTGCAGGGAAAAGTGTCAGATGTGGTGGGGCTGGAGGGGAGTGTGGAGCGGACAAGGGAGTCACAGAGAGAGTGGTCCCTCCGAAAGGCAGACAAGGGTGGGGAGGGAAAAATGTCTTTGTTGGTAGGGTCGGATTGCAGATGGTGGAAGTGTCAGAGGATGATGCGTTGGATCCGGAGGTTGGTGGGGTGATAGGTGAGGATGAGGGGGATTCTTTTTTGATTGGTATTGTGGGGACAGGGTGTGAGGGATGAGTTGTGGGAAATGCGGGAGACACGGTCAAGGGCATTCTCAACCACTGTGGGGGGGGAAGTTGCAGTCTTTGAAGAACGAGGACATCCGAGATGTTCAGGAGTGGAATGCCTCATCCTGGGAGCAGATGCGGCGGAGGCGATGGAATTGGGAATAGGAGATGGCATTTTTGCAGGAAGGTGGGTGGGAGGAGGTGTATCCTAGGTAGCTGTGGGAGTCAGTGGGCTTGAAATGGATATCGGTTTCCAGGTGGTTGCCAGAGATGGAAACAGAGAGGTCCAGGAAGGAGATAGAGGTATTGGAGATGGTCCAGGTGAACTTAAGGTTGGGGTGGAAGGTGTTGGTGAAGTGGATGAACTGCTCAAGCTCCTCGTGGGAGCACGAGGCGACGCCGATGCAGTCATCAATGTAACGGAGGAAGAGGTGGGGTTTAGGGCCAGTGTAGGTACAGAAGAGGGATTGCTCCACATAACCTACAAAGAGGCAGGCGTAGCTTGGGCCCATGCAGGTACACATGGCCACCCCCTTTGTCTGTAGGAAGTGGGAGGAATTGAAAGAGAAGTTGTTGAGGGTGAGGATGAGTTTGGCTAAGCGGATGAGGAGGGGGACTGGTCAGGCCTGCAGGACAGGAAGAAGTGGAGTCCCTTTAGGCCATCTGCGTGGGGAATACAGGTGTATAAGGACTGGATGTCCATAGTAAAAATGAGGTGTTGGGGACCGGGGAATTGGAAGTTCTGGAGTAGGTGGAGTGGGTGGTGTCACAGACGTAGGTAGGGAGTTCAAACAGTTCATCCACTTCACCAACACCTTCCACCCCAACCTTAAGTTCACCTGGACCATCTCTAACACCTCTCTCACCTTCCTGGACCTCTCTGTCTCCATCTCGGGTAACCACCTAGAAACCGACATCCATTTCAAGCCCACTGACTCCCACAGCTACCTAGAATACACCTCCTCCCACCCACCTTCCTGCAAAAATGCCATTCCTTATTCCTAATTCCTTCGTCTCCGCCACATCTGCTCCCAGGATGAGGCATTCCACTCCCGTACATCTCAAATGTCCTCGTTCTTCAAGGTCCGCAACTTACCCCCCGCCGTGGTCGAGAACGTCCTCGACCGTGTCTCCCGCATTTCCCACAACTCATCCCTCACACCCCGTCCCCGCAATAATAACCAAAAAAAAATCCCCCTCGTCGTCACATACCACCCCACCAACCTCCGGATCCAACGCATCATCCTCCGACACTTCCGCCATCTGCAATCCGACCCCACCACCAAAGAAATTTTTCCCTCCCCGCCCTTGTCTGCTTTTTGGAGGGACCACTCTCTCCGTGACTCCCTTGTCCGCTCCACACTCCCCTCCAGCCCCACCACATCTACACTTTTCCCTGCAACCGCAGGAAGTGCTACACCTGCCCCAACACCTCCTCCCTCACCCCCATCCCAGGCCCCAAGAAGACTTTCCACATCAAGCAGATGTTCACCTGCACATCTGTTAATGTGGTATACTGCATTCGCTGTACCCATTGTGGCCTCCTCTACATCGGGGAAACCAAGCGGAGGCTTGGGGACCACTTTGCAGAACACCTGTGCTTGACTGCACCTCCCAGTCGCGAACCATTTCAACTTCTCCTCCCATTCCTCAGACGACATGTCCATCCTGGGCCTCCTGCAGTGCCACAACAATGCTACCCGAAGGTTGTAGGAACAGCAACTCATATTCAGCCTGGGAACCCTGCAGCCCAATGGTATCAATGTGGATTTCACAAGCTTCAAAATCTCCCCTCCCCCAACTGCATCCCAACACCAGCCCAGCTCGCCCCGCCTCCCTAACCTGTTCTTCCTCCCACCTAACCCCTCCTCTCACCTCAAGCCGCACCCCTATTTCCTACCTACTAACCTCATCCCGCCCCCTTGACCTGTCCGTCCTCCCTGGACTGACCTATGTCCTCCCTACCTCCCCACCTACACTCACCTTTATTGGTTCCATCCCCACCTCTTTGACGTCTCTGTCTCCTTTCCACCTATCTTCTCCTCTATCCATCTTCTATCCGTCTCCCCCTCCCTCCCTATTTATTTCAGAACCCCCTTCCCCTCCCCCATTTCTGATGAAGGGTCTCGGCCCGAAATGTCAAGCTTTGCTGCTCCTATGATGCTGCTTGGCCTGCTGTGTTCATCTAGTTCTACATCTTGAGTCTGTTCCTGACTCACTGAATTTTGCTCTTTGAACGCCCAATATCAAAGTAGGGAGAGCTAAAATTTGTTGTAACTCTCCTCAATGGCTTGCTGCTGCTGTGAGAGAGGAAAAAATAGTGTTTTTGTAGATGTCAGCCAAAGGAAATGGTTCCAGTTTCTCAGTTTCATCCATGGTAGAGAACATTAATTAAAAAAAAACACAATAAATAGAACAATATTGAAAGATGTAGAAGAAATCAAGGACTTTGTGCAGATTCAGAGATTCCAAAGGGAGGTGGACAGGTTGATAGGGCATATGGAATATTTTCCTTTATTATCTAAGGCAGAGTAGGGAGGTTATACTGGAGATTTACGAAAAAGAATAACTAGTTACACCACAACTTGAGCATTGCATGTCTTTCTGGTAATCTCATTATTGAAAAAGCATAATTGATGTCAAGAGGGTGCACAAGAGATTTACCAGGATGTCGCCAAAATTGAAAATGAGGAAAAATGGAATAGACTAGCGTTGATTTCCTTGGCGCAGAGGTGGCTGAAATTGGGCAGTTCAGCAGAAGATGGAGCCATTGTTGTCAGGATGATGAGATACGAAGGCAACACTGGAATAATAGAATTCAAAAACAGCACAGAGGTGCTGGATTAGGAGATTTTACTCAAAGTCAGGTATAGTTAATTACACAATCCTGAAGTGCAGTGAAATGCAGATTCTGAGTCCTGGATGATGGTATTCCTCGCTTTGGAGCAGAGGAGCTAAACCATATCAGAACTCACACACACACACACACACAAAAGCAAACAGGTTGGAATCTTGAGTCAGGCTATTTCCCAACATCTTGATCCTGGATTTTGTGAGTTAGCCCATTCATTCGTACAGAATTTTCATTTTTCAAAGTATGGGTCAGGTTGTAGCCATGGTTGCTGCCTCTAAAAGAAGTCTAAAGCTTCAATAGAAATGGACAGGTGTTGAACTTAGCAGGTTAGAGAGTCTGCCCCTATTCACAGGGATGTGAGACTGGTTCTCTACATAGTTGTTTGGCTCCCTAGCCTTACCCTTCTTTGCCCCATGTATCCTCCAAATCCGTGCACCCAGTATCCATCATGTATAAAACTCATGAACCACATAAGAACACAGAAAAATAGTTGAAATGCTCATGAAAAAGTGTTTATGTTAAAACTGATTTATTCATCAATCATAAAATAATGTAAAACTGTCAATGATACAGCAAATGAAACTCCCCTTGGAAATTAAATCTCTTCTCTCAGTGTTCATTAATCTGGTAAAGCAAGCAAACTGCCATTCAAAATCTCTTCAAAACATTTAATCCTATTATCTTCTCACAAAGCTGTCAGTTAAGCAAATTTCCCGGTCCCTTCCAAAGCTGTATCAACAACTTTTGCTACGTAAAAATTGATCAGTGAGGTTTGGAATTTAGCCACACATTCAAAATGGGAGTTCTTAAAACAGTTGTATAAATAAATCCTCCTTGACTTCAATACGACATAGTTCAAGAAGTTTCCTGACCAGAAGTCTAATCTTCTGATCCTTTTTTTTGCAAAGATAGATCGATAGATTGAATCTCAATCAAAGTAAAAACAGAAAGTGCTGGAAACTGGTCTGAAAGCATCTGTGAAGAGAGAAGCAGAATTAACATTTTGAGTCCAACATGACTTTCTTCAGAACCCAAAGAATTTGACTTCCTTGGGAATCTCAATAAATTCTGAGCACAACATGCCGTTTAACTTCTGTTCCATTGCCTTCACCTCTGTACCAACTTCTTTGGGCAGATGTCCTCTCCCTGCTCCATGACCCTCCCACCACATGCAATATTTTCCCTTCAGCTTGCATTCCTTCAGGCCTTTTAAATGCCCCTGACCTCTTCATCACCAACTATTTATGTGACATCGGTTGCCTTAAATTTTTCATGTCGCTTACCCACTCTAACCTGGAGTTCTGAAGAAGAGGCATACTGGACTCAAATTGTTAACATTCTTTCTCCCTCTACAATTGCTTCCAAATCTATGAGGTTTCTTCAGCAGTTCCTATTTTCATTTCTGATCTCTAGCATTCATACTATTTTGCTTTTACCTGTATCAAAGTACTTTGTCATTTATTAGGCGTTATCAAAAGCCCTACAAATGTATGAACTTTAAATGAATACAAAAATCAAATATTGTTCAGGTGACCCACGCGAATCAGATTCTCAAAACTGCTGAATGCATATGAACTTAGCTACAGGTAAAATACTCTAAAAAGTGTTTGCATGTGAACCCTTACATAATTCTGATCAACAATGATCAATCACTACATTAAAAATAGATTTACCTGATCAAATGGCATCCAATGTTGACATTTGAAGTTGGGCAATCGTTTTCAACTTACCTGTCCAAAAGTTCTAAATACCGGATAAGGTTGCCTCAATGGTTCATGGCTCCTTTGATTTGTTGAGAATCATGTCTCTTAACAAAATGAACCTGACTCCATAAAAATAGTGTTAGCTCTAAAATACCTAGTTTGACAAAGGAGCAGGCAAGAGGACGGGATTGCTCCATGAAGATTTACCTTGTGAACTTTAATCCTGGAGTCACACACACATTGAGAACCAAAGTGATAATCTTGTTATTTTCAAATCCAACCTTCCTCCATTCTTACTTGGAGGGAGACATGAAAACCTGATTCCCAGTGTTAGCATTAGGTCAAACTATGTTTTCTGTGCATTGGCTCTCCAGACTCAGCCCAGTGAGTATAAGATAATAATCTTGAAGATAACATTGTCCTTTGTCTCCACTCTTTCTATTGCAGGCTATGGGTGTAGACAGGGATTCAACATCAGTTCTTACAGGAAGCAATCTCCCTATATCAGTTCTCTAAAATCCTAGTAATTATGCCTGGCTAAATGCAATTGTAGTTATTTCTATCATGCAATAGACCTTCTTGTTATCTCAGAGCACTGCCTCTTCTGTAGATAGTCTATAGTGGGGTATCTTCTATCATTAATCATTAGATGGTCCCAAGACAAAGCAAAGACAAAGAAAAATCGGTGGTAGTAAAGTATCCTTATTGAATACCACTTACTGATAGAGGCTGTATATACCATAAGGTGCCAGCAGTGATCATCTGAAAAAATACCACAATTTTCACCTCAGTGTTATTACTCATTACACAGCTCGCCCCAAGACTTTTTTTATGACACTTAGTAAACTTGCTGGTCGATCCAATTCTAGTTTTCAGGAATGAACATTAACAGGGAGGACCTGTGCTAAAAGCACACTGAAGTAACAAAAGAAGTTTGGAAAATTTCAGCTGTGCAAAGAATGGTCCAGAAAAATGTCCTGGTTCTAATTTCCTGTCAGAAGTAGCAGACAACATGAACACATCTACAGGTCACGTCTTATTGTTGAAACCTCTGGAAAGGCATAACATGGCAATAGTTGAGTGTGAAGATAGATGGCAAAGAAACAATTTTTTCTTCATTGTTGGATGAAGAATAAAATGCTAATGATATTAACAGTTTATTATGTGCCATCATAAGATGTTTAGACAAACAGCCCGTGTGGAATGACACTAGGAGCGAATTTACAATTTGGCCAATTGCATCGCAGCTGAATGGCATAAAATCATCAAAATACAGAAGCCACTCAGTACAAGGGCAGCTTATGCACCAAAAGAATGCTGAAAACCTCTTATACTTTAGTAATTTGGAAATCTTTTTCTACAGCCTAAACAGCTGACTGTGTCAGAGGCCACAAAATGCTGGTAAACCACAACTCAACAGAGAATTTATTCATAATCTCTTAGAGATTGCCAATTGATGCCTCCCAACTTTTTAACTTCCTGGGTTTGAAACAGAACTCTGGAATCATGAAGTGGTAAAATTCAAAAAATGTTTCCCTTGTGAAATTAAACAGCAATCTTTCTCATTTTCAGGTACACCAATATTATGCTAGGATTTCATATATTAGCAAAGTGTAAAAGCATTTCGAAAATGGCATTGATGGGAAATGTATTTTTTTTAAGGACTTTTTTCATGTCTCAGTTTTGTGGGATGAAGGAACCTGTTTTTAAATTTGTTATCTTTTCTCTTTATTTTGCTATTATTGCACCTTTCTTAAAAAGCTGTCATCAATAAATGTTGCTTCCAAACTGCACTTGTTGAGAGCACATATAAATGTAAAAGGATTGAAGGAAAATCAAAACCTCAATATGAAAAGAGCACTTTTGATGAAGAGAATTACTCCCAACTGTGAGCTGGATCAGGTTTGCGCTGGACATAAATAAACTTTCATAAGTTGCCAAAAGTAGAACAGCCAGGATAAGGTTTTAATATGAGAGCCAGATGTTCTCAGTTAATGAAACTGAGGAAAAGAAACAGGCAGAAAAAAGTTGAGGGAAAGTAGACAGAGAAGGGCTCAGCTCATCTCCACCAGATGATTTTTTTTCCCATTCTCTCTATTGGCTCTAATCCCTTGGATTGAACACAGACTTTCCACAAAAATAATCAATGGCCAAGGTGTTCGATGATGTTGCAATCAGCAAATTTAAGGAGCATTAATAAAGTCACGTGTGCTGGAAACGTTGCAAAGGTAATGCTGTCATTATTCACTTGAGAAACAATCAGCCTAAAGTTTTAGAGAAGCAAATGAATATATTAAACAGGCCCTGAAAACAGCATATGGGAATTGTGATGCGCAATTTTTATTTCCTAAACAAACTGCTCAGAGATGTTATTCCATACCTTTGAAGCAAGTGGGGCTTGAATGCAGGTCTCTTAGCCCAAAGGTAGGGACACTGTCCCACAGGAACCCTGGTGATGCCCATACATGCTACAGCAATGAATTGTGATGTAAGACACAGGCTGCTTTTGTGCTGAATGTTAATTGAAATGATAACTGTGTGTAACCAGGGCTAACTACACTGTTCATTGGCTTCATCAATACACAGTGGCCTTAAACTTCTAAGTGTCTGGAACTTTTTGAAGCAAGTTTGTACTGCTTCAAACTGGCCCGTATCTCATAAAAGGGAATGCATTCTCCCTGGAACAGACGCTGGAAACGTGAAAGATGGCTTGAAAGTTGGCTTCAAAGTTTCCCGATGCTGTATTGGGAGTCTTTGTGAAGGAGAAGGAAAGGAGAAGCCACATTCTATATCAGCTGGGGGCCAGAAGGCCCTCCAGACGTACGGTTAAAAGGCAATAAGAACAGATAGCAGGCAACACCATGGCCTGGAGTCTAGCAGTGAGACCCTGCATGCAGTTCTACAATGATACAATACATGTTACCAAGGTTAGTGAATGCAATTCCCAAAGCTATCTCCTGTCACTTTAGCCATTAGTCTCAGTCACTGCTCAATTCACCATGGGGACAGGTGTAGGTCATAGAACATGGAACATAGAACATAGAACAATACAGCGCAGAACAGGCCATTTGGCCCTCGATGTTGCGCCAACCTGTGAACTAATCTAAGCCCATCCCCCTACACTATCCTATCATCATCCATATGCTTATCCAAAGACTGTTTAAATGCCCCTAATGTGGCTGAGTTAACTACATTGGCAGGCAGGGCATTCCACGCCCTTACCACTCTCTGAGTAAAGAACCTGCCTCTGACATCTGTCTTAAATCTATCACCCCTCAATTTGCAGCTATGCCCCCTCGTACT
The DNA here is from genome assembly GCA_024137785.1 of Ginglymostoma cirratum. Lineage (NCBI taxonomy): Eukaryota > Metazoa > Chordata > Chondrichthyes > Orectolobiformes > Ginglymostomatidae > Ginglymostoma > Ginglymostoma cirratum. Next base: position 4,416,246 of record JAHRHZ010000049.1, on the reverse strand, counting down.
AGCCGACGTCATCATTCTAGGAAAAAGACTCTTACTGTCCACCCTATCTAATCCTCTGATCATTTTGTATGTCTCTATTAAATCCCCTCTTAGCCTTCTTCTCTCCAATGAGAACAGACCCAAGTCCCTCAGCCTTTCCTCATAAGACCTTCACTCCAGACCACGCAACATCCTGGTAAATCTCCTCTGCACCTTTTCCAATGCTTCCACATCCTTCCTGTAATGGGGCGACCAGAACTGTACGCAATATTGCAAGTGAGGCCGCACTAGCATTTTGTACAGTTGCGGCATGACATCACGGCTCCGGAACGCAATCCCTCTACCAATGAAACCTAACACACCGTATGCCTTCTCAACAGCGCTATCAACCTGGGTGGCAACTTTCAGGGATCTATGTACGTGGACACCAAGATCCCTCTGCATATCCACACTACCAAGAATCTTTCCATTGACCCAGTATTCTGCCTTCCTATTATTCTTCCCAAAGTGCATCACCTCACATTTATCTGCATTGAACTCCATTTGCCACCTTTCAGCCCAATTCTGCAGTTTATCCAAGTCTCCCTGCAACCTGCAACATTCTTCCACACTGTCCACCACTCCACCGACTTTAGTGTCATCTGCAAACTTACTAACCCATCCACCTATGCCTGCGTCCAAGTCATTTATAAAAATGACAGACAGCAGTGGTCCCAAAACAGATCCTTGTGGCACACCACTAGTAACCGGACTCCAGGCTGAATATTTTCCATCAACCACCACTCGTTGCCTTCTTTCAGAAAGTCAGTTTCTAATCCAAACTGCTAAATCTCCCTCAATCCCATGCCTCCGCATTTTCTCCAATAGCCTACCATGTGGAACCTTATCAAAGGCTTTACTGAAGTCCATGTACACCACGTCAACTGCCCTACCCTCATCCAAGTGCTTGGTCACCTTCTCAAAAAACTCAATGAGGTTTGTGAGACATGACCTGCCCTTGACGAATCCATGTTGACTATCTCCAATCAAATTGTTGCTTGCTAGATGATTATAAATCCTATCTCTTATAATCCTTTCCAAAACTTTTCCTACAACAGATGTAAGGCTCACTGGTCTATAATTACCTGGGTGATCTCTACTGCCCTTCTTGAACAAGGGCACAACATTTGCAATCCTCCAGTCCGCTGGTACTAAACCTGTAGCCAATGACAACTGAAAGATCAAGGCCAAAGGATCCGCCATCTCCTCCTTAGCTTCCCAGAGAATCCTCGGAAAAATCCCATCCGGCCCAGGGGATTTATCTACCTTCGCACCTTCTAGGATTGATAACACCTCTTCCTTACTAACCTCAATCCTTTCAAGTCTAATAGCCCGTATCTCAGTCTTCTCCTCTACAATATTCTCCTTCTCCTGTGTGAAAACAGATGAGAAATATTTGTTTAGCGCCTCTCCGATCTCCACAGGGTCCACACACAACTTCCCACTTCTGTCGTTGACTGACCCTATTCTTACCCTAGTCATCCTTTTATTCCCCACATACTCATAGAAAGCTTTAGGGTTCTCCTTAATTCTACCTGCTAATGACTGATTGTCAGATAGCCATTGGAGCATGGTCCACAAAACCAACAATCCCATTCACCAGGACTCGTACCCAATGTTCATATGCTTCATCATACCTTCCGCCAATGAACACTGGTACAAATCTCCCATTCACAGATTTGATTTCAGTGGTTCAACCAATGCTGTCAGCTCCCTTAAACAGACTGCATGGCACTGACTGACGCACTTCCTGTCTTTTGCAGGGCAAGCGCCATTACATTGGATGGTGAGGTCACACACGACTTCTGCTGCACAGTGTCTGCGTGGGTTTCCTTCGGGTGCTCCAGTTTCCCCCACAGTCCAAAGATGTGCAGGTTAGGTTGATTGGCCATGCTAAATTGCCCATAGTGTTCAGGGAAGTGTAGATTGGGTGGGTTGTAGGGGGATGTGTCTGGATGGGATGCTCTGAGATTCGATGTGGACTTGTTGGGCTGAAGGGCCTGTTTCCACACTGTAGGGATTCTATGAGAACTCGGATGAGAACTTTGTTGGGTGCAGTGTGGGGGTGGGGGCTGGTGGTGGTGGGTTGTGCTGGGTGGGAGGGGAAGCTAAGGAAGAAGGCTGGTGGGCAACACAAAAACAAACAATAAGTTCATCAATTGGGATCCAGCCTGAAACCTTACAGTCACTACCAAGGAACAGGGCGAAGTCTGGCGTCAGTTTAACACAGGACTTGGCGCAGTGTTGGAGTCCATTCCTTCCACCATAGAAGTGGTAATCACCTCCATAAGAATTACATAATGCCTCAGCTTCAATTGCAACAATTATAGGTTCCAAGAGAAATTTGACTGCCGCAGTGCAAGCTTGGACAAAGTCATGCAAACTCAACAGAGGGTGCCACGGAATTTCGGAAAACTATCCTTCAACAGATAAGTAACATTGCTGAAGCACAGGCCTGAAGGAATGTCAATGGCTCCAAGGAACATGGACCTGGTGTTTTGACTCAGGACAATGGCATTTATGTTCCCATCACTGCTATTGGCCAGTGCCCTATCTGTTGCCTATCATCAAGCTGCTTTGTCAGATTTCTTGTTGCAACGTGGTTTTCATTGCACACATGCTATTGTCATGTCCAGGATTTGAAAATTGAAATTGTGAGCGATGTCATCAACAGAAAGCCTTTGGCACCCAGCAGAAATCTGTTCACTTCTTGGTATGGTCCAATGAAAAATCACTGGACTTTCATAGTGTTAATTCTATTCTTGTCTCTACAGATGCTGGCAGATTTTGTTTTGGACCTGTGTTGGACCACATTGACACCTTATTTCTTCAGGGATGCCTGGTACTGCTCCTGGGATGATCTCATGCAATCAAGTGGTAGGGTTGGTCATTGATATGGTGGTAATTGTATTTAAGTCTGGAAGGATCTGAAAAGGTTAAAACTTAATTTAGTGCAATAAGCACCACTCACTTTGTCATGAAGGGTAAAGTGGGATCTTGTAGGAGACAGTCTTTGCAGTAATGTTGGGTCTATTTATATATCTATAAATAATTGCAAAGATGCTGTTCTCTTGACACAACTCTTCTTGTTAGACCAGAAAGGTGACTACCCTCACACAGTCTAGCTACATAAACTCCTAAAGAATATATGCATAATGAAGATACACATAGCAGCATTTACGATAGAACAAAAGATAGTACAGCACAGGATCAGGCCATTTGGCCCACCAAACCTGTGCCAACACAAATGCCTTTCTAATTAAAAACCTTTGTCTCTACACAATCTGTATCCCCCTATTCCTTGCCTATTCATGTATCTATCAAGATGTCTCTAAATTGTTGCACCTATATCTGCTTCTATCACCTCTGGCAGCACATTCCAGGCACTTACCACCCTCTGTGGCAAAAACATCCTTTCACACCTATTTTAAACTTTCCCCTTTTATTTTAAATCTATGCCCCCTAAAAATTGACATTTCTACCATGGGAAGAAGACTTCAACAATCCATTCTATACATGCCTCTCATAATTTTGTAAACTTCTATCAAGTTGCCCCTCATCCTTCAGTGCTCAAATGAAAACAAAATGACTTTTTCCAATCTCTCTTCATAGCTGATACCTCTCAACTCAGGCAGTATCCTGGTAAACTGTTTTTGCAGCCTCTCCAAAGCCTCCTTATCCTTTTGATAGTGTGGCGATATTGTATGCAATATTCCAGATGTGGCCTAACTAAAGTTCTATACAGATGCAACATGAATTGCCAATTTTTATACTCTATGCCCCAATATGAAGGCAAGCATGCCATATGCCTTCTTGATCCATTATCCACTTTTGTTGACACTTTCAGGGAATTGTGGATCTCTATGCCAACAATCCACCTGTATGTTAACACTTACATGGGTTCTGCATTTACTGTAATCTGCCATCTTGCATTAGACCTTCCAAAATGCATCATTTTGCATTTGTTCGGATTAAATTCCTTCTGTACAGATTAAATTCCACTATCTGCAGTTCCCCCAATCCTTCTGTGTCATCCACAAATTTACTAATTAGACCACCTACATTCTCCTCCAAATCATTTATGTCTATAATATAAACAACCGTGGTCCCAGCACTGATCCCGGCACAGCACCACCGGTCATAGAACTCACCCTTCCACCTCTACTCTCTGACTTCTATGACCAAGCCAGTTCTGTATCCATCTTATTGGCTCACTGCAGATCCCATGTGACTTCACCTTCTGTAGCAGCCTGCCATGATTGACCATACAGACAATATCTACTGCTCTGTCCTTATCAATCATCTTTATAACTTCTTAAAAAAACTCAATCAAGCTTCTGAGACGTGACCTCCCCGGCACAAAGCCATACTGCCTATTGCTAATAAATTCATATGTTTTCAAAAGTAAGTGAATCTTTCTCTAAGAATCTTTTTCAATAATTTCCCTACCACTAAAATAAGGCTCACTGGCCAGTAATTTTCCAGATTATCCCTGTTGCCCTTCTTAAACAAAGGAGCAACATTGGCTGTTCTCCAGTCCTCTGGGACCTCAATTGTGACTAAAGAGGATACAAAGATTTCGTACAAGGCCCTAGGAATTTTCTCCCTCACTTCCCTCGGGATAGATCAGGTTCTGGGATCTTGTTTACTTTAACCCTTTTCAAAACACCCAGCACTGCCTCCTTTTTTACATCAGCATGCTTTAGAATATCAACATATCTCTCTCTAGATCCACCATCCATCTTTCTCCTTTGTGAATATCGATCCAAAGTATTCATTAAGGACCCCACCCACATGCACCGGCTCCATGCATAAATTTCCTCCTTTGTCTTTATGTGGACCTATCCTTTCCCTAGGTATCCTGTTGCTCCTTAAACCCTATAAAATGCGTGGGATTTTCCTTAATATGGTTTGCCAAGGTCATTTCTTGGTCCCCGAAAGCCATACAAACTCTTTACTAAATTGTCTTCTTTCTATATGTTCCTTGTGTTATCTGTCTGTCTTCAGTTTCCTAAACCTTATGAATGTTTTCTTCTTCTTTCTGTCTAAGATCACAATTTCTCTTGTCATCAAGGTTACAAAATCTTGCCATCCTTATCTTTCATTTTCACTGGAACATGCTGTTCTGGAAGTCTAATCTCTTGTCCTTTAAAAGATTCCCACATGACAGCAGTGAATTTACCCACAAACAGCTCAATCTACTTTTCTCAGTTTCTGTCTAATATTGTGGTAATTAGCCTTCTTCAGTTTCGCACTTTCACCCAAGGACTGCTCTTATCTTTATCCATAAGTAAATTAAAATTTAAGGAATCGTGATCACTGTTCCCAAAATACTTTCCCACTGCAACTTTAAACAGCTGGCTGGGTTCTTTCTCCAATGCCAGGTTTAGTATAACCCCTTCCCCAATTGGGTTATTTCCATATTGCTTCAAGAAATCATCCTGGGCCCACCTATCAAATTCCACCCCCCATCCAAGCCCCTGGCATTAAGCGAGTCCCAGTCAACATACACGAGATTAAAATCTCTCACCGCAACAATCCTGTTGTTTTAATATTTTTCCATAATCTGTCCAAATATCTGTTCCTCTATCACCTGCAGGCTGATGGGAAGCCTGTAGTACAATCCCATCAAAGTGATTGAACATTTCCTACTTGTGAGCTCTATCCATATGACCTCGCTGGATGAGCCCTCCAATATTTCCTTCCTCAGTACAGCTGTGATACTCTCCCTATTCAGTAACACAACTCCCCCACTCTTTTACATGGCTCTCTATCAGGCAGAAACATTTAAATCCTGGAATGTTAAACTGCCAGTCATGCCCTTCTCACCACCAAGTCTCTGTAATAGCTACAACGTCATAGTTATATGTATTAACCCAAGCTCTAATTTCATCTACCTTACCTGTCATACCCCTCGCATTAAAACAAATTCTCTTCAGACTGTCAGTCTTACCGCGTTCAGTAAGTTCCCCTGTCTGTCCTTTCTGATAGTATTATTTGCCTTAGCATCTGACCCATCCTCAGTTATTTCACTTGCTGGTCTGGCACATGCCCCCCAGCCACATTAGTTTAAATCCTCCTGAGAGACACTAGCAAACCTTCTTGCCAGAATATTGTGCCCATCCATTTTAGATGCAACCTGTCTTTCTAGAACAGGTCCCACCTATCCTGGAAGACATCCCAATGGTCCACATACCTGAATCCTTCCCTCCCACACCAGCCATTTGTGGCCACTTCTTCAGTTAGATAGGCCCTAACCCCAGAACTCCTTCCATTAAGCTTTCCATTTCTCTACCTTGTTTTCTTCCTTTACATAATTTCTCAGAAGCTCGTGTTTATTTGCTCTAATATTTCCTTTTGTAGCTTAGTCATATTTTGCTTTATAATATTGCTGCGAGTCAGGTTTAGGTGTTTTATTGTAGTTTTTATATATACGACATGTAGGTTTTAAAATGACTCTCCATGCCCTCATAAGTAAATCCTGAGATTAATTCCATGAGGATGTTCTCTGATAACAAAGGTACCATGTTGAATCAGGTAAATAGGCCTGAAATACAGATATATAAACATTCAATACAGTGACAGAAAAACATGTTAAGTGTGTTAAATATTAAGTAGAGCTACAAATCTACTTCAAAACCTTAACGTTAAGTACTTATCCAGTTTCAGGAACCATCACAGGTAGAGTGCTTGAGCTTTATTTTCCATTTCATTTTTAGTCACTCTTTAGTAAATTACTTCCTCATTAACTTCATAAGGTTAGAAATTTTCTATCCCTGGTTCTGGGCACAATGGTTCCATAGAGGCATGGAAACAGAAAATAGGAGCAGGATTAACCATTCAAGCCTGCCTTGCCATTCAATATGATCATGGCTGATCATCCAACTCAGGACCTTTCTTCCACGTTCTTTCCGATTTTTGATCCCTTTAGCCTGAATATCGAAATCCTTTATGAAAGTGTTCAATATTTTGGTCTCAACTACTTTCTGTAGGAGAGACTTCCACAGGCTTACCACTCTGTGAATAAAGAAAGTTCTACTCATGTCAGTCCTAAACGACCTACTCCATATCCTTAAACTGTGACCCGTGGTTCTGGTTTCCTCAGTGCAACTTGCGATCTGCTCACACTTATTCATGTCAAAAGTGGGAACATTTAAACATTCTGCAACCACCCTTCCTGACTGTAGCATACTTGGGAGCAATGGTCAATACTGAGGCTGCAGCAGAGCAACATCCAATGAGGAGACTTGGACTGCAGGTCACTTGGGGCCAGAGAAATCTGAGGCCAATCAGGTAGGCACCGGAGAGGGTGGAGGGTCAATTCTTAGAGCAAGGGGGGAAATTTTCCAGCAAGGGTGGAATTTGCCACAAGCACCCAATCAGGAGTACCTCCCTGATCCTGCAGGAAGGCTGCTTGGGCATACTTGACAATTTCTCAAAAGATGCCCATCTGCTACAGGTAAAATACCAGCTCCAACAGGAAAAGGCCCTTAAGGGTAACCATCAATTGGTGAAAGTGCCGTTGAGTCTCCCAACACTTACCCTGTGGCTACTAATATTTCAATTTTCGTGGGAAGGTGACAGATCTTGTTACAACCACCGTCCACCTGCCCCCACACTGTCTAACTTTTTAACATCTGATCATTCAGGGGATGCACTGTTCACTGGCTGGGCCTGAATTTATTGCTCATCCTTACTTGCACTTGAGAAGGTCATGGACAACTATTTTCTTGAACTGTTGCAATCCATTTGCTGTAGGGATACTCCCAATGTTTTTAAGCAGGGAGTCCCAGGATTTTGATCCACTGGTACTGATGGAACAGTGAGATATTGATTGAGAGGATGGTACATTCTTGGCTTCTCCAAAGACCCTTCTCCCTACAATGTTGCAAACCCAGAGGTAATGGTATTGCTACCCCTTTTGCTGTTGTCGTCATTGTGTCACCAAGTCACCTAGTTCCTTTCCCTTCTGGTTAGGAAGATGCTAGGAAGATGTACCACTCTCTGCCACATCCAGAAACTCTTGAACCACATTATTTAACATGCTGGAGTATTTCCAAATGAATTGTAATGAAAGATGTTCTAAAAATGTAACATACCTACAAGTAGAGTGCCAGGTCCACTAAATAATGCTGCTGCTGGGTCCATTGTGCAGCTCTGTGCACGTTTTCTTTGAGAAAATAATGCAGATACTGCTTGAATAGGTATTGGTCAAATCTTGGAATCATTTAGGCTGCATGACAAAAGGCCATCAAAGAATCAGAGCCTTCCGACACAGGCAAGAATAACATCTATTTCTGCCGTTACCCTGGCAGAATGCCTCGCAGGCCACACAGGAAGTGGTCATCAATGCAGATGAGCTGCATAAGGTGGCACATGGCCTCCACTACATTGCTACTCGTATACAGAAATTTATTACCCATTAAAATGTGTTCTCACTCTTGCAGCACTAGTCGAGCATTTAAAACAAGTCCTGCTGGGAATTCCTATCCCAGTCTCAGTGACAATTTATTGAGATCATCAATATTTCAATTTCCTTGATTTTTCACATTCTTTTTCTTATAATATCATGGCTATGTTGATACCTGCTCTTTGCTGTTGAGTTTTGCAGATAATTTTTTCACAGCACCATAGTTGGTTACTGCCACTCCCTGAGCAGTAACCAGGATGCTCTGTATTGTATCAGAGATAAAAGGTACTGCAGATGCTGGAGAATCCGAGATAACAAGCATGGGGCTGGATGAACACAGCAGGTCAAGCAGCATCATAGGAGCAGGAAAACTTGACGATTGTGTCTCCTTGATCCTTGAACACAACCTCAACAACCACTCAAGTAGGACTGGTAAACTGTACTGTGAAAACTCACATTTGAAGATTACAGTCATAAATACACATTTCTGGAAAGCTGTTAATAAAACATCATGCTTCGTCAACTACAGCATTTGAATTTAATATCACATAACATCATATCCTCTTTGGTGTTGTATTACGGCCCACTTAATATTATACTGCAGCACTTAGTGTCTGAGTACAATGATCTTCCAGTGGCAATGATGGTTTTGAAATTGGAGAATCATTTCAGGCAGACATAACAAAAGCATATATATTGTTTGCCAGGTATCTGGCATCAAGTTGGCCACCTGTCTATCAAGATTTCAGTATGGGGATATCTGAGGAGCCATATCTTTCCCATTTAGGCTTCATAAGAAAATTTCTTAAATAACACAAGATATACCATCGGGAATCTTGCAAGTGGTAACACATTGTATTTTCCTTTCTCTCCAGTAGTACTGACATAAGTCACAATGTGATTAACCTTCATTTTCGCAACTGATAAAATGTTAGGCTTGAAAAACACTTGCCCCATACAATGGGGAGGGGCTGGGAGTGGTGGCAGCAATAGGAAAGGTGTGAGTGTGAGAAGACAATAACAGTTTTACCACACGATAATCTTTTCAAAAGGCAGATCAATTTAGCGAAGTAGCAGCCACATGCTAGGCTGTGGCCAATTAGAGTTGAAAATTGGAGATTGGGCTCCACATCCAATTGGACATCTGGGTCAAGACACCAGGGAGAATAGGGTTCAAGCCATGCACTCGAAGTTCATCACAGCACCAACGCAAAGCTCCTATTCCCTCTCACTCTATCCTTACTTGTAAAGTCAGCTTAAAAAAAACTGAGGAAATAAAGTCTACCCCAGCCAGAAGCAGCCAATCTCACCAGCAGAATGTACTGTTACCTACAACCATAGTCCCAGTGGCAGGCTTGTTTAGCCATCCTTGTGCCAGCTCTTTATTCCTGGTGGAAATCACTCGCAAAGTTTCTTCTCTGTGGTGGCTAAAAACATGTACTGGCAACAAATGAATTCCAGTCTTTGGCCTCGTAACCAAGCTCAATAATATGATCATTATATCTAAACATCAGGTGGCCTGCTTTCAGCACCAATTGCAGAAAGATGTTAGATTGTCACCATTTGTACTTTATGTGCCTTTTTTTTTAAAGCTGACTTCACAAGAAAGGATACAGTGAGAGGGAATAGGGCCTTTACATTGATGGCTTTGACCAACTTCCAGTGCATGGCTTAAAATCGATCTCATTCTTTAGGTAAATATAAAAGAAAGTCTGGGATTGCAGAAAATGTTTTGCTGATGCCATGCTCATGAGGACATTGCATAATATATCATTTATTTTATTCATTAATGGAATGTAATTATTACTAGTTAGGCCAACATATCCCTAAAGGCATATCCCTAACTGCTCTTGAGAAGGCCTTTGCAATCTATCTCTTGAACCACTGTAGTCCATGTGGTGTATGGACACCCACAATCTACTTGTAAGGAAGTTCCAGGTTTTCCAATCCAGCAACAATGAAGGAGCAGCAACATATTTCCAAGTCAGGATGGTGTGTGGTTTGGAGGGGAACATGCAGGTTGTGATATTTCCACGTATCTACTGCTCTTGACCATCTACAGGGTCTAGTTTGTGTGTTTGGAGCTTCTGTCTAAGGAGTACTGACGAGATGTTGAGTTCCTGGCCAAACTAAAACAGCTGGTGTGATTGGGAAAACAAATGGGCCATCACAACCAGATTTGGGTGGCATGGTGGCTCAGTGTTAGCACTGCTGCCTCACAGTGCCAGGGACCTGTGTATGATTCCATCCTTGGGCGACTGTCTGTGTGGAGTTTGCACATCCTCCCTGTGTCTGCGCGTGTTTCTGCCTGGTGCTCAGGTTTCCTCCCACAGTCCAAAGATGTGGGGGTTAAGAGGATTGGCCATGCTACATTGCCCGTCATGCCCAGGGTGTGTGGGTTAGGTGGATTAGCTATGGGAAATGTGGGGTTACAGGGAAAGGGTAGGTGGATGGGTCTGGATGTTTTTCGGAGTGGTGATGTGAACTTGCTGGGCCAGATGGCCTGCTTCCACTCTGTATGGATTCTATGATTCTATGATGAATTGAAACCTTTCTGAACCCAGCAAGACCAGATCACCGTACAGGTCAGCATCTTATTATGGGGAGCAAGAGTGATTGTCCCGAGTAAGTTGCTGCCAGATACTGGCTGAACATTACCAGCATCATCCAGAGGTGTCCAAAATGAAGATATTGGTGAAAATCTAGTGGCCAGGATAGGATGCAGACAAAGCTGTGTTGGTTGGGCAGTGCCCAGAGTGCCAATAAAGTCAAAAATAACTGTCAACAGCTCCCCACGTTCATGGAGTGCCCTGGTAAACCCTGGACTTGGGTACATGTCAACTATGCCGGTGCTTTCATGGGCTCAATGTTCTTAGTCATTGTGGATGCCTGCTCAAAGTGGTTGGACATGCATAGAATTCATTCAACAAACATGGGGACAATGATAAAAAAGTTGTGAGCATCTTTTGCAATACGCAGACTCTCTGAAGTGTTGGTCACAGACAATGCACCCATCAAGATGGAATTTGAATATTTCCTAAAGTTGAATGGCATTCGGCATTTAAGGGCAGCTCTATACTATCCATCGACCAATGGTCTGACAGAAAGAGCAGTCCAAACTTTGAAGGCAAGCTTAAAGAAACAGCCTACAGTCTCACCAGATACCAAACTTTCCTGGTTCCTATTTGATTATCGGACCACCCCACATAGCCAGATCCTCAGAACAGCTGGAAAGGCTGTCTGAACCCAGGGATTCTTCTCCTCCCTCTAGTGTCGAAGAAACCTCGGAGTCTGAGATGGACATGATATATGTCACAGCCTTGATGCTTTTACCACCTGAAGAAGAAGGTGCAAGAGATGGGCTATGGTCTGGTATATACCACCCATATCCAAGGCTGAGTTTGAGGAAGCAGACTGTAAAATGCCCCAGGTGAGGATAAAAGTAAAAGAACAGGCCTATGTCCCTGGACTCAAAGGGTGAGTGATATAGTGATTGGAATGAGGTCAGCCAGGTGGAGCTCATAGAATACGAGTTCCCTGTCTGGGGTTGTTGACCTGGTTCAATTAGGGACCCCTGGCTGACAGATATAAACAGGAGGGTCAGGAGTTCCATTCAGTTTGAGAGCTGGCTCTGAGGAAACTGGACCGGTGTCAGGGACTATGCACTTGTAAGTAAAGTGTGAGTTGGTGATGGGATACTGGCCTCTGGGGAGTTATTTCAGCAGCTTTGCTGAGATGACACCTGATTTTTTGGTATGCCTGATGCTGCTTGTAGCATATCATACTGCAGTCTTTGTTAAGCCAGCATTGACCTCCTCTCTGCCTTGGTGATCATCATAGAGTGCAGGATATGATAGGCCTTGAGCTTATAAATTGTGGTCTGAATACAATTCTTGCTGCTGCTGATGGTCCTTAAAACCTCATGGATGGCCAGCCTTGAATGATTAGATCTGTCCCATTCATCACCGTGGTTCTGCCTGAAGACATGATAGGATAGAAATTTATCGTCTCGTGGAAGTTTACATGAAAAACACAGCGAAAAGTTTATACATTTCCCCTCCATAGCACCAACATCAATGACAGAAGTTATACATTATAATAAAAAAATGTGCAAAATTAAGACAAAGTTCATTACAGTTCAGGTAATGACTGCTGGGCTTGTGGAGAGTCAATTTAGGTACAATGGAATACCCTGATTATGCAGTTCGGATGAGACTGCCACACCAGGTTGCTTGATGCTAGGCTGGAAGCCTCTGCTGAAGAAGACCTTCTGCCAGGCCACTGGAACAACTGGACGCCAAAGACAAGGAAGACGTCTACGCAGGGACAAGGCTGCCACACTGGAAGACTGCCACGATGCAAGACCGCCCCATAAGGAGACTGTCACACAGGGCCGAGACCACTATTTTCCTCCTTCAGGTGCTCGAACTTAGCTGCAGACCTGGAGCCCCAGCTTAGCCTGCGAGTCTGGAGCCAGGGAGTCAGCTCGTGACCTGCCCCTAGCTCGCCAGGAGACCCCTGTCTAGGGTGGAGCTATACCCAGCTCATCCTGGCATTGCCGCCGAGGCTCAAAAGGAAAGAAAATGAAGATAAAAGGAAAATGAAAGAGAAGAAAGGGAAAGAAAGCCAACTGGAACAAATGAGCCCTGGCTCAGTACCCCCATTCTGCCGCCATCTTGAATAAAGAGATGTGAAAACAGGACTACAGCTCTAAAAGGTGGTTAGTCTTTCTAAAACCGTCATGGACATGTAAACCAGTGTGAAGCCACTTCTGCTGGTTACATCCTAATTCGCCAGTAAAATAGTGATGGTGTTGCCTGCGATATTGTCTGTAAGACACAATTCTGCGAGAATGACTATATCAGGCTGTTACCTGAATCATCCATGAGATGAAGGGTCTTGGCCCGAAACGTCAAGCTTTCCTGCTCCTATGATGCTGCCTGGCCTGCTGTGTTCATCCAGCCCCACACCTTGTTATCTCGGATTCTCCAGCATCTGCAGTACCTTTTATCTCTCATCCATGAGATAGCTCATTTAATTTTGTCTCAAGTAAGGAGGTCTTTGCAGGGTTGACAGAGCTGTGTGTTCTCTAGCTTTCTTTTTACTGTGCCTTGGTCAATCCTGCCATTTCCTTCAGTTTCTTTTATCAGAATGTATTGCAGTTACATACATTGGAGTATTAGAGGGTATTTAAGAGAACATCATTGTGCATTCGATGGGGCCATTGTAGGCCAGACCTGGTGAGGATGGTAGTTTTCCCAAACCAGATGAATTTTTAAAATTACTGACTGTTAGACTAGCTTTTATTTCAAGACTTATTAACTAGATCATTTACCAAATGGCATAGAGAGAGCATACTTGTCCACTGATAATACCTATGCCAGTACTTCCCCACTGTAATTTGTTAGCTAATCCTGAGGTAATGGTGATTTTTTTGTGGTCATGTTAAACAGATGACAAAGAATTGACAGCCGCTTTTGATAACTTTCTCAAGTTTTATTTTTATTAAAGCAGAACTCCTTGCACAGACCTGGCCCTGATTGGTTGTATGTGTTTGATTACTAGTGGAGACATCCCAGACCATTAGTTGTGCATTGGGCCTATGAAATCAGAGTCTCCTGTTTAGTGATCTCTAAAGTAAAGTGACCACAGCCCTAACAGACCATAAAGCTGCTCTCTCATTAGAGGGAGAGAAATGACTAGTGGTTTCTTAACCTGAGGGTCACCGTGCCATAGGCAAGGGGAGAGGATCAATAGGACAGTCCTTCATAGAAAAGTCAGCCAGTACAGGAATTGAATTCACACTGTTGGTAGCATTCTGCATTGTAAACCAACTGTACAGCCAATAGAGCTGAGCAACCCCTGATCTGTATTGATGATAGAAAAACTATAGAATAGAATCATCGCAGAATTCCTACAGTGTGGAAACTGGCCCTTCGGCCCAACAAGTCCACACCTGCTCTCTGAAGTGCATTCCACCTAGACTCACCTCCCTACCCTATCCCTGTAACCCTGTATTTCCATGGCTAATCCACCTACACACCTCTGGATATTACGGGCAGTTTAGCATGGCCAATTCACCTAAACTGCACACCTTTTGGACTGTGGGAGGAAACTGGAGCACCTGGAGGAAACCCACGCAGAAAAGGGGTGAACGTGCAAACGTGAGGCTGGAATTGAACCTTGGCCCTTGGTGTTGTGAGGCAGCAGCCCAGAAGTGCCCCCAAGAACCTAATTTGACTATTACTAGTAGGCTTATGTCCGCTACAGGGAAAGACCCAATTATATCATCATGGGTCAAGGATAAAAATACTACACTTATCACAAAGAAAGGTCGACTTCTGATGTAATAGTTTATTTATAATGGTATTTGAGACTGAAGTATCATCAACAGTGTTTGTTAGCTATCCACAACTCGCTTTGAACTGGGTGACCTCCCTCTGCATTTCAGGGAAGAGCCAATGAGGCGCTTGATGTCAGATAAACAAAGCTCTTCCCTAATAGATGAATTTAATTTTGATTGTTAAGATGGTATTTTGCACCCAGGGAGAAAAGCATTTGCTTAAAAGGAAGTGAGGTATTGAATTTAATATTTTTTGAGAACTAATTGCTTTTTTATTCATGCAGGAGGTGTGGGCTTCATTGGCTATGCCAGCATTTATTGCTCACCACTATGTTGTCCATGAGGTGGTGGAGGTGAGCTACCTTCTCGAATCACTTTAGTCTCTGGTGTAGTTAGATCTACAATGCTGTTGGTGAGGGAGTTCCAGGTTTTTAACCCTGCAACAGAAAAGGAAGAACAATATAGTTCCACCAGAATGGCATGTGGCTTGGAGGGGAACTTGCAGGTGGTGATGCTCCTGTGTATCTGCTGCCCTTGTCCTACTAGGTGGTAGTGATAGTGAGTATGGTAGGTGCTGTCTAAGGAGAGTCAATGAATTTCTGCAGTGTATCTTGAAAATACTACACACTGTTGCTACTGTGAATCAGTGGTGAAGGGAGTGAATATTCGTGGATGTAGTGCCAAACAATTGGTCTGCTTTGTCGTGGGTGGTACCAAACTAGTTGAGCGTTGTTGGGGCTGCACTCAATCAGGCAAGTGGGGAGTATTCTGTCACACTCCTGACTTATGTCTTGAGGACAGGTTTTGAGGAGTTGGAGGTGAGTCACTCACTGCAGGATTCCCAGCCTCTGACCTGCTCTTGTAGCCACAACATTTATATAACTAGTCCAGTTCAGTTTCTGGTTAATGGTAACCCCTATGATATTGATAGATTTCACAGATATAGTTTATTTGTGAGTGATTTTAAACATTTTGGATCAAATTGGCTAAAGAAGCTTGCACCTGCATGGAGATAGATAGATTTGCATTTCATAAAACGTTCTTTTTCTGTTGCGAAGACCAACCAAGTACTTGGTTCTTAGAACATTGCTTTCTTTTTTGTTTTTCTAAAAATGGTTTGTTCTTAAAAAAGAATTGTGGCATGCAGAGCATCATCAAAATCAGTAATGATAGTCGTGATCTTGTGGAGTTAAAATTGGCGGCCTTGCATATGCAGCATAATCTCAACCTAATGGACTTCTGCAATGTCTCAAGAGCATGTCAGAAAGTGAACACATGAATTTTGATTAAGAACCTGACATTTGTTTGCATGTGTCTATGTTTTGCATTAAATAACGACATTGTAGTGTTGAATTCCTCAAATCAATCACATGCCCAGATTTCAGATACTGGTGCTCGCAGCCCAGTCAACTATTCAGATTCAGAAAACAATCAGATCCTGGAAACATCTCTGTGCTAACAAGCATGGGGCTGGATGAACACAGCAGGTCAAGCAGCATCATAGGAGCAGGAAAACTTGACGTTTCGGGCCTAAACCCTTCATCAGAAATGGGGGAGGGGAAGAGGGTTCTGAAATAAGTAGGGAGAGAGGGGGAGGCGGATAGAGGATGGATAGAGGAGAGGATAGGTGGAGAGGAGGCAGACAAGTCGAAGAGGCGGGGATCTGTCAACTTTCATTAGTTTAGTTGAAAAAACTCCCATCATATTCGACTAAAACAAAATATAAAAGAATTAAATTGCAGACAGTGATTGTTATAATTGTACTCTCCTTAAGAACAAAGAAGCCATTGAAAAACATGTTTCAGCCATGCCAATGAAGATCAAGGAAGGCCACGTTTTTCTTCTTGCATCTTCTTTTCTCTCATCAATTTTAATAATCTTATTTACAAGTAAAAAATTGGAATATTTGTATTAAGATTATCTCTTCTGCCCGTCTGTCCTTCTCATCCACAACATTGACTGCCTCGAACAAATGTTCCATTCTGCTAAAGCTGGGAAATAGAGTTTGCTGACGAAAATACTGATCACATGCCAACGTTTACAGACAGTAAACACTGAGTTTATTGCATGCTAATAAGCACACAGCAAAATGTGACTCATCAGAATGTGTTGAACTCCTGCAATAAACCATTGGAGGGATTGTGGATGTGGGGGTGGAAATGGGGGTGTCAAACACAGACATTATGAAACATAAGCCTGGATTTTCCTCTGGGAAGCTAACCATTTTAAACCAATATTTATTACTGTCCCAAGTAAAATAGGCAGGAAAGCCTACGACTAAACCCCACCCCTATGTCTGCCTTCTGAAGTATATTCCCTCCCCACACTGGCACAGATTTCATCCGATCAAATTTTGCCCATCATTCTGCGTTTAAGTGATGAAAATGAAGAATGCTTCAACCGTCAATTCATTTTCCTTCCTTTTGCCTTGGTGCTGTACATAATGAGAAGATAAGTTAGAAGGACGTGGTATTGCCTTAGATGTGTGTGAGGCAGAGAAAAAAAAAATCAACGATCTAGTCTTTTCCTCCTTACCTTACCAACATTTTTTTTCATGAGCAATAAGAGTTCATATAAATCCATGAAACCATTTGTAGTGTCCAGAGGCTTTAAGCTCCTTCAATGACAATCCCTCTGTTTCCAAAACTGCAATTATTACTTCACTGAAGCACAAATTCTCATCCATTTGGCTAGTTTCATTTCTGGATTATATATTTGGAATTATGATTTATTGTTCATTTTAATGGGTGGAAAATCCTTTAAAAACATGCACCTGAAATCCTGCTCTGCACTATTGGTGAGTGAGGCTTCCTGTAGGGAACGTGATTTTGTAAAATTGGCCATTTTAAAAATATAAATGTTAACATGCCTGGGATCATTTGTGGCTGGACCAGAAATAACATCTCAATAATACTGAAGTACATCTAGTGCTTGGAAATCTTTCAAAAGTTTAAATAAATCAAGCTGGTAAACCACTTAAGGGTTTGCCATTTCCTATAAGTGATTCAAAATAATCTTTTTATGACAGTTCAATGCGTAATTCAGAATTACTTAATATGTAGTAATAATAGTGTTTCATTCTTTATACACTTGATATGGTTACTTTCTAAATGGGAGCTATGAAGATGAAAACAGGTACAAACTTTTAACTTGGATATTGTTTGCAGACCTCGAGTAGCATTTTACTTAGAGCCTAAAACTAAATGTTGCTGCTTGGCCAATCTTTCTTGTACACACCATGAGGAATAAACACTGCAATATATTGGCTTTTCTGTCTTAATTAGACCTATTGTTAATTATTCTAGTCAAAATGTGAATAGTTCCTCCAATGGTTTAGCTGAATAAGTATGAAGTTAAGGTAAAAGAAAAAGTTATAGCTTGATAATTATTTTAACATGTCAAATTGTTTCAAAACAGTTTGTAACGTGGATTACTTTCTGGAGGGCAGTCCCAGTTGTTGAACCTTCGCATCATCGGATCTAGAAATGTACTTTACTTTTACCAGGCATTATTCAAAAACATGGAACACAGAACACAGACAAGGAAGACACTGTTCTGTAGGTATAATTCCCATCACCTGATTCTAATTAACCTCTGTTTGAAAACATGACCTTGGTCACCTTCTACTCACCATTTGGCCCTCTGCACTTTAATAAAATGTAGATGTGTGCAGACAAAAAGGGTATCCTTCTACATGTGTGTGTTTCCAGTTCATCCTATCTTGGGCAATTGAGCAGCTTCCAAGGTATTTGTATGGATATTTACTTTAGAGGATAGCATGAGTTTATACCAATATCCATATCGACAAAGGAAGAGATATTCTCCTTAAATCTATGTCTGGCATTTACATAGTGTGCTGAATTTTTACTCCAGTACTTGGCAGTCTAATCCTTATATTACTTTGCATTACACCTTTGTTTTACCTCTAAACATAAAAAGAGGATTTCCTTGTGAAGTTGTTCATGTATATTTGAACTGTTCTCTGCCATTGTTTCCAAGTAAATCTCTAATTTTTAGGAGACTTACTCATGAGGGAAAATAAAATCTGAACAAACCTATTTTATTTTCCTTTTTCATCGGTCTCCGCCTGTGTTATATTTCTGAGATAGTGCATACTTCATTTTTTGAAAGCTTTTATAATTGAATTATGAAAGTGGTAGATAGTAATTATGAATAATTGTGTAACCCTACTTTAAACTCATGCAGACTAAACAAGTTTTGAGCATGTACTTGTATTCATTAGTAAATATTTTACTTACTACTTTTTCTATACTCTATCAGTACAGATGTATGTTTCATTGATGATGCATTATCAACTTCAGAATGTTTCTCATTGCTATGTCAAATTTTGTCACACCAACTTTGACAGATTGACTGGTTTTCAATACATACTTAATTATACTTGAAATTAGTCACCATTTTTGGAAAACTTGTAGCTTAAAATGAACATATGGCAATTCTTTTGGATAGTTTATGGTTTCCACTATATAACAGACACTGGGTAGCGTTATGCCATGGGACCAGAAGCTCTGGCTTCAAGTCCTATTCTAGCACTAGATTCCCCAAGAAGGTGTGGCCAAACTCATAAATCATTCCTGTATATGTCAATGGCAGGGATAAGGGTGGGGAGAGATTCCTGGCAAACCATGTGATGGAAAGAAAATTGGAATCTCTACCATTATATTTATAGCTTCCAATAACAACATGCTTGGAAAAGTGCACACTTCCACTGCAACTCCCTGTCCTAATTCAGTTGGCTCAGTGGTGGATAAGTGCCAACAGCATGAAGTTTAATCCCTGTTCCTGCTGACATAGATTTAGAGTTGCTTCTTTGCACTCACCGTGGTGGAGATTCCAAAATTGTGGGTTAGATTTGCCTTGGGGTAGGGAACTGAAGAAGAATAGAAGTGCTGTAAATGTGTTTTATTCTTTCAAAGGATGTGTGCATCACTGGCTGGCCAGTGTTTTTTGGCCATCCCTAATTGTTCTTGAGAAGGTTTTAATGAACTGCCTTCTTGAACTGCTGTTATCCTTGTGCTGTAGGCACAACGACAATGAAGATAGGAAGGAGTTCTAGGATGTTGACCCAGCTACAGTGAAGCCATAATGATATATTTCCATGTCAGGATGGTGTGTGGTATGGAAGGGAACTTGCAGGTGGTTGTGTTTCCATGTAGTGGTCCCCTTGTTGTTTAAATTGATAGAGTTAATGGATATGGAATTTACCTTCAAAAAATATCAGAGTGTTGGTGCAGTTCACCTTGTAGATGGCATGCACTGCTGCCACCGTGTGTCAATGGTGGACAAAGTAAATGTTGAAGTTGGCAGTTGAAAGCCAATCAAACAACAGCATTTTCCTTGATTGAACTGAGTTTCCTGAGTGTAGTTACAGCTGCAGTAATCCAAGCAAATGGAAAGTATTCTATGATGCTCCTGAGTAGCTGTTAGCAAATGGTAAACAGGCTTTGGGAGGCAGATAGTGAATTGACCTATTGTTGTAGGCACAGCACTTATATGAATAGCCCAAGTCAGACTCTGGTCATTAATATCCTCCAGAAAGTTGATAATGAGGTTTCAGCAATGGTGAAGTCATTGACTGTCAAGGGGTGATGGCTAGATTCTCCTAAGTTGAAGATTGTGTGACATGAATGGTATTTGCCACTTATCAGCCCAAACCTGAATATTGCCCATGGCTTGCTGCATTTCGATGTGGACTGCTTCAGTTTGTGAGGAATTCAAAAAGGTGCTGAACATTTTGTAATCATCAGTGAACATCATCACTTCTGATCTTATGATGGTGGGAAGGTCATTGATGAAGCAGCTGGAGATGGTTGGGCCTCAGACATTACACTGCGGAGCTCCTGTACTGATGCAAAAACAGAAATTGTTGGAGAAACTCAGTATATCTGGTGGCATTTGTGGAGGGAGAGCAAAGTTAACGTTTTGAGTCCAGGGACCCTGCTTCAGAACTGAACTGAACTCCTGCACTGATGCTTTGGGATGGAACTGCTCGATGTCAAATCCAGTGATTTCCTGTAATTTTCTCTTCAATATCCTGCTTCTTTTCATCATCCCCACCATCATTTCCCTCAGTTAACAGAGAAGATATTTCATCCCTCCTAATACTGACATCATGTTGATAGTTAACTTTTTCCTCCTCTCCGTGACCCTTTGAATGAGGTATGCATTATGGACTTAATCTGCAAAGTGCCCCATTGACATCTGCCAACATTGAGGGGTCAGCTTGCTGTCAGTCCCGCAAATGTCTTATATTACAGTCTTCAAACTGGATGTAAAATTCAGCCCCAAAGACCAGAATGGAATAGGAACAGAAGCAGGCCATTCAGCCCCTTGAGCCTGGTCTGCCATTCAATAGAATCTTGGCTGATTTTCTTTTATTCATTCAATGAGGGCATTGCTGGTTAGGCAGTATTTATTGCCCATCCCTAATTGTCCAGAGGGTAGTTCAGAGTCAACCACATTGCTGTGGGTCTGGAGTCACGTGCAGACCAGACAAGGATAGCTATTTCCTGCCTGAAAGGACATTAGTGACCCAAGGGGGGGGGTTTCCTCCCTAACAATTGACAATGGATTCATGGTCATCTTTAGGCTCTTAATTCCAAGATATTTAGTGAATTTCAATTCCACCATAGTGGGATTCAAACCCAGGCCCCAGAATGCTTTCAGGGTCTCTGGATTAACAGTCCAGAGATAATACCACTATGCCATCACATCCCTCAGGATCTGACATTTCTCACATCCACTTTCCTGCCCTTTCCTTGTAATGCCTGATTCCCCTACTGATCAAAAATCTATCAGGAATGTTCTGATGACTGCTGCCTTTACTTTGAGGATATTTCGTAATCTTGATTCATTGCACAATACCAAGTCAAATAAAATCTGCTCCCTTGTTGGCTCTAGGACATAAGAAACAATCTCAGAAGCATTCTACAAACTTCATATCCAGGCTACTATTTTCCTGTTTTTTTGTAGATTAAAGTGACCTATGATTATTGCCATCCCTTTATCACAAACACCTAATATCTCTTCTTGTGTATGTCAGCCTTCGTTTGTGTTTAGCATTAGTATGGATTACTGATATAAATGATTTATTTCCCCTACTGTTTCTCATCTGCACCCAAACCAACTCTATAGCCTAACCTCCTGAACCAGGGTTATCTCTAACTATTGCACAATATTATCTTAGATTAAGAGTGGTATCCCTTCATGTTTACCTAGCTTGCTTTCTTCTTAATTGTGATATGCCCCTCAATGTCCAGAATCTAATCTTTGTCATCTTGCATCCTCATCTCCGTGACAGCCACTGGGTCATATTTATTTACTTCAATGTATGATATCAATTTGTTTACTTAAGTTAGTTCTAACATTCAAAACAAACTCTTAGAGCTTCTAAGAACTTCTCTCTTAGTTCTACCAATGCAATTGACACAAATGTGGACTTATGACTGCTAGAACCCTCACTACTACTGCAGGTTTCTCTCCAGTCCTGTGCGGATATACCAAACCCTGACAGTTGGCAAGAAGCACAGCCATCTGTACTAATCCACTTTGCTGCAGAGAGAACTGTCAATCTCTTTCACTAGAGATAACAAGGTGTAGAGCTGGATGAACACAGCAGGCCAAGCAGCATCAGAGGAGCAGGAAAGCTGACGTTTCGGGCCTAGACCCTTCTTCAGAAATTAGCATTATTTTAATGCTAATTAAAATTGTGAATTAATTAACACAATTGAAGTGGCAGGGTAGATATTGTTCTATGACTGCTGAATTTTGGAGATTTTAAATGTTAACGTCATCCAGAGGAAACACATCATCAGGAACTATTTGCAGCTTGCAGTAACTTTGGATCTGAGTTAGTGGGCTGGAGGCTGAGCTAGTGATGCTGCAACATCTCAGGGAGTGGGAAGAAGAGTCTCGGCCTGAAACATCAGCTTTCCTGCTCCTCTGATGCTGCTTGGCCTGCTGTGTTCATCCAGCTCTACATCTTGTTATCTCAGATTCTCCAGCATCTGCAGTTCCTACTATCTCTGAATTTATTTCACTATACTGACTCTTACTACCTCTACATTCCATTCAGCTGCTCCCACTTGAATGGCCTCCTGTACCATAGTGCTGTGGTCATTTAGTTTATCCAGCCTGTAGTCCTCACTCTCATCAAACAAGCTAAAAAAAAAACCTGAAAAGTGTTGGACAATAGGAAAGGCTGAAACGCCAGTATTCTTGACTTGCCTCACTTAAACTCTCTTGTCTCTGACCACTGGAAAAATTGGATGATTGTATCTGAAGGGGTTGTGACTGCCTCCTGGAATAAAGTTTCAAGGCAATTTCCCACTCCCTGAGATGTTGCAGCATCACTAGCTCAGCCTCCAGCCCACTAACTCAGATCCAAAGTTACTGTAAGCTACAGATTGTTCCTGATGATGTGTTTCCTCTGGATGACGTTTAAAATCTCCAAAATTCAGCAGTCACAGAACAACATCTACCCTGCCACTTCAATTGTGTTAATTAATTCACAATTTTAATTAGCATTAAAATAATAAACACTACACATCACAGTCAGTTTGGTAAAATTTATTAAAACCAATAGATTTTTTGATGAAGCCAGAAGGTGTTCTAATGTAGGGTCACTGGATTTGAAACTTTAACTCTGTTTTTTCTCTCCACTGTTTGACTTCTTAAGTTCCTCCAGCATTGTCTGTATAGTTTTGTTAAAGAACTTATGATTACTAATAAATGATGGTGGCTAAGAGCTTTAAAAATTACTCTTTTCCAAAACCAGTAATGTACATACAGTCCCCAAGAGCAGTTATTCACAAATCAGTCAACCCAACTTAATTTGTGATCTCACTTTCTGATTATTTTCTCTAAACAGGGCTTCTCCAGAAGCTACAGCTGTTAAACCCACTGGGCCCTTAAGTCTGGGCCTCAATATACCCTCTGCCTCCTGCCTTGTTGCTGCCTTATAGCTAAAGTTTCTGCCTTGCTCCTTTTCTGAATAGTACACTGCAAAGTTCTAATTCACTGGGACATTTCAAGAATCCAAGGAATTTTGGAAGATGTATTCACCATTTCTATAACCACTTCCTTTAAGATCCGAGAGAGGATGGAGGCCATCAGGTATTGGGGCCTTACTAACCTTCAGTCCCATTATATTCCCTGACACATTTTCTCTATTGTTCATGGTTTCTTCTTTCAACAGCATCTTCAGATTCCATGCTCTCCGTCACTTTAAAGGACAAGGGCAACAAACAGATCATAACAACATCATCTGAGCATTCCCAGCCAAGTCACGCATCATCCCAACTTGGGACTGTGTTGCAGTTCCATCTCTATTACTTGGTCAAAATCCTGAAATCCCTTCATAACAGCACTGCAGATATACCTCCAGCCCAATTCCTGCAACAATTGAAGAAAGTGGCTGATGACTACATTTTCAAGGGCAGCTAGGAATGGACAATCAATACTGACCTAACCAGTGAGGGTCACGGACAATGAATAATTAAAAAAAAGTTCCTTTCTCCCTTTTTCCTCTTGATTTTCTGCCAGTCTAACAATCCTTTTTGTATCTTCTGTGTTGAAGACAAATACATTTTCAAAGTCTCTGCAACGTCCATGCTTTCCATTATTAATTCACTGGTTTTCCCCATTAAGGGAGCAGTACTTACTTTAGCTACTCTGTTCCTTCTTATATGCATGGAGAAGATTTTACTGCCTGCTTTATACTCCCTTTTAGTTCTCTCTTATACTTCAAATTCTCCTTAGTGATTATGTTTTTAGCCATAGTTTGCTTTAAAAAAAATCTCAAAGTACTGGTCTACCATTAATCTGTGCAACATTGTACATCAGTTCATTCAATTTGATATCATCCTTAACCTATTTAGTTGGCAAATGAAGGCACACCCTTCTTGTTGCATGTTGTTTTCTCAATAGAATATCCCTTCGTTGAAGATTATGAATGGCTAAAGTGTACTATTTTTGGCTAAATCTGAGTTGCATCAGATTTTCTGAACAGATTTCTGCTGCAAGGCATAACAGGTTTTCTAGCTGTATCTTATTGAACTTATTGACCTAACCATTAACAATTTAACCAAACCCCTCCTCACACCCATGCCTGGTCCAGTCTGATTCCAGTATCATTCTACCATGCACCATATCCTGAACAATATGCCACTCAGTGGATATCCACCAAAAAACTGGCATCCCTTGCAAGGCGCTAAAACTAAAAGGCTACTGTGCACCCGGATCAGAACTGGCATTCTGGAGCTGCCCTGATTGTTAACTTGTCAGAAAAAGGGATGTTGGCTCCCGATTCAATGACAGGAACCTTTAGGTCCTGGTGAGAGAGTAATGCTCTTGTTGGAGGATTGGTACACAAGGCTATGTCTACGAGACGCTGACAGCTTGATCCGTGATTGCCACCCAGATCGGAGCCATCTTCACGGTCTAGAGGAATGGACAGTAGTGCTGTAATGGGAAGGAGGGGAAGAAAAAGACTGTTGACAGCACCTTGGTGGCAAGGGTAACAATGAATTATAATTGACTTTGCAGTTGTTAGATGATCGTTGCTGCTTTAACCTGACATCTGGTTGTCAGTCTCTGTGCAGGTTCGAGTGGCTCGGTAACAGCATCAAACATGGCCACAGTTCCACGGATGAAGGTCTGCGCAGAGAACCATATGCTGTTTCTTACTCTGGTTCTGGGGATACAAATAGCACTTTGAACTTTGATTTATTCAGACCCTCACTCTCAAACGACCCATTTCACAGCTGAAGTCTACCGCACTGAACCTCTCCCACACCTTATGTTAAACACCATTTCATCTGTTTAGGCGGGGTTGGCTGCCCTTTAAGAATGGCATTAGCTCCTGCAAGTCCATCAGGTAATGCAGGATTGCTGGTATGACTTCTGCCTTGCTGTACAATTCAATGTGCCTCATACTCTCCAAACATTTAAATACCCACCTTCTGCATGTTGTGTTCGGGTGACTGCTTCCTCACCCTGCGGCAGTGCCGCTAACCATAGATGGGTTGTAGCCACGAGAAGCCTGCATCACCCTGACTGAAAAAGCCTGCTGTAAAAGTGGAAGGTGATCTTAGAATCTGAACGCAAGTAAATTTCTGTTAGGGGACAAAACACCACATTCCTTGAACTTGTTAGTTACAGTCCATTTTAAACTCAGTGCAGCATGAAAGATGATATGTGCAGGTGTTCATTTTAGAGGGGGAATAGTCTAGAGTTTCCAAAGTCACAAGGCAGATTGTCAAGTTTGTCATTTTGCCTGTCTCTTTAAACCTTTTCTGACATTGGTGTATGGCCCTGGGGAAGGGGCTTGTCATGGTTACCTTTCCATACACCATCATTTCTTTTGCTTCGTTCAAATGAGACCCAGCAATCTTTCTCTTGCTTGCAACATCACATCCGAGAGATTTGGCCTCGTTATGTTGAGCTTTGTTTTTTCCTGCTTCCTTCCTTTCTTTGAGTGCCTCTGCCAGGCTTTCCACTTGACAACATGCTTCAGAAGTGCCATAAAACCTCTGAGGAGTCATCTACTCCACATCCCTGACCATGAGACAGTCTGTCGAATACTCAGTACTTACCTGTTTCTTCCCACATCCTGCAATCTCAGGCTAGTCTTGGCTCTTTAAAAGCCTGAGCCTGCAATTTCCATTCACCCCAGTACAGTACTCTCTTGTTACATGGAAGTGCACTCAGCCAACACAAGTGAGCTGACAGCTCCAACGAGAATTATCAGACAGAAGGGCCACCTCAAGGTTGAAATACCAACATAAATGGTACTGTGATTTTTTTTGGTGGTCTTTAGTCATTAACAAGTTAAATATGCTTAAAAAGAAAACTGCGAAAATATTGTGTTAACCTTAATGTGAAAGTCCAGCTTCAATAAACATACTGACTACAAAGCTGCCTATAAAACAAATATTGCAAATACACACTCTCTTACCAACATAAGGTATTCAACATCTAGCTTTCAAATAGTATTAAAATTAATAAAGTTTTGAGGTAAGTTAATTTGGTCTCCTTAGAATGGAATTCCCTCGTTAGTATGTTATTTGCATGGACCATTTAAAATTCAACACGGAAATGCTATCACACTTATATCAAAAAGAAAGGATGTAATTGAAAACAAAACCATGATTAAATAAAAGTGTAACTTCTTATATTGCTATGGAAATACATAGAGCATCTTTGATGATTTTCAATGTGTAACAAAAATGATTATACAATCTATTATTGATTTGATGATCTTCCTATGAGCATATTTTCTGTATATATGATCCAAAGCTTGCTGTGTGGGATTGGTTTTACTTATTGGACACTGAGAAGCCAAAGCAGCTACAATAGATATCACATCTCAAAGCCTTGGATTGATGTTCAGATGACATGAGAAAGAACAGACTTACCCTACTGCTGTCAATTTGTGTTTACCATTGGGACACCAATGGGGCAAGTGTACATGTGTATGCCGACAAATGATTAGAGCCCATTAAGGGGCTTTGCTGTACAAGGATTTTCTCAGTGGACATGTGGTCTGGCAGTTTTAAATGCTACTTGTACTGATTACCTTAGCAGATGTGTAGTTATGGTAACCCCCTCTTTATTTCCCTCCTTTCTTGTCTAGCTGAGTGTAAGAGATCGGCCCCAGGGCAGAGACAGTAACGGCCATGACAGATTTTAAATTAAACAAATCTTTTATCCACATGTGACGAGAGTCAAGCAGTCCCTACCAGAACCTCTCTTCCCCCTCATCTAGCGGCCAAGGTATTTTAATAATTGCTGCTCTAATGTTTACAATACCACAAATTTTTTAACAACTCCTTGGTAAAATATTTATTTTAATAATAAGATACACTGCAGTTATTGATATCTTTTGGGTATGCTGTGCCACAAAAATCTATTGGCCTTAGCACTTAAGCCAACAACTTTAAGCTCAGCTTTGGCCTGTGAGGCTATTTAAATTGTGCCTTAAAATCTATTTAGAACCCATTGGTGCTTGAAGATAAACTAACCAAGCCACTTGTCATGCTGCAGCCAGCAAAGAAGTTTAATTATTTCCTAAACTTTCCAGAAGAAAAAAACCCTATTGGTCATTGGACATTGCAGCCAAACCAATCTTTCTACTGTCTAAATGTCTGTCAAATCCCACTTATATTGCAACCTAATTATTCACCATGCTGGCTTCTGACCAAAGTTTCCTGCTGTTTAAAATTTAGTGATGTAATTTAGTAGGAGTGAGGAAGTCAGTTTACAGTACTGTGCCCTTTTCCTGAAATATAAATCTCGTCTGATGAAAAGTCATTGCAAGAAACAGCAGAACTCCCAAGGTATAACGGACATTGAAGTGTTTTATAATGACAATAAAGTCACTGTAGAGACTGTCAAATTTTAAAAAAGAAACTCACACTTCTAGTTATTAATTGAAAAGATGAAACAATTTTTCATGGGTTAAGACTTTTACAGACTAAAAGTACTATTGACTAAACACTGTTGTTGCATTGTACTATACAGCAGCACTTTCCCCTTTTACTTTTAACACAACCCAAAAAACCCACTTCACCGTATCCCTTAAGTAGACAAAGAATCAGTCCAAAACAATTCTTAGCTCCCTCGGGTTTACATGCATTCTTTTCCTGTCCCAGTGGTAACTTTTCGTCTCAGAATTGTCTTTCACAGCGAGGATTATTTCCCGGCAGAATATCCTCGAGCTAGGCAGTGGTGCAGTGGTAATATCATTGGACTATTATCCAGAGCCTCAGACCAATGATATGGGGACATGGGTTTAAGTCACACCACGGCAGCTGATAAAATTTGAATTTTAAAAAAAATCTGAAATAAAGCACTGATCCAATGTAAGCATTGTTAATTGTTGTAAAAGCCTCAACGCCAAGATTGTGGTGGAGTAGGGCTTCTGAGCCTGGGATTTGTCTGCTCCATCTGCTTTTAGAGACAAACAGTCATAGCGTCATACAGCATGGAAACAGACCCTTTGGTCCAAACAGTCCATGCTGAATATAATGAATACAACTGAACTAGGCTCACCTGTTTGCTCCTGGCCCATATCCCTCCAAACCTTTCCTATTCATGTATCTATAAAAACACTCTCTTAGTAAAATATAATGACTGTAATAAATGTAAAAAAAAATGAATCTTTAACTAAGCCTGCAATCCTCAGAACAGCTGCAATATTCACATTGCCTGCTTGCTCAATTCTTTTCATTTCTTTTCTATTTTGTTTTACTTATGTCTTGTTGAAGAGCTTGACTGCGGTGAAGACATCTGCAGCGACTGAGCCCACCGCAGACTCGGAAGCGTGTTTGAGTTCCCAGCAGTTCCTGCATAGTGCTGTCAGTCCGAGCACCAACTCATGGCTGCTGCGCCTCAGTGAAATTTGGGTTCCTGGCAGCGTTGCATCCAGCATTGTAACTTGGAGGTGTTGACGGGGGAGGCAAGTTTAGGCCCAGTACTAGACCTGGCGGCATCAGCAGTGGCTCCATCAGCGAGGTGGACCCCGAAGCAGACTCATGGCGGTGGCTGAGTCCAGTTCAGGCCAGTGTGGTACCTAGTGGCATCAGTGGTGTCTGCACTGGCGCGGTCTAGCAAGATCTCGGGGTGGCCAGAGTGTTGGTGGAGGTGAGTTGGCGCTGATGAGTGGCAATTTTAGTTCCAGCAGCACTGGCACAGTGAAGGTGACTTGTGTCTTGCCACCAGGCCCATGGCCCATGCGAAAGCACTTAACAAGAGGGACTGTAGAGTTGAACACTTTTTCTTTATCTCTTTATTCTGTTTTAAGCCTCTACATTCTATGTTTTGGTTTATTTTTCTGTGTTTTAAGATGGTCCTGGAGAGTGGTGACATTATGCAACACCTTTCACTGCATTTTGTAACAAAATACATGTGAAAATAAATAAATCAAATAATGTTAAAAATGCAGATGCAATCAAATATCTGTTGCAATTTGTCTGTTTGTGGATAATTTAAAAATAAAGGCTGAATGGATAATTTCTCAATGTAAATGCTGGGGTGAACACTCCCAATACTCCTGATACTGATTATATTAAAGTTTGTGAAGTTGAGGGAGATTTGTTCATTTAAATTTCATCAGCAGGTTCCAACTAGCTTACAGTTACTTTAATGTTCTATACTTGTACCAGCCCTGCGCACATCTTTCATTCACTGCTCCATAAGGCTGCCAAAACTTCAAATAAAACTTTGACAATATTTGTCCATCCAAGCCCGGAGACATTAATGCACCATGGATTGTGCTGAGCTGCTCCCGAGATGATGACATTGTAACTACAGTCCTACATCTTCTGTGTCTTACATAGGTAAACTTTATAGGAGTGATGAAGTGTTTGCTCGGTAAACAAAACTCCTTAGGATCCTTTTCCAGTCTGGGCACAATATAACCCATTTTTCACCATCTGACCAGATTTATAGTGGAATCTCAGAGAGGTTTCATGGATTATTATCTGCACAGCAAACAAGAAAACTTTCAACACACAGCCTCTAGATCTCACCGTATCATTTTATTTCCAGCCAGAAGCTTCTTTTCATCCTTACCCTTTGCCTTCTGTTCACAACCCACCTGTTAATGAAACTATATTTCCTTAATACTGTCGTCTGTGCTATAGTCTCAATTTACTCCAAATGGTTTAATAATCAATGTAAGCCACACCCAGTTTGTTTCTGTTATCTATCCTCTCAATTATTCCTTCAATCAATCCTTATCGTGGGTCAAACATGACCTGTCTTTTAAACACAGGCTGACTGGTGCATGCTTGCTGGTTATTGTTTCTGCCAATAATCATTAAGTTATTCTGATCTATAAATTCTAATCAGTTATTGACAAAAAATGGAGATGGTTAGGTGGTGTGAACAATTTCTCTTTATAGAATTGAGTCATTTATGGAAGCCCAGTGTTTACACATCCTGCCCCACATTGCTCCTCCCCATCTGCGAGCATTCCACCTGATTTGAAATGTCTCCCACTCAAACAGTTTCCCTCCAAGCAGCAAAAGGAGTGCAGGAAAACGAAGCTACTCTTGAACATCTTGCAATAGTTGACCAGAGCCCAACATTATCACACTTCAGGCACTTGATCTGCGAAATTTCCTTTGGTCGGCATGGACGAGTTGGACCGAAATGCCTGTTTCCATGCTGTACGTCTTTATGACTCTATCTATTGTTGGCTTTTATGCTGTTGGTTTCTCCCAGATTTCCTCCTGTTGATGGTTTCAGGCTTACGGGGAGAGAATAAAGTCAACATTGCAGACAGATGAACATGCCTCAATGTACTCAAACATAATGCCTACTTATTCCATGCATCCAATACCCTTCCACAATTGTGGCTGGAATATTTGTAATTTCTGCTTCAACCTAGCCAGCCCCAATCCCTGACAGCCACCTGTAAAATGGAAGCAATTCTTTTTAATCAAACACTCCTTCGGCAAGATCTATATGCTAACCTTGCCTATGAAATCCAACGGGGCTTACTTGTGCCATCTAGAGACCACTCTGTCTCGACTAACTCAGCAACCTGATGCCTCGTAATAGGCGTAGATCTAACAAAGCAAAATGAACAAGAATTCCTGGTGTAGTGATTCCTCTTACCTTCCCAGTGGTGTTTGCTTTTTGTCATGTGTCTTTGATTCTGCACTTGACAAGACATATCAAAACCTTCTGGACACCTGGCACAGTACAATCATTGTAGTATTCTAAGGGCTATTCTATGGGTCTTTTATTGGAGATAAATTGGGTGACCCTGTGAATTTTCCACCCCGAACTGCAGTCTGTTATGTTCCTGGGCAATCTGTGTAAAATGAAACTCTTCAATAAGGAAACTGAGTAGCAAACAAAATAACATGCATAAATATAATCTAAAAATAATGTGTATGTTGTTATCAAATATGTTAGCAGTACACTGTGAAAGACTGTCAGAAGTACAAACTGAAGGTAGCTTCGTGATACAGCATGTGCCTTCAGTTGTGGCACAAAAGTCATCAGTTTGCCCTGAGGCAAGTGATTAATACCATGAGCTATCATAGTAATTGTTGAGTGGAGGGAGGAGAGCGTCCTGTAGGGAGTGAAGGGGACTCAGAAACTAAGTAAACCCATTCATTGTCATTGACAACTTAGTGACAGCGAACAAGTCCAATGAAGATCGCATTCACTATACACTCATACATTGTGTGGTATATTGAGAGGAAACAGATGAAATAGGAATATCCTGGGATAATCCCAAATGAAATCAAAAATGCATAATACAAAGCAAAATATTCCATAAAGCAAATATACAGCATATCAAAATAAAAGTAAAACTAGATCGTAGCTGGAAAGATACTATACAGCAAAGAAATTATGTTGTGCTTGCTTTTAGAGGTGTGCATAATGCCTAAACACAGTCACTGCAGGTCTGTTTGAGAATGTGTTGTTCTTAAGCAGTTTCTAAACTGGAATTTCTGTTCACCATGTGCAGTCCAGTGAAAGACTGATGCTGTTCCTAATAATTGAAAGACAGTGTGAAGTGCAAAACAAGAAGCTCAAGTGAGGCAGGAAGAGAAAAGGTGGATAATTTG
This sequence comes from Ginglymostoma cirratum, assembly GCA_024137785.1. Taxonomy (NCBI): domain Eukaryota; kingdom Metazoa; phylum Chordata; class Chondrichthyes; order Orectolobiformes; family Ginglymostomatidae; genus Ginglymostoma; species Ginglymostoma cirratum. Next base: position 4,383,866 of record JAHRHZ010000049.1, on the reverse strand, counting down.
AACCAGGAATGTAAATCATGGCTGTTTTATGACCTGGCCACCCGGAAGATTGAGTACAAGGGCGGGCAAAGTTGTTGTGAGAAATAACAATGAGGGCTGCACATGTCATAATACCAACACCCACTGTATTGGTGTGTGAGAAAATCCTTCAGCAAGATCTATTTTGACACAGTTTTTGTTCATCAGACTTTGCCCTCTTTTAAACGTTAGTTTTGGTTGTGTCAGTCTCAAAACATGGCATTGAACAATAAACAGAAGGAAACATGGTGGTCTTGTCATGCTTAACTTTGTAAAATTACCACCAGTGCGAAGAATTTTCCTGAAAGTGATTTGACAGACTTTCACAACAATAAATTGTATTCAAATGGAGACAACAGGCAAAGCTTTTCTACAGAAGTAGACTTTAATCCAGTTGTTTAATTGTTTTTTTTTCTCCTTTTTAATTTTCTTTTCTCTCTAGTGAGTTTGTCTTTAGTTGGAGTATTCTTTGAAGAGAATCAACAGACTAAATTCTTTCAATCACGCTCTTTACATGTAAGGTTGGACAGTGAAAGTTAATAAACTACTCACTGATTTGACAAAAAGAACGATAATGTTCTGAAGCTAGAGTGAACAGTCTAGGTACTATGAATACGGATAAAGAAGACAAGGAGTAATTTGTACAAGGCAGTCGTTTGGCCACAACTAGACTATTGTCTGCAATCGATACCTTCCTGAAAGCTCATTTCCCTGCAATATTAACCCTGGTTTCTAACAACTATTCACTCAGATTAGGGCAATACATGCATTTGCCTCTGATGATCCAACTTACAAAATAAGTCAAGGTGAAATTTTGTAACGTTCTTAGCTTCTGCTTAAGTGCTTTACATTTTATTTAGATTTATATCTTTTGATACGGATGTAAAATATTTGCAGCTTCAGCTATTGATACATTAAACAGTCTGGATGATTAACACGTTTATAGGACTGTAGTAAAAACATTATTTTTCCCAGAAAGTTGAAAGACCTTTGTTAAAAAAAAACTTTTTACACATATCCTCTTGTTACTACAAGAATTATTGGCTCTGTACATAGTGGATGAATGAGTGTGGAAATGCCTTAGTTCGGCATGGGGGTTATTACTGGCCTTGGAGGGTAGGTAGATGGCACAGTTTGGCAGGGGCAAGAGCTGTTGAATTTGGGAAAATAGGAAAAGGAGTAGGTCACTTGGCACCTCAAGCCTGATCCATCAATGAAATCTTGGCAGATCTGTGGCCTAACTCCGTAAGCCTGACAATGGTTCATATCCCTTTATGCTTTTACTTATCAAAAATATTTCTATCTCAGATTTAAAATTAACAATTGATCCTGCATCCACTGCCATTTGTGGAAAAGACTTTGAAATATTTAACACCCTTTGTATATAGAAGAGCTTCCTAACTTCTCTCCTGAATGTTCTAGCCCTAATTCTCAGACTGTGCCATTTTGTTCTAGACTTGGCCTGAATGGCCTGCTTCCACACTGGGATTCTATGAATTCCTTTGTTATTATTATTCTACAGAAATCTAATGATTTCTGTCTTGAACAAGCTCAATGATTAAGTTCCTATAAAATTAATGTAATCTGTATTTTACAGGTCCCACCCTCCCCAGAAATGGCCCCAATGCTTCAAAAATTTGGTGCCCTTCCTGTGACACCAGTTCTTCAGCTCCATGTTTGATTGGTTAATTCTCCTATTTCTGTGCTCACTGACAGTAAACCTAAGATTACTACTTCTGAAGTATTGCTTTTCAATCTTCTTCGTGGCTCCCTGAAATCTGTTTTCAGGTCCTCATCATCATTTCTACCTAAGTAATCAATACAAATGTGGACAGTGACCTCTGGCTGTTCACCCTCCTACACAAAAAGATCTCTAAGCATTAATCAATGAAACTAATCGCCCTTCAGAGTTTATGATATTTCAGTGAGAGATTTTATGCCACACCAATTCAATCTGAATTAATATTTTAAAAATTAATCACAATGATACATGCTTTTCAGTGGATAGTAATAAATAGTAATTAAATTAGTTACTATGTACTAATAGTTACTAAATAATAGTAACTAAATTTATAATAACTGAATAATGTGGGCTACGGTGAGAAATCTGGGAGAATCATGTGAGAAAATAAGTGAGACTGTCCTCAATGTCAGGAGCAATACTTTGCATTCAAACAGTGCTTTGGTCACCAAGACACGATTCTTGCAAGGGACTACTGCGATTCCATTCAGGAGAATTGTTCACAGCCGCATTAACTGCAAATCTCACTTCATTAGCATGCAGCTTCCTAGCCTTCCACTCATTACAAGGAACTTAGATGTCCACAATTCCCAACATGGAAGTTAGCATGGGTACCTGGTGACTTCGACTTGCTGTTTGCTTCTCTTAACCTCCATCTTACACACTGATCACCAACATGTCAAGGCACACTCCATGGGCAGCGGCCACATGCTCCCCCACTAGCGTGCCATAGAGACATGGTAGGCTATTAAAGTGGTGAATTTGGGACCATAGTGTGAGAACACTCACGAGGGTTCGCAGAAAAAAACAGCCTCCATGAAACTCAACTTAACTATCACTTTGCCAAAGCATGAGATGATTCAGCCCTGTGTCTATTTTCCAATACAATACCAGAATTCCAGCATTATCTTTTACTTGTCCTTTCATTTCTTTCAATTAAGTGTTTGGTGCCTCCAAAAGTTTAGTGAAGGCAGTCATGATAGTTGGACAATGTTGTGAAACTCCTCTGCACGCTGGAAGCTAGCTTTGATGGTCCATTTACATTGGAAAACATTAAATAATACTGAGCAAAGGCAAGCATATAAATTTTGGTCACAGATTAGCATAATCTGATTGAGTGGTGGAAGAAACATGAGGGGTTAAACGGCAAATTTCTCTTCCAAACTTCTGAAAAATTATGCCAGTCCCGCTGCTGCAAAATGCACCTTTTACAAGGCTGCTTCTTTTTGCCAATTCTTTTCTGCCTTTTTTAGTGTAGTTCACTTGAGTCAATTTGCCAGAACAGGAGGGGGGATTTTCTGTGGCATACGATCACGGAGCTTTACAATTGAGGCGGAAATCATTTGAATCATCACATCTGGTTGGCATTTTGCCACAGCAATCTAAAAGTAATTCCTGTTCACTCTGTCCCCATGGTCATATATCTTCTCCTGCTTCAAGCACTTATCCAATGTTTCCTCTAAGGATGCAATGGTCTTGTTTCAACAACTTTCTGCAGCAAGACATAGTATGCTCTCGCAGCACTTTGTGTAAAGAAATTTCTCCAAAGATCTCAGTGAGAAACTTCAAATTGATGACCACTTGTTCACTGACTTCCCGACCAGAGGAAATGCTTGCTCCCTGTTCACTTTATTAGCACTTTTTCTATATGAAGGAAATTGGATTAAATCTCTTGTTTTCCATGTACCTCCTGTCAATAGAAATGGAATATCCTGTGCTCCTTCATAGTTAAAATTTCATATCCCGGGTATTATTCCAGTGAACCTATGATATATGGTCCTTAAGCTCAAATATTGTAATGATTTCCTTAAACTTTAAACAGTACAAATTTAATGTTCCTGTGATTCTATACAAATTCACTTCACTGGTAGAACTTTATACTCTTTTGGTACGGTTTGGCAGGTGGGCAGGGCCTTAAAATTAGGCATAATGACATGGGTGTGTCCTCAATGACCACCCACCTGCCTCACCCTGCTGTAATTTTACCCGGAGTGGTGGGGACACTGTGTGATACACCTGGCCAGGAATCAATTCCCACTGTGCCACAATTTTTCCTACGTCAAAAGGATGGCAATGCCCAGGGCAAAAGTTTTCACTGCGGTAAGGGAGGTAAGGATGAGCGCTGCCTCCTTTAAGGGTTCCCTGGGCTTATTAGCAGAGCTCCCCTCCAATGTTTTAGCATGCCCTCTTCCTTTCCCCTTGTCCTCCCAAACCTCGCCCCACCTCCCCACCATCACCCCGCAGCACCACCCCGCAGCACCACCCCCCCACGCCCACCAACCAATCTTTGGACTCTGACCTCTCTTGCCGGGCCCTTCAAGTCTGGCCTTGCTGAAAAGGCCTTAAAATTACTCCATATCCTACTCCAGTGATGAGTTCTGTCCAGGACTGCAGTCCCAGAAGCAGCCATTGCCTTCAAAGACATTGCAGGAGCAGATGTGAGTAGAAGTCATAGCCTATGTCAACTGATGCCCCCAGTAGGTGGGAGAGAAGATGGAAGGTTTCGTCAGGTTGTGCCAGGTGAAGGAGGCGGGGATGAGAGGGAGGGTTAGTCATGGGATGAAGCCGGGGGTGGGGAGATTTTGAAATGGCAAAGTCCATATTAAGACCATTGGGTTGTAGTCTCCCAAGGCAGAATATGAGGTGCTGCTCCTCCAGTTTGCGGGTGGCTCCATTGTGACACTGGAGGAGGCCCAGAATAGACATGTCGCCCAGGGAGTCGGTGGGAGAGTTGAAATGATTTGCGACTGGAAGGTGGACACAACTCTGTCCATTTTCTCTCCCACCTATCCGCTCCTCTCACCTCACTGACCAATCCCCACCATTCCATACCTGCATTCACCTATCACCATCCCAACTACCTTCCCCGCCCCACCCTTCCTCTCTCTATTTGTTTCAGAGCCCCCTTCCCCTCCCCCATTTCTGAAGAAGGGTCCCAATCCAAAAAGGCAACTTTCCTGCTCCTCTGATGCTGCCTGGCCTGCTGTGTTCATCCAGCTCCACAATGTGCTATCTCTGACTCCAACATCAACAGTTCTTACTATCTCTAAATGATAACCAAACCTTGTTAGCACGTTCCAGGTAATATCCAAGTACCCCAACTGTTTCCTTCCCCCCCACCCCACCAACTACACCCCCACCACCACCACCGTCACCAGCCCCACTGCCTCCTTGTAAGTATCAAGACCACAGTCTCTGAGCTGGGTGGCATGACCGAAGAGTATCTGGTGATGGTGATTAGCAATGACTTCAATCTTCAATTATGCCTGGTTCTCATTATTGTGCTGAACCATCTAATCCCTAGTCACTACCTCTGGCAACACATGGTGCTGGCACTGGCAGGAGTCAGATCCCTGTGCTCCAACAGTCCATTGTCTGGCAGCTGCACAGAGGAAAAACATAACCCAATGCTCTAAAATTTTAATTTAGAAGGGAAGTAGGACAATTAAGAAGAAAAAAAATTAAGCAGCACAATAAATGATCTGTTGCTTGGGGGCAAATGAAAACAAATGATGATCTCATCTTAGATATCAAATTAAACAGATATTTTAATAAAGGCATGATTCATTTTTAATGAAATTGCTCCGTTCTGTCACTTGAGGGCCTGCGGTATATTCAACCACAATTTTATTTGTATAGCACCCTTAACACAGTAAAACATCCCAGGCTCTTCACAGGAGCAGCAGTAAACTCTAATTTATAACAGAACTAAAAAGCAATAGGACAAGTGAATAAAAACTTGTTCAAAGAGGTAGGCTTGAGGAATATTTTAAAGTAGATTAAGTAGGAGCATTGTTTTCAAAGGGAATTCCAGCAATTACAACCAAGGTAATCGAAGACAAAATTTTCTTTCCTCTTTGAAACAATCCCAGCAACAAACGATAGCAGAAAAAAATTGCCCAACTGATTCACCATGCCCAGGAAGTCTTGAACATCCTGGACTGACTTTGGAGTTTCGGGCATCCACCATTATATCTTCATGGTTGACAATGTGTGCCAAGAAACAAATGGATTCTTTGGGGATTTCATACTTTTTATTATATGTAAGGCCTTCTTCTGGTTAACTCTTAATACTGTATGCCCTCTCTGATCATGATCTTCAACTGTTATTTCACAGACCCATATGTCGTTCATGTGGCATATGATGCCACAAAGATCCTGTCAGATTTTTAAAATCCTTCATTGTACTATCTTGACGTCTGCCTTGGAGGATGTTTACCCAAATGTCCGAGGCCAAATGTCCTTAACCATTGAATTTCTCCCTCACTGGGAGGGAACATTCCTGTCTGGTGATTGTTGTGCTGTGTCCAGTCATCCATCGTCATAGCGTCTGCGTGGTCTCACCAATATACCATGCCCCGGGGCATCTTGCCTGCAGTGTATGAGATAGACAACATTGGCCTTGTTACATGAGTATCTGCCATGCACATGGTGGGTGGTGTTCCCATATGTGATGGTAGTGTCCTGATCAACATGTCTTGCAGAGGTTGCCATGAGAGGGTTGTATAGTGTTGTGGTCAATGTTGTTTTGAAGGCTGGGTAGTTTGCTGCAAACAATGGTCTATTTAAGGTTTGGTGATTGTTTGCAGGTAAAAAGTGGAGGCATAGGGAAGATCTTCATGAGGTGCTCATCGTCATCAATGATGTGTTGCAGGCTGCGAAGAATATGGCATAGTTTCTCCGCTCCCAGGAAATACTGGATGAAGAAGGGAACCCATCCTGTGTCTGTCTTGAGAGGAGGTCATTATGGTTTATTGCTGTGGCACATTGGACCTGGCAATCGATGATTTGAGCATCGCATCCTGTTCTTACATTCGGACAGGACACGCACACAGTCACACAGGCACACACACACACATGCATACAGACACACACACACACACACGCACGCACACACACACACGCACACACACACACACATAAATCTATGGGATGAATTTGCATTTGCAGATTGGTAATTGCAGATAAATTCTATTTTGTTCAAAAAGAGCACAATTTGTAGACAATGTGGCATTTTGTAAATTCCTACTTTGGAAATAAAACCAGTTTGACTCCAAATTAAAAGACAGACCATTTCTAAACAAGGCCTTGCACCTAAAATGCATTGTCTGACCTGAGATGTCACTTCTGGTGCACTTTAGTTATCTCAGCCAGTGACTTGAATGAAATTCTGAGATTTGCATTTTAATCCATTGAAACCTGTATCTCCTTTCTAACTGATCAAAGATTTGACAGCCATCTTAGGTTTGTTCAATACATTCACATCAGCTCTATGACCACTGGATCTTTTAGTTATAAATTCTGTGTCTGATGCCACATAGCTTTGGTATTCCAGAGTAGGTGGGAATTGCATATGGAGATGTTGTGAAATCCCTATTGTATTAGAGTCCAAAGGAATTGCCCAGGAAATTGAAGACTCCATTGGGAAACTGCCCAATGCCTGATTGTCTCCATCTAAATCTGAACCTTCAAAGGGTTCTGATAAAATTAGGTAAATAATTACTTCAGAAAAGTTGGACTGTTAGATACCTAGTTTGTCCCACTGAGGCGAGGAAGGGATGGTAAGGTGAAGAAACCTTGGATGACAAGACATGTGGAATAACTAGTCAAAAGGCAAAAAGAAGCTTACTTAAGGTTGGGGAAGCAAGAATCAGGCAGGGCTCTAGATGGCTACAAGGTAGCCAGGAAGGAACTGAAGAATGGACTTAGGAGAGCTAGAAGGGGGTATGAAAAAGCATTGGCGGGTAGGATTAAGGAAAACCCTAAAGCGTTCTATACTTATGTGAGGAACAAGAGGATGGTCAGAGTGAGGGTAGGGCTAATCAGAGGTAATGGAGGGAACTTGTGCGTAGAGTCGGAGGAGATAGGGGAAGTCCTTACTGAATACTTGGCTTCAGTATTCACCAGTGAGAGGGACCTTGACATTTGTGAGGACAGCATGAAACAGGCTGATATGCTCCAACAGGTTGATGTTAGGAAGGAGGATGTATTACAAATTTTGAAAAACATGAGGATAGATAAGTCCCCTGGGCCAGATGGAATAAACTAAGGTTACTATGGGAAGCAAGGGAAGAGACTGCTGCCCCTTTGGCAATGATCTTTGCACCATCACCGTCCACTGGAGTCGTACCAGATGATTGGACGGTGGCAAATGTTGTTCCCTTGTTCAAGGAAGGGAATAGGGATAATCCTGGGAATAACAGACTAGTCAGTCTTACTTCTGTGGTGGGCAAATTATTGGAGAGGATTCTGAGAGATAGTATTTATGATTATTTGGAAAAAGCACAGCTTGATTAGAAATAGTCAGCATGGCTTTGTGATGGGCAGGTTATGCCTCACCAGCCTTATTGAATTACTTGAGGATGTGACAAAACACATTGACAAAGGCAGAGCAGTGGATGTGGTGTACATGGATTATGTATAAGGGGTGTATATGACCCTTCACAGGGGACCCTTCGCCAGACCTGAAACATTAACTCTGTTTTTAACTTCACAGATGCTGCCAGACCTGCTGAGCTTTTCCAGCAACTTTGTTTTTGTTCCTCATTTACAGCATCCGCAGTTCTTTCGGTTTTTACCAGAACGCTGCCTGGACTGGAAAGCTGGTCTTATGAGGAAAGGTTGAGGGAGCTAGGGCTTTTCTCATTGGAGCATAGAAGGATGAGAGGTGACTTGATGGAGGTGTACAAGATGATGAGAGGCATAGATAGAATGGTTACCCAGAGACATTTTCCCAGGACGGAAGTGACTACTACAAGGGGGCATAATTTTAAGGTGATTGGAGGAAGGTATAGGGAATATGTCAGAGGTAGGTTCTTTATACAGAGAGTGGTGGTTGCGTGGAATGCACTGCCGTTAGTGTTAGTGGAGTCAGAAGCATTAGGGACATTTAAACGACTCTTGGATAATCACATGGATGATAGTAAAATGTCGGGTATGAAGGGCAGTTTGATCTTAGACTTAGATAATAGGTCAGCACTACGTCGTTCTATGTTTTAGTTTTAATTCCTGAATAACTATTTAACAATTGCCATACTTACATCACAGACACCCAACTTACATCCCTCAGACCCTGACCTGACATCACTGCCCAGTGCCGCTCCTGAGCTCCTACTGCAGCCAGATCCAACCTGACACCCTCCCTGAGTACCACAAACGAACCTGACTCTCCCGCCACATCCATCAGAGGCTGAAGATTGATGAGGTACCCTGAGTCAAAGATCAGACAGCTCAGAATAGGGGTAAGTAGGTGAGGATCATGAGAGGGCAGAGGGAAGGGTTGGAGAATGGCTTTCCATGACCTTTCTTTTTCTCGCTGTTGAGCCCCTGGATCAGGCAGAGGGTCTTCGAACAATGGTCCTGGCATGATCGGCTGCTGCAGGCTTGCCACCTGCTGCTGTTTCACTATCCACGTAATTCAATTACCCATGTCAGGATCTCATTTGGTAACTGAGTAAGAAAGTTGTCTACAAACATCTCTCCCCTGAGCATAATTGGGCAAATAGGCAGGAAGATGCTGGGCTCTGCAAATTGTATCCTCTTTCCTGCCTAAATGATACCTCCACACACCACTTCCCACAGCCAAACAGATTCAAGAAGTGTCCATTAAATTCTGTTCACTGTCTTGATGGATCATCAACAAAGGTTTTTTGAAGGGGTCTTATACAAAAAGTAATGTTTAATTTTAGAGTTCACAAAACAAGTATGGACGTGAATTGGAAACTGATCTGTCCTGCATTGACAAAGTATGACCTTTAGAGATACCTGAGACTTATTAGTTCTGCCTCAAAATAACCTTATCTCTTTGGGAACCAGTGGGGAGCCTGACCTCATGCAATAAGCTGATTCTTATGGTATTGCAACAGGAACTATAACAGTGATTTCCACATGCCATACTTTTCATAATAGTCCTTGATTAATGAGTAAAATGTCAGTTCAGAACACTGTCATGTAATTCATTCTTACTTGTGAATAATGAATGGTGTTATTGTACAATCCCTGGAGCTTTAAATTCAATCTTATTGGAATGAGTTTCTGTAGTTAGAAGGACCCCCTAAGTACTAAATTGGTACTGCACTATTGCAGTCATACTTTCAAACCATGACCAGATTTTCTGAGGAGTTGCAATCTCCACTCTTGCCCCTCTTTTTAACAAAACCACAGAGCTCCATTTTTCTGACTGTAGTTTCCAGTCAGAAAAATAGAACTGTACATCCATATGGACAACTGTCTTTTGGTGCTGAATGGCTGAAGAAAGGCAAATATGTCTTGTTTTCACAGTTATCTTAAGATTAAAGGTCCAGACCTACAGTTGCTGTCAAATGGTAAGTGCATAAGATAAGTGTGAGGTTACAGCACAGGTCTGGCAGTGAGGGAAAGAACAGTCTGGTACCGGTTAGGGGATGAAGAGGCAGATCCCGTCCGAAAAAGAGGAGGATGGAGACGAATTCTGGTGTTGGGTAAGAGACTTGGGCTCTGCGACAAGATGCAGGCAGATCGGGTCCAAATCTGGGGTAGGGGTGTCATGTCCAGGGTGGAGCGGGAGGTCAGATCCTGTGGTGGATTGGGTATTGAATACGAGGGAGCGAGTGGGTGTTGGGTCAGGGGTTGGTATATTGTGTGGGAGAGATGTAGTTGTGGGTGTGTGATGTAAGCATGGGTTCTGTTCAATAGTTACTCAGGAGTTAGACTATGTATTTAATAACCAAACTTATCATGGGCAATTATTTACTAGGTTGCATCAGAACCCTTTGAATTCTCCAATTTAAATGCAGATTTTTTGGAGGGTTCCACCTGTATGGGAATTGTCCAGTGGGTATTTCAATTTCCATGGTAATGTCTATGGAGTGTGTTATGATAAGGATTCCGCAGGGTCTCCACACACAGATCCCAGCCACACAGGAATAATGACTGTCTGGCCAATGGAAAGTCTGGATTTTTTTTTAACTTTATTGCCCTGATTTACTGTCTGATTCCATTCCTAAACACACACACCTTTGTCGGTTATATCTTTCATACACCTTCAATTTATATGCGGAATAACAAGCTTCATTTAAGCAAAGTATTTATCCCTTAATATTATTTTGTTATGGGATAATTGACTATTTAACGCCATAGTTTTCACAATAGCATGCCCTGGGTTTGCTTTTAAAGTCATACACCATCACAATGGAGTAAACAAACAATGTAACAAAACACCTTTAACCATGTTGGCCATTAAACTATACAGTCAACTACAGACAGGGCTATAAGGCTGGTATGTATAAAATAATAAGTGTCAATGTGAAACCAAAACAGCTAACTGGCATAAAATTTCAGCCGGAAATTAGCTTTTGTACATATTTTCACTGTTGTAATTTGATAATTTGACTTCAGCTGATAGTGTTACATGAACGATTTGGATTCACCAGCTTCGTACGCTCCTCCCTCAGTTTTTATTTCCATAGAATAATGGAATTGTTACAAAAGGAGACCATTCACCTATCATCTCTGTGCCAGCTCTCCAAATGAGCATCTCTCCTAAGTGTCATTTTCCTGCCTTGTAAAAACAATGCTGCACATTATTCTTTTCAGCTCACTGTCTAACCCCTTTTTGAATGCCTCTGGATCAGTCTTAGGCAGTGCATTCCAGACCTCAGCCACATGCTTTATGAAAAGATTTTCCTCATGCCACTTTTGTTTTTTTAGAATTAGAATCCCTACAGTGTGGAAACAGGCCCTTCGGCCCAACAAGTCCACACTGACCCCTGGAGCATCCCACCCAGACCCATCCCCCTATAACCCACACACCCCTGAACACTATGGGCAATTTAGCATGGCCAATCCACCTAGCCTGCATATCTTTTGGACTGCGGGAGGAAACCCACGCAGACACAGGGAGAATGTGCAAACTCTGCACAGACAGTCACCAGAGGCTGGAATTGAACCCAGGATCCTGGCACTATGAGGCTGCAGTGCTAACCACTGAACCACCATGCCACCCACTTGGAAATATATTTTTTTTCTTTTCTTAATTTCTTTTCTTTTCCTAATTGCTTTAAATCTATAATTCCATTCACGATCCTTTCGTGAGTTGGAATAGATCCCCCCCAATTTACTCGGTCTGGATCTCTCATGATTTGAAAACTCCAATCAGATCTCCTCTCAGCCTTCTCTTCTCAGAGGAAAGCAGCCCCAACTTCTCCAATCCATCTTCATAACAGACATTCCTCATCCTTGGAAACGTTTTTATAAAACTCTTCTGTAGTTGCTTCAATGCATTTGCATACTTCCTACAGTGTGGCATGCAGAGCTGGACACAGTAGGCTACCTGAGGTTGAATTGTATCTTATTATAATTCAGTAAAGTCCTTTGTTTTATTCCGTGTAGTTCTGATAGTAAAGCATAAGATGCTGATTATTTTCTTAAGTGCTCTTTGAAACTGTCCTGACACCTTTATTGTTTTTTATGCATATTTGTACCTAAATTCCAACTCTTTCACTCCCTTTAGAGTTGCATCCATGCTTTTTTGTTGTCTCTCTATGTTATTCCTACCAAAATGTTTCATCACACACTTTCCCATAATGAATTTCATCTGTCACTCATTCGCTCACACCACCAACTTATCAATGTCCTTTTGAAGTCTTCACAGTTTACAATACTTCTGAGTTCCATATCATCTAAACGTTTGGAAATGTGACTTGTATTTTTTTTCTATTCATTTGTGGGATGTGGATGTCGCTGGTTGGCCAGCATTTCTTGCCCATCCCTAGTTGCCCTTGAGAAGATGGTGGTGAGCTGCCTTCCTGAACCACTGCAGTCCATGTGCTGTGGGTTGACCCACAGTGCTATTAGGGAGGGAATTCCAGGATTTTGACCAAGGAAAGGTAAAGGAACAGCGATATATTTCCAAGTCAGGATGGTGAATGGCTTGGAGGGGAACTTGGAGGTGGTGGTATTCCCATATATCTGCTGCTCTTGTCCTTCTAGATGGAAGTGGTCGTGGGTTTGGAAGGTGTTGTCTGTCAGGTTTTAAATCATTATTATGCATATCAGGGCAAACAAAAGTCCCAATACTGACCCCTGGGAAACTCAATACAAAGCTTTTCCCAGGCTGGAAAACATATATTAACCAAAACTCTCTGTTTAATGTCACTCAGGCATTTTTTTAACCCATATTGGTACTGTACCATATACTTCACGAGGTCTAACTTTGCTCACCAGTGTGTTATTGCTGTCCAACTAAACAACAATTAAGGGCCTCAATCCATGCGCCATTGCCATAATGCACTGGGCAGTGAAAGCCAGATGAGAGTGAGAAGGCTGATTTTCACCAAAGTTGGAGAAAGGGGAAGTGAAGATATGGGGTGGCTTCTTCCTTTAGGGCAGTAGCCCACATCAATAGCACTCACCTTAAGAATGTTCCCCACTTTATGCCTTCTTGTCTGGTGTCTAAGATGTGCCCCACTCCTTCCCATCATAGACTCATGCTCAACTCAACTGTGCCTAAGAAATCTCAGATTCTTCTGGTGTCCATTATGTTTCATTGTGGAACATAATGCGGCCATTTGTGCCCCACACTGACTTCTGGAACTTCCAGGGCTTTAGGAGCTGCTGGAAAGGCAGGACAACTTCCACTTTGGTGCAGAAGCCTAACCCTCAATGTGTTAATTCCACATTCAATGCAAGACTGCTGTGGCGAAGCATTTTTTACCATTTGCCAGCTTGTTTCCATCCTTTCTTCTGTAGGTTGTGAGCAATGGTGGGCCCCTTTAAAATTTAGGCTCCTTTTATTCAAAATTTTAGAAATGATCTTTTTTTAATCATACGTAAGAATAGTCTAAATAACAATTAAATACTTGAGGTATAAAAGACATTAAAGACTAAAGCTAATGTATAGTTTCGCCCAGACAACTGGCACACCAATGTGCAGATAAATGCTGTTATTATGATTTGACTTTATAAGATGGTTAAGTTATAAATGTCGCCTTTAATTCAAGGTGAAATGAAATAGCTGGGAGTGAAACAAGTCCATGAGATCTAATTGACATTGGTAATAGAGTCCCAGACAAAACCTTATTGAGAGTAAGGTGAATGTTTTAAATTCTGGATGGAAAGGAGGACTCAGTGAGTGTTGCTGTGCATGGAATATCGGTCAGTTAGTACATGAGAAAGGTAAATTTGGAGAAAAAGAGTCACAACAGTTGTTGCTCTACCATGCAGAGGATAAAGACTCTTTTTGTGTTAACCACCATGAAAAGTATGGAATGTGGATGGATTTCTGACTTGAAGAGACAGGACTTGAGGAGACATAAAGACCAGAGAACTGACAGTCGGTCAATTCTTCTGGAAATCCATTCCAATATGTTCAGAAGTTTGATGGAAAGGACTTTATTTTGGAAGGATTCACACTGGAGGGTGTAAGGGAGTGCTGCTCTTTCTCTACTACCCTGTGTAGCCTATCATCTTCTGATTGTTTAATTTGGGAGTACCACAAATTGGAAAGCAGTCAGCAACAACAATAGCAAAGAAAAACTGCATTTATTTCTGGAAAACAGACAGGGACTGCTTTGTTTTCAAGAGACAACAGCAAATTTGCAGTCAATGTGATCACTGTACCTAGCTCACATCTATTGGGGTATGCTGTCAGTTAAGTCCCATCTGCCTTCTTACACCTGAAAGTGAGGTGCCGAATCATGTTGAAGGTGATGTTCTGCCTTCTCAATGCCCTCATTTTCCAACTTGGAAAACTGCTGTTGTTATTCTACCAGCTCTTCAGTGTCCATTGCCTGCTCCAGTGGTGCAGACAACAGCATGCTAGGATTCTGCAGCAGACTGTCTGGTCTGGACTACAAGCCCCAACCCCACTGCCCACTACCCTCAGGTTGATCAAAACATCAGAACCTCATTTAAGAAGATCGCTCATCTTCTCCACGATGGCCCTGGTTGAAGGATGGGCTGCATTATATCCATGCTCAGCCTCAGTTATGGGATTGTGTTATTAGTCATAGTCTCCCAATAACCATCCTTGTAAGGCATCTGGCCATTGAAATGAAGGAACATAACGGTTTTCAAGGAAATAAGTATGGTGACTCCCAAGTTACCTAGCTTAGATGTATAAGATATGGTACCAATTGGTTGTACATAACTAAATCCCTCTTCACATGCTCTATGTGACTTGTGTACAGTCCAGGCATGCTGTACCTGGGGGGAGACAAATACGTTGGTAAAGCCTACTCCTTGAGCTGCAGCATTGACCTCTTCACTGTGAATGAGAGTGGTTACTGTATATAAGCATGTCATCTAGGTCACAAATTACCCTTTCTTTCTAGAATGTGTGATATGGTATTTTGAAAAATCAATAGAGCTGATGATATCCCAAGCAACACTGAAGGAATGGCGAGTCTGGATGATGAATGGTTTAGAAGGAACTTGCTTAATGTTCCCATGCATCTGCTACCTTTGTCCTGCTAGATAGTAGTGGTCATGGATTTGGAAGATGTTCAACGAGCCTTGGTGAATTTGTGAAATGCATCGTGTAGATAGCACACATTGCTGCTAGAGTGGTGATGAAGGAACTGAATGTTTGTGGATGTGGTGTCAACAAAGTGGGTCACTTTGTCCTGGTTGGTGTCAAGCTTCTTGAGTGTTCTTGAGCGATTAAAATTGGATTCTCTTGAACATGACTAATCATACTGTTACATCATATTATTCATTCTCATTCTACTGTAAAGATGGCAGATTTCCTGAAAAACATTAGTGAACCAGATAGATTTTTATAGCAATTAATGGTCATCATCCTGCTCACTATTACAGAGGCTAGCTTTATATTCCACAGTTATTAATTGACATTTGCATTTTACTAATTGACTTAATGGGTTTTAAAGCCCTGTCACGAAAGGATTAGTTTGAGCCTCTGGATTATGAGTCCTGTAATATTAACATTACATCATTGCCTCCAACATCTGAGATTTGTTCTGGGTACAAGAATTTTCCTTGCTGGGGAATTAATGCAAATGATAAAATCAAGCATAAACATAAATTACTAATGATAACTTCATTTTGTATAATTCTATAGATGTTTTATAATTCAAACCAAACTGATGCCAATTACATCACCCCTTTTCTTGTAATGTTCAAATTTCCACTGAGCATTCAAATAGATCTCAGATTTTATTCAAAGGTTCAAAGCACTAAACAGTGCCATTTTAAAGAAGGTTAGGTATTCTCAACAATTATGCATAGATTGTTCATAAACAAATAAATAACAAACCAGTTAATGCAAGTGTATCACTTTTTTACCACTTCCTTAACAGAAGAGCTCCACATTAACCTCAGTCCTCCACATTCTTCTCCTGGACGAAGAATATATGGATGGTATTTCTCAATTAACATTATTAACGTATTTTTGCATCAAAAGAGGGTATTTTCCCATTTCTTTTTATCTTGTGAATACATTTGTGAGATAATGCATATGATAAAGCGAACTATAAGGGAAAAACAAAATTATCAAAAGACGCAACCGGCCTGTGTCTATATTGGACAATGTAGCGTTTAACTGAAGAAGGTTAGAGTGGTTAAATCTTAAACAACAAAGACCCAGATGAGGATTTGCAGCAGCAGGTTAGATGAATTAGCACCAGAAACATGTGAAGTTGTGCAGGTGGAAATGAGAATATATACCCTACTTTGTGACTGCATTTCAGAACAATAACCATCATTAAGTAGAAGTATTCAAATTAATGAAAATTAGATCCAAATTCCTTCTGAGTATGAAAGGAATATACAACGCATTTTTAAACTGTCTAGAAACTATGTCTATTGAAATTATAATGAGTGGTTAATTTTATGGGGTAACAAATGGCTTCTGTATGTTGAGAGCTTTTGACTGAACTGTTCAGGTCAGTGAAAGAGCTTGTCTCATAAATACTGTAGGATTATTGTGTGAATGTTAGTACTAATTTTTGTTTAACAGGAAACCTTTATAGTAAAGACAAATTGTGTGTTATAATCAGTCTTGTATATGAAAATCTGATATTTTAAAATATAATTTCATCTACTCACAGCAATAATATTTGCATGATGCCCAGATAGATCTTTGGAGATTATGTTATTTGTAATTGCTGGAGTATAATTAGGTTACTGTTTATAATTTACCAACTAGACAATTGGATCGTAATAATTTTCATATTTTATTGACGTTAGTTGTGCTTAAAAATCATTTGGAACAATTCAGGAAGCAAACTAATAAGAAATTTCTCTATTTTGTTGCAAGGGAAGCATAATGCTGGCCAGCACACTAAACCTGTTGTGTTGCTTGGAAAATGAAACTTGACTGCTATTTGACCAGGATAGTTTGACAAAGTAGATGTTGAGAAAACGTTTGGCCTTTGTTGGGAGAATCCACATTAGGGGATGGTTTAAAACGAAGGGATTTCCCATTTCAAATGAGGTTGAAGTGAATTTCTTCTCTCAGGTGATCTTTAACTTTTGAAATTCTCTTCCTCAGAGGACAGCAGAGGATAGATCATTAAATATATTCAAGGCTGAGTTAGACTTTTAATTAACAAGGGTTATGGGGAGTCGGGAAGGAAAGTAGAACTGAGATCACAGTCAGATTAAACATGATCCCAAACATCAGGGAAATTTTGATAGGCTGAATGAGCTATTTCCATTTCTGTGTATTATGACCTTACATGCAGCAGTAGTTCAATGTGGACACACTCAAAATGATAGTTCTGCTAACAAACTAAATGTCTGTTCCTGTTCGAACTGATTTGCACAGTTTGTATTTGACAGATTACTGGTGAAAGTGTTATTAATTCCATCAACAATTTGCTTGATTGATAAATTTACGCGCAATTTTTCTTTACGTATTTGCCTAATTATTTCTCTGCTGACATAATTGCAAAGAGAAATTCCTGTGAATTTATTAAAAATACCTGAATACCTTGAATAATTTTCTGATGGTGAAAGGGATGCATGGGGGAACTTAAGCTAATCTTGTACCTAGTTAAAAAAAGGTTTAAATTTAACCTGAGAGGCTGTGCTCTTAAAGAATCCGCAGTGACAGCGGTAGACTTGGATTTGCAGATATTAATGAAGCTCTTATTTGATCAGATAAATGCTTCAGCCACCAAAAAAGAGGGCCTAGTTAATATTGCAGTGGTAAGAATTAAGTAGAATGGGTTGAGAATACACATTTAAAATAACCAGTTAAATGATTGTGTACCTGACCCATTCCTTTTGGGCAGTTTGTATAAAAATGGGCCTTTTTATTTCTGATATGAGTCCATCATCTCCTTGTCTTGGATTTCCATGAGGCAGACATTTGTTGACATTGCTGACATTTGTTTCCTGAGCTCATTTTTCCTGAAGCAGGCCATCAGCCTGACACTGCAGCTTGGAGGAGCTCCGCACCAAGCATGATTGACCAGGAGACTGATTCACTCTTATAGTCTGTCATGGGCTCATTAAAAGGATCTATTTGGCCATATTACAAATGCAGATTCCAAGACCATCAGTTCTGGAATGGAAATCATAACTGGAGCTCCGGGCTCAGAGGTTTCAGACACTTTCTTTTGCAACACAATACCTCCAGAGTCTATGCCCACAATACAATTGAATGTAATTGAAGTATCAATACACTAGCATGCAGACTGATAAGTGGATTGAACATGATAAAAAAATGACTTTCCTATTCGCATTGAATACACTCATTATGAAAACAAGCAATTCTATTTCAGAATGATGAGTGTTCCTTTAATACACTTCTTCACAATGGACAGATTCAACATATTTATTGCCTAATATTTATGTTTGCTATCCATTCTAATTTATTTGCTCAGCTGACCCTGAAGTATTGTGAAGGAACACAGTGACTTGTAGAGAGTTTGAACTTTGATGGTTATCAGTGTTGTGACATACAATTTTACATCAACATTCAACAACTCTGAAATACACTATGCTGCTGTAAGTCATGGTCTGCAGCTGCCCTTTGTGTTTGGTCAGTGAAGCAAGGCACACTTTATCTCAACTTCTCTTCAAACTTCAGCAAATCACAAGTGACTATTCTGAGCAAGACACCTGTCCTCTAGGTCACTAGCAACACAGAACACATGCTCTATTTTGTTTCATTTGATCCCTGCCCTCTGTATAGTCCTCATTTACCTTATCACACTATTAGACAACCTGTTCATTACCTGTAATGTTCCTAAAATGGATTTATCATTGCAGTGAGTGTTCAAATATGCTTTAATTGCAGTTAGCTAACGGGGTTCCTACAAGTCCCACCAATGTCTAGGAGAAGCTTTCCTTGTGCACTTTCTTAATTCTGAGAAAGCAGCACACTTTTTACTGAAGAATGGCTTTTTAATAAATGTCTGTATTTGATGTCAGGGCAGCTTCAAATGTTAAGAAGGAAATCATTGACTGGATGATCTAAGAGGCAGCTATGAGGATGCTTGGGAATAGTGATGATAGATTGATATTTCTACAGCTGTTGGATGATAATTTGCTGAAAGAACTTGATGATTCAGTCTAAAGAATGTTAAGTAGACTAAAAAGTGTTCATGTGTTTATTCATCTAGATAGACACTAAACATGGAATTCACCAGTTTTAAAATCTCCCCACTCCCGGCCCCATCCCATGTGCAACCCTCCCTTTCATCCCCACCTCCTTGACCTGACACAATCTGTCCATCTTCTCTCCCACCTATCCACCCCTCCCACCTTGCTGACAAATCCCCACCACTCCCTATCTGCACTCAGCTATCACCATCCCGCTTAATATCCCCAGCCCCACCCCTCTTCTATCTAATTATTTCCCAGCTCCCTTCCCCCTTCCCATTTCTGAAGAAGAGACCCAACCTGAAATGTCAACTTTACAAGGATGTTGCCAGGATTGGAAGTTTTTGTGTTATAGGGTGCGGCTGAATAAGCTGGGCTTTTGTCCCTGGAACTTTGAAGGCTGAAGGCTGACCGTATAAGAGGCTTATGAAATCATAAGGGGTACGGATAGGGTGAAGCCAATGCCCTTTTCATTGGGTAGGTGAGTTGAAAACTCGAGGGCATAGGTTTAATGTGAGGGGGAAAGATTTAAAAAAAGACCTAAAGGGCAACTTCTTCACACAGAGGCTGGTGCATGTATGGAATGAACTGCCAGAGGAAGTGGTGGAGGCTGGTACATTTACAACATTCAAAAGGCATCTGGATGAGTATATAAATTGGATAGGTTTCGAGGCATATGAACCAAATGCTGGCAAATGGGTCTAGGTCAGATTGGGATGTCTGGTTAGTGCTGATGAGTTGGACTGACGATCTATTTCCATGCTGTATAACTCTCTGACACTACATAATTTCTCAATCGTGGGGAATTTATCAAAACAGAAGATAAACGTTTCCTTTATAAAGATAGATGCTCTCAAGCAGAAACAAAAGTAGAAATTGCTGGAAAAGCTCAGCAGGTCTGGCAGCATCTGTGGAGAGAAATCATAGTGAACATTTCATGTCAAGTGACCCTTCCTCAGCACTGCTCAGAAATCAAACATAAAGATTGTCTTTGCGTTATTTGATTTATGTGTGTGTAACATAATTTAGTACATTGATATTCCAAACAACTTCAGCTTTCTGGAGACAAGTAAAGTGCAATTTTCCCATTTTTTTCTCCCAGTGTCAGGGATGAGAATGTTTGTTGTGGACTAACGTGCCATTCCCATCATTGATATAACGCATTATATTGTGCATCAAATAGCCCTTAAGTGCTGTCAGGCAGACCATAAAAAAGTTCTCAGCCTACAGTATGCCTCAACACTAGGTTGCCAGAAGATGGCAACCAGCCAGAGGAAGCCAGCTTCTGGTCATAAAGATTGCTGTTGAAGGCCTATTCCTCGGGGATCCTGCAATGAGAAAGTAGGCCATTTTCAAGTCATGGGATGGGAATTGGGGGAGAGTGTGATTGAGGGATGGATGGTCGGAGGCAAGGGCAGGGAGGGGGCTTTCAGAGACTACCCTTTTGCCCCTCTTATCTGTGCCTCAAATTGCCTCCAGATGGTGCAATTAGAACTCCCATCTCTCATCTGAATAGCATGTTGCCTTGGTTTCCCACTCAGTTAGAGATCCATTTTTCTCACATGGCACTCATCTAATGTCTGGGCGAGAATGTTGTCCATGGACCTTCTCACCTAGAGTTTAGTTGGTGAGATGATAAGAAGGTAATGAGTATCTCTTCAGTGTCAATTTCTCAACTATTTCTCCTTCTTGTTACTTCTGTCACTACTCCAGTGACGGGATAATTACACCCAACTATACTTTTGTTTTTTAAGTTAAGATCGATTGTGTTGAGCACTCTAGCTGCTACATTAATAATGAAACATTTCTTCCCGTCAATCAGACTGTACCAACTACTTTCTAAGTCTGCCTCTCAACCGATGTTACTAAGGCCTCAATTTACACTAAATATCTGGATTGCAAATGTCTTTTTATTTCATTTTCTTTGAAATTCCGTATCACCAGACCTTCCTCTGATTGGACCTGACACTTGAGTCTATTGTTATCTAACGAAGGTATAAGATTGGCGAATTTCAGCTGATTCTAAAAAAATAAATGTTTGCTTGATATATTTTCAGTCAGTTAATTATGCTGAACGGAATTATGTGACTTTTACCCTTCACCTTTTATTGTTATAGGTTGAGTTATTTGAGTCATTGCTTAACTATTTGTCCCAGTGATAAAGTAGCAGGTTTAGGGATAACAAGCATGGGGCTGGATGAACACAGCAGGTCAAGCAGCATCATAGGAGCAGGAAAACTTGACGTTTCGGGCCTAAACCCTTCATCAGAA